>OZ017792.1:3533000-3845837 GCA_963969325.1 Lycopodina hypogea
TCACTAAATGATTGTTTTAGGCAAGGTTTGGAGAAGAGCAAAGTAAAACCTACCATTACCTTCTTTTCTTCTTCCAAACTTACTTTACCTATTGGATGTCAATTGTCATATATGAAGCCACTAGGCTGCAGGCTTAACCTCCAACAAAATTTATGAGGGAGATTATGCAGTGGTTTATGGTTTCCATATATATTTTTCAAACTAAATATTTTATCTTTCATTCAACTTGTCATACAAGTTCATGGTGAAGCACATTTCCTGCAGGACATTGTAATTCTTTCTACACTTTTATTATTCGTTTTCAGGTCAATCAGCTAATGGAAAAGGTGAATTCCAAAGAATTGACATTAATGTTTTGAATAAAAATTAATTATTTAAGTATTGGACTATGAAGTTGTATTACGTAATACTAGCAGCATATACCCCTCCTCTCCACCCCCCCCCTCCCCTCCACCCCCCCCCCCTCCCCTCCACCCCCTTCCCCCCCCCCCCAAACCCAGCTTAGCCACTCAAAACACTATTTCTAGACTTTGTACTTCACTCAAACCAAATAAACTCATAAATATGCATTCATTATTCCCATTGATTTTTCAGAGAAGTCAGATTGTCTGAGAGGCATGCATGATGTAATGCTCTAAGGTAGAGTGCCACCAGTTTGGAACTCACTTGGGTTATTAGTTTCTGTGAATTAGTTTGCACAAAGAAAAGGAATGAAAGGGGACAGGGGAAAAAGAAAGCATTCAAGAAAGAAGGTATTGAAGAATCAAAAGGAACCAAGGAAGAATAAAAAGGAACCAAGGAAGAAAAAAAAAGAAGAAAAAACAACAACCCAGTCCTGGATTTGAACCCAGAATTTCCAGCTTTGTGATAGAGTGTAAATTACATCTGTTGTTGATAATATAATTGTTGATAGCTACAAACAAAACACAGTGGAATTTAAACCTGGGGGTTGAGCGCCTGCACTTTGGTAGGATATCCCGGGGCAACCCCTGTCTATGATACACCAGACATATTTTTCTCTTTAAACAAGTAATGAAAATGGACGAAATAACCTACTTCAGCTTGGTGTCTCTCCCTTCCCCACCCCTCCAAAAACTTCCACAGTGAGTTTTCAAAATTTTATTAGTTGCATTGGAATCAGAAAACTGGTAAAAGTGAATGATATTGAAATGTATTTGATGAAGACATTGTGGCTCCTCATTTTTGGAGTTCTATTGTTAAGAACAATAGAAATGAATTATTGGCCTGAAAATCCTGGAGGTGAAGAGTTATGAGCTGAGGAACATATTACTTTATTATAATATGAAGTAGCATTCTTGGCTTTTTTTTAGTAAGTCTTTTGGTGGATCAAACGCATAGCAAGGGGTTGCTTTTGATTCTAGCTGGTTGATCTTGACAGATAATAAAGATGATAAAGTTCCTTTCAACTTCAGTTTTCCCCTGTTATCTCTTTTAATCTTTCGAATCATGGAAAACACACGTTTTTCTTCTGCATTCGAGTAGGGAATGGTTAGAGCAACTTTTGCCACTTTCGAAAGCCAAGTAAATCTCAGTTTCAAGTCCAGGTAATGTTACTACTGAAAGATGGCCCCATATCATGTCCATTCTGTGGTAAGTTGTCTTCTCATTGCCTTCACAAACTCCACCAACCGTAGTGTTTTCCCATACCTCTGTGGGTCTTGTTTTGATAAGGACTGATAGTCAAAGAACTCCCCCCTCAACCTGCCCATTTCTGTATGTGAAAAAGGTAATAGTTTAGGATAGCGTTCTACAAAGGTAGATATATAGAGAGGCTGCACCCTTCTTTCTTGTTGAAGTCAAGAAATTCACTCTCTGATCAGTGACTCATTAAGGGGAAACCACTTCAGCACATAGGCCACTGCAGACAAGTAGAAAGCATTTACATTTCTCAGAGAAATATCACCTCCATTAAGCCCCTTTCGAATTTCTGAAGATGTGACAAGTCCGATGTATAACCTAATATCTTCTACCTGATTTCGAGTGTCTGCATAAGGAACATCAGATTCTCTGTACTTCTGCATATGACTAATGGCTTGACAAATTTAGTCAGTAACTTTGACAATAAAAGTTGCATTTGTCGGTGAAGAAGATAAATCTGTGGAGCTTCACACTGCAAAAACCGATTGAACGTTGTGATATAACAAAAAGGAAAAGTCCCATAAGGGAACATTCCATGTTACCTGGTACATAGCAGTCCAGTAGTGGAGATGGAATACCAATAACCCAACACTAATACTACAACAAGCTGAGACCTGCCAATCAGGGTCCTCACTCAGTAAATCACAAGCTAGCCCATATTAAAAGTTGCATTTGTCGGTGAAGAAGATAAATCTGTGGAGCTTCACACTGCAAAAACCGATTGAACGTTGTGAAAACAAGTAAAACAGCCTGGTAGAATAGTAGATAGATTTCAAACATCGGATCTTCATACAATTCTTTGAGCCTCCTAAACCTTGCCTAATTTTTATGCTCAGACAGGTAATATGATTTACTACCAGAATACATCTGCAATATCCTCTCAACAGCACTTTCTAGAGAGAGCCACCTCACACTGATGTGTTTAATGAAACCTCTGTATGAAGTATCACAAAATACTGCATATTACTTTAATTCTCCCTTTCTCTTGGTGCTTTTATCGAACCAGTAATAATGGTTGATACAGCAATCCTCCACATCAAAGTTGGACACATGTCTAAATGCATCAGAACTTTTCCGGGCAGCATTGTGAATGATATGGCAGGGACACCCCATGAAGTAGATACTGAGATTAATCTGGTTAACACGGCTCTTGATGGAGTTCACAGCACCAATATTAGAGTTTGTATTGTCAACACCAAATGATGTACAATTTTCCTATGATACATCACATTATCTTAAAACTCCATCAATTTTCTGAGAAATCTCATTTGATTTTGCAGCATCAACACCAGAAGTTAAACAAATATCAAGAAACTTCTGTGAAACAATACTTTTATTTACATCAAAGATTCTAACTGTCAAAGGATTCATTTTACTGAGTCTGGAATCATTAGAAATATCGACACAAAGGGAACGAGGCTCTTTCCTCATGGCATTAATAAGTAATTTTTCAGGTAAGGTTTAAAGGCATGGTTTAGAATGCATGCTGTTTTAGTCAAGGCACAATGACAAGACTGCGATTGTAATAATGGTTGATGAACAGTGTTGACAGTTGAATTGCAGCAAAAGTATCATCAAAAACAGCATGCATTTTCAATCAGGTGAGCACACATAATCTAGCAATACAAAACAAATTGTTCAGCCTTAGCTACATGGAAATGATCTCACATCCTGGATACACAATACAGATTTATACACAGTAAGATAAGTTGACCAAAGGAACATATAAGTATGAAATCATGCAATTAGACAGAAAAAGAATAACAGAGTCAGTACTATTATGTGACCAACGTTGTCACATGCTAACTGTATATCAGGATCTCAGAATCAGGAAAATTTTTCCTTTGCATTTGACCTATGTGGTCAGAAAGACAGAGAGCTGCATTGTGATGAGCTATCATCAGAGTATTTCTAATTTCCGCTGCTGTTATTTTCTGGTGAACTGGATCAGATGCAGATTTAAAATTTAGTGGATCTTAGCATCTCAAGGATGAATATTTTTGTTTATGGACTTTTCCTTCACCATGACGCTTCACATAACGTAGTCCTTGGTGACTAACTGACACATCCTTGCAGCACACTTTGCAATAAAAATGATGGTTCGATTTGCTAGATTTAGCAACCAAATCATGTTTTTTCCCATACCAGCTGAAAAGTTGTTGAATACATAGCAGACCCTTTCAAATTTTTACACAGTTTCTGTTGCTTAGAATCAGAACAGCCTAATAAAATTTTTTTAGTAGATATTAAATCGACTTTTTATTATTATTGCTAATGTTAACTTTATTAAGCTTGTAAGTCACAAGTTTGCATATTGATGAAGGAACTGTAACACACCTAAGGTCTGTTTGCGCTGACTTGGGCCCTGGGGAAACGTTCATAACTTGGTCAATACTCAAAACGTATATCCAGATTTCAAGGACCAACAAACTCATGATGCTCCAGCCCTTCTTTTGGTACTATCCCTGAAGAAATTAACCATCCCTAGGCAAAGTTAGCTGTATGTCCCATAAACAAGTACACAACATTCCACCAAGCGTTAATTGACCATATGGAATGCAAGTGCAAAAATATCCCTGGAGGCTAACGTCCACCACAGAACTCAGCAGTTCTTCAGTGGAATACATAAAAAGAAGCACAGAATTGATTCTTCCTTGTTTCATTTGGACCCTAACTCCAGGTAAGCTTATACCTTGTAATAACTTCTTCCTCCTCAAGGCTAGTACTCAAGGCTAGTGGCTGTAAGTAAAGGTCTGTTGTTCATGTCTATCACCTCAAGTGGAGTGATGAAGTGTCCAACTTCAAGAAGTTGGTCAATAAGAGAGCAAGGAAGGCAATATCCATGTTTTTTTTGCAATTTGTTCCAGGGACATACCATGCCTGTTTGTCACATACAAATTTCTCACCATTAAGTAATTTTTATTGTTTCTGTATTTATTTCTGTATATTCATTACTTCTTTGGTGTGTTCTTTATCATTTCAATGAATGAATAAACTTGTGTAAGACAAATGAAGAATATAATAAAAAATATTCAGAGGAAAAACAACTTTTTTAAAATTTTTTTTAAAAACTTTGTTAAATACATGGGAAATGAAACCAATAGCAAACACCAATTGTGAGATACATAAATTAGTGGGAAAATGATGATAAGGTGTAAATAGCTAAATATAAGATACACAAATTAATGATAAATGATGATAAGGTGAAAGCTTGAAGTGATTATTACCACGGATGAGATGGTAGAATTAAGGTAGAATTGGTTGAAAGTGTTTTTTTTTAAGGTAGAAAAGGATGAAGATATTCTAATGTGGAGTGGAAGACAGTTCCACAGTTCTGTGGCAGGGTGAATGAAGAGAAGGGAATTTTGATGTTGAAGGGATGATAGTGATGAGAGGATGGGATTCGAATTAATGCTAGGTGGATAATGTCTGGAGGAAAATAAATAAGGTTGGTAAGTATTCCAATGAGAAGCAGAGGCTTGAGCACAATCTATAATAGAAGATACACTAATGTGAGAGAAGTGAGTTAGGGATGGGACAAGTTGATTGTGGGGAAAGGATAAAGATCAGAAATTGAGTTAATTTTTTCAAGAAGTGAAGAGTGAAATGAGTCATTGACATTAAAATCAGCTTCAAGAATAAGGTCTTGCATGGAAAGGTAAAGGATTGAGAGAAGATAAAAAGAGTGGCAAGTAAATGATCTAAATGATCAGGTGAGGAGGGGCATCCGGCACAGGAAAAATAATATACAAGTTTTTAATTGTTTGATAAGGGGGCTCTCTTTTAATTATTGAGGTGTTGTTGGTTTTCCGTGCAGTGCTGGTTATCACACTTGTGAGGAGTAGTGGCATGACATTTTGTCTCAGAATAGGTACTGGTCTGGCAGTTAGACTCGGAAGGGTTACTAGATTGGCAGTTTGACTTTGAAGAAGAGGACTGCTTTTGAGACACAAGGTCAGTATCAGAGTTAACAGTACAGCAACACTACAGAGAAGGTGCAGGCTCTGTAAATATATAAGCATATCATCATATATAAATAATAATTCCTAGTCCTAAACCTATATATTTCCCCAATGTTAGGCTGGCACTCAGTTGACAACAAGCCACAGCCACTAACAAAAACTAGTCACAGCAACTAACAATAACCAACCACAGCAACCAGCAACAACCCAAAAAATGCAAGCATTCAGCATTAGCTAACAGAGTTTAGCATGATAAAAAAACTATGATAGCACAGCTTCTTACCAGTTGAGAAGTTCTGAAATTCTGAGAGAAGCCTTAAAATGCCTGAAAAGCCTGGGATGCCTTACAAGTGCAAGTTGCCAACCAGGGAAAAACTACAGTCTCCATGTGGTACAACTGCAATGGGTTATTGTGGGGTTTTTTTTTTGCGCAAGCATAACTTATTTTGGCAAAGTTAATAGGCTGAATTATGCACTACGTCACTTCAGTAATTAACCGCTGAATAGACTAGAGATCTGCATGGAATTATACCAGCACGGAATTAGACCCGTGCACATTAAACATTTGCACAAATATATCTAAGTTTATTTTCATTTTATTTATAAGGACAGTACATTGATATGTACTAAGAGCCCTGCTCCATGGAACAGAACATCTTATACACAATTTACCCAATTAATAGATACAGGGTTTATAGCTATATAGATTACACTATAAAGTATATACGTAAATTTAAGGCTCTAACAAGCTGTCCCTGATTGGGTTTATATGAACCTCAATAACTCACCTTCCTTGTCTGTGTCCAAATAAGTTTCAGCCCCAGCCTCCTCCAGGGCAGAGTGAGTTTCATCCACATCCATAGCAAAAGTGAGTAGGTTGGTAGCACAAATTGCGAAACAAATAATTTGGCTATTGCATGGAACTGAAAAGTGGAAAGAGCTATTTAGCAGACTTTCAGCGCATGTGCAACTTAGTTGTCTTATATTATTAGATTCATTCTGCACACTAAATTGATGGATCATAATGCAGCCTAGCAGCCTGGCTGCTAGGCTGCATTATGAGTACTGTGCATGGAGCATGCATTCTGTTCCCAAACTCTGAAATCCTTTTCATCCTCTTTAGCACTGTAGATCCATAACTTTTGGCACTAAATATCAAAAGAAAACAAACAAATCTTGAATTATACCTAAGAAATCTTTGTTATCTTCCTTCATATGTAAGAGGGGTACTTCGCTGTAAACACAGTCTGTTTGAGATCAATGAAACTGTATTAACCTTCATTTTTTTGTCCTTTTCTTTTAAAAAAATTTAATTTAAAAATTAAAAAAAAGTTATCCCTGTAGGCCCAATGAAGTGTCTGGGAGGAGATAGCATAAAAAAACCTCGTACAATCAAGTATCAAATTATAGTAAGATGTGTATGTTGCCTCCTTGGTAGGACAGGTATTTGGTAGGACAGGTATATTGCTAGTTGGAATATTTTTGTAAGAATAGTGATTCTCTTGTCACAGGAAAGTAAAAAGTAATGGGAGTAAATGAGGTGGGTGAAGTATCAGAAATAGGGTGAAGGATGGGTGGGGAAGATAAAAGGGGGGAGGGGAAAGAGAAATTGAAGACAAAATGTCTATTGAGCATTGAATCAAGGACGTTGGAATCATGGGCCAAGCTATAATATTAATGACTGAGATGGTGTCATATAGAAAAAGATAGTTTGATAAGAATTAAGTAATAAGATTTCGATTAAGTTTAGAAAATACAATCATACAGCTTATTATAGGACCAATCAGGGAGACATTTGGCATGTGGATTCCAAGAAGCCAATGACCATTGTGAACAAATGTAGTTATGTCAATAGGTGTGTTTTTATTATAGCCACACCCAGAAGGTGTTTTGAGTGTCAGAAGTAATTGGAAAGAAATTTGGCACATGTTCTCCATGCGATGAGGAGAGTATTATTACATTCTTAATGGTGTGGATTGGCCATAGGCCACACCAACTGAAAGTTGTTTTCACTACCAAAAACCAATCAGGCTGAAATTTGGCATGTGATCTCCATGTGATGAGAATATTATTACATTCTTAAGGGTGTGGATTGGCCATTAGCCAGACTAAACTGAAAGTTGTTTTCAATGCCAAAAACCAATCAAGCTAAAATTTGGCATGCTGTCTCCATGTGACCTGGAAGAGTATTATTACCTTCCCTTTAGTGTGAATTAGCCACACCCACATAAGTTGTTTTCACTGACAGGAGAGGCAGGAAGTGTAGCAGCACTTGTAGTTTCCAAACTGAGTACAACCGAAGTACAGAGAGAGAGACAGGAAGACTGGGAAAAGATACATTGACCAGCAACAGAGACAAAAATTTGATCCTGAGTAACATCATCATGCTATTACTACAAAAGAGAAGAGATTGTTGTGTATTAAAAAGTAGAGGAGGATTGTGTATTTAGTCCAGTGATTATGGTGTATTTTTATTCAGTTGATTAATTTCTTTATTTCAATGACCGTATATATTTATTAGCAAATAGTGTTGATATATATATATATATATATATATATATATATATATATATATATATATTGTCAGAGCCACAGGAAGAAGACCAATCCCAAACTAATACAAATGTGGGTAACCAAGAGAGGCTGGATAAAAACAGGAGTTATGAGAATTCTGTAGTTAATGTGAATGTGGGTAACGAAGAGATGCTGGATAAGGACTATTATGAGAACTCACATGAGAAGGATTCAGCTGGCCCCTGGGAGCAGAGGCCCAGGGAGTAACCACAAACTATAAAGTATAAAGACAGAGATAACTGAACATAATTAAGTTCTTCACTAACTACCAAAGACTGTATCATTGTGCATACACATGCAAATATTGTAAAAGAATCTATTGTCTGATACCTGCAGTTCACTGGATCAGTTTATGATACTTACCTTTGTTGAGAACTCACTTTGTGAACCAGCCACTAATAGAGGGGTGGTGTGGTAGCCTTGATATGAAGTTGGGTAGTGAGACCTAACTTGTGTCTCAGGGGTCATATTGCTGCTCTGGTTTCGTGAGTAACAAAGGACAGGAACAGGGTGTGCTCTCACACTTGCACACAAGCAAGCAGAACATACACACTCATGCATGCATGCACGCACGTATGTATTCATGTATGGATGCATGCATGCATGCATGCTCGCACACACACATACTATGCTATATCAAACAAAGTGTTGGGCAAAGACGATAAATCATTGAGTGTTGTATGTGGAAGCAGCTTACACTTTCAGTGCAGGAAATTTCCATGGATGTTGTTTATCCTGAGGCTGGTAGAGTAACAACCTGCTCAAGTTGTGGGTACATGTGTTAGTCCTGCATGTTATAAAATTCAGAAATCCTTGTTATTTCCTCCAAAATTGCATCTGCCACTACAACGCTTGATCTAAAGCCACCAAGATTCTTTTGGTGACATTTCAAGCCTTCACAATATTACAGTGTGAATTGAAATGAAAGGTGGAATTCACATATTCGTTTGATTAATATTTTTATAATTTGTTAATATACAAACTCAAGATTATTTGCTATATTTTCATGTACTGTTTTTTTTTGTGTTGATGTTTAGGCATTGCTGAAGCAACACTATCTTCTCAGCCAGCAGAGGATATGCCTTATGAAGACAAAGGAGGCAATAAATAGTTGCCTGAAGTAACAGCAACACCAGAAAACTAGTTTAAAAGTGATAAGCAGAAAGTCAGTAATGAGACTATTCAAGCAAAATATGACACTGATATTTTGGATCAGTTTATAGCTATATGGATTGAATGTGATAATATGAACAATGTTATAGATGTGGAGGAAATTGTATTGTATTAAAAAGAGACCTTTCCTGATGAAGAATGATCTCACTCATTCTATATTGCACAACTAATAACAGGAAAAAAAAACACACACACGCAATTGTGAACCTTTAATCAATAGCAACATCATGCATAATAGAATACTTATTTTAAACATGATCTCATTTGGTGTTCTTTTCAGATTGATTATGATGATTTAAAAATAAGATAGCTTAGAAACTTCTGTGAGGATGTGCACTGAGGTACCGTAATCAATATCTGAAAGTGTGGAGATCACTCCAGCGGTTTGGGAGGAATTAAAGTCCGCACAGACAGACAGACAGACAGACAGACAGACAGACAGACAGACAGACCATAGACTTAATACCCGGAAGGGGGATTGGAAATGAGTATTTTCACAAATGTGTTATGATACAAATGGCCTCCAATGTTGGAAAGGCCACACGACTTGATTCACATGGGATGAAAGAGCATGGTATCTTCAGAGATTTAAGATTGCTCATTCCACCCATTATTTACCACAGTCTATGTAGATCTAGTGAGTGGAAGTTATCATCAGTGGCTAGGTTGAGACATGACAGTTTTGCACATGATGATGCAATAGCATTGAGTCCATTCAAATCAGTAAGAAACCCCTGACTATGGTGCAAGTCAAATAGAACTAAATTGGGACAATGCGCAGCTACAATTTGTAGGTAAGCATCAGTGTAACAGTACTTGCCAAACAATCTCAAGAATGTTATTTGCTGACTGGGTGCATCAAAATGCAAATGGTCAATATCACAATGCATGGTTACAGCATTTGAGAATCTGTTCGATCCAACTTTGTCTTCAATCAAAGCCAGTGGACAGAACTCGCTGCCACTCGGAAAGGTGTATTGTACTGCTTTCATGTTTGGAGCAGAAAAAAAAAAATGAATGAATGGAACAGAAGACAGGGAAGGAAAATCTGCTGCAGGTTCATAGAAGCTCAGGTGAGCCTTTTGTGGAAAGGAAGTAGTTGAAAAATAGTTGACAATATCTCCCATGTTGAGGTTATATACCATATTGAACAGTGTTGGAGGATAGACTCTTGACAACAACACTCTCAAATTTGGAGGAGCAAAACCACATCTAGCCCACGTTGAAAAGGTAAAGCTATTACTGCAAATACTGAGAACTTTCAATTTGCACTTTGAAAAAGCAACTTCTTCAAACAGATTGCACCCAAAAGCATATGAAAGCAAATGCAATTCAGATAAGGGGGGAGTTTCAAAATTTTCTGACCTGAGGTAAGTTACATTTGAAGTTAGTCAATGATAGACTTTGTAGTAATTTACAGGGCAAAACTTCTGGCAAAATTTTGCTTAAACGTAATGGGATGGCACTACAGGTAAGTGATATGCTTTTCAAATGGTTTTGGTACAACTTTATGAACTTCATGGTGTTTAGCATATTATTCAACTTATCTGTGCTCTTCCAGGTCAAGGAAGACCATAAAAAAGGAACACGTGTGACAGCATACATGACAGCATACATGACAGCATACATGACAGCATACATGACAGCATACATGACAGCATACATGACAGCATACAATCGAGCACAAGTGCTCCCAATTGCATAGCGGAGTTGACGTCTAGCAAAGAAGTGATATGGAAAAGTAACTCTGTTGGTAGGTTGCATAAATAGTTGAACCCCAGCTCCATCACCCCTCCAACAGGCTGGTAGACTGGGTCTGACATATTCTTCCCTTCTCCTGGAAGAGGTTTACCGCGAGTTCAATTTCTGTATCCTCTATATAAGCGATGTGGTTGGGCAAATGGTAGAACCTGCAGTTGTCTCGCTAGAGGATCCTTTACCTGCACCGGTTGAGGTAAAGGGTCGCCCACTCGGACTCTTTCCACGGCTGGTTAAGGTAAAGGGTCACATAGCGAGACTAGTGCTCTCTCAGTAGGGTGCAAGTGGTCCGCCTTTCAATGGCATTTGGAATTAATTGGGGGTACTCTCAGTAATTTGGTGGTGCACAGGCGTGTGTGATAAATTAACATGGCCTATATAACCAAGGATGCTACTCTTTTATTGTTACATACTTTATGATTGAGTATACTAAGTAAGGAGAAAAAACTGCAATAAACCGTGTTCCATGGACGCAGACCAATTGAAACCCACCAGATATAGTTTTAATTCCAATTTTTTTCTTTTCTTTTCTTTTTTTTTTTTAAATTAGAGGCAGCCATATGACAAGGAGAAAGAACAACCAAGTTAAAAAAAATGACTTTCTTTTTATTATTATTATTTTTACCCCAAATATTTGGAGGAACTCTCCGCTTTGAAAATTGATGTGACCCTCACAACAGACTCCAGAACGTAAGGGCACATGAGTATTTGTGATTTCTGTTATGTAAAAGCAGTTCAAAGCAAGTATTTATATTTTATTAGGCTTATGCTTAGGGGCTGGTCAATCCTAAATGGAGAATGTTAGCACATTTCTTTTATTAATATATATTTTTATTAATTAATTTAAATTTTTTGGCTGCATTTGTGTTCTTTCCAAAACTTATTCAATAATTTGCTTTTGTTATTTTATCGATCCTTTCTCTTCTAAATTTTTTTTGGAGTGTTTCTACATTATTTAGTTAAGCAGAATAAATCTGATTAACTAAAAAAAAAAAAAAAATTACTTTATTATTTCTTTCAACTGCATCTTGTATAGCACATATTGAACTACCTTTTGGTTTTAAAAAATTTATTTAGTGTATAATAATTATCTTTAGAAATTTTAAGTGGCTGATCTTTTAAATATTGAAATCACTCCTCTTCCGTTCATTTCCCCACTTTATTTCAGTTTTCCATTCCATCATTATATTTGAATACTCCATTTCATTCAAATGATTCATTTAACAGGTTCTCTATTATGTATTGTTTGTGCTTTCTCTTTGATACTTGTTTGAGTGCTCTTCTCTAATATTATATATTCTTTACTTCATGTTTCAATAAATACTGGATGTATTGTGGCTAGATTTAGTTGACTCATATTTTCTCAGGCAACGAGACTTGCTGTTGGATGTTTTCAAATAAGGACAGTGGGAAAATCACCTCCAAGGTGGTCCTGGTGGACCACTGAACAAAGCGGGTGAGCAGGGAACTCCAAGTAATAGATAATAACAGCATGGTGCACACGTTCGGGTTTAAAGGTGTGTCTTTTTATGTGTGGGTGGGTGTGGGTGTGGGTGTGCATGTGCATGATGTGTGTTGTATGTGTAGGGGAAGATTCCGGCAACAATATATAGGGGTGGTCAGGAAAATTTTATTATGTGTGGGATTTCTCTCCCCCTATATATGGGCCATGGAATCTCCTCCCCCAACTTAAACATGTGCATTGGGCTCTCCTTACCAGTCCACACTCTCAAACACATGTACCCTGGAATCTTCCCACTCACCCCAAATATGAGCCCTGAAATCACCACCCCCCTATATTAGTGCACAGGAAACTTCAACATTCCCTACAAATTGGCCAAGGAATCTCCCAACCTCCATAAGAAATGGGCCATGAAATATCCCTCCCAACTACAATTATGGGCCCTGGAATCTTCCAGCCCCCTAAACATGGACTCTCGAATTTTCCTCTAATCCTACAACTTGGCCCTGGAATTTCCCATCCTCCTTCCCAACACATTGGTCCTAGAATCTCCCAAACCACACATATACATGGACCCTGGAATTTTTTCCTACTCCTACAACAGGGACTTATAATCTCCTATTCCCTGCCCCCCAAACACATGGGTTCTAGTTACTTCACCTACCACTCATGTGCACAGGAATATCTCCCTCCTCCCTTCTACCTGCTTACTCATTGGACCTGGAATCTCTCCCACTACACATGTACCCAGTGATCTCCCATCCTCCAACCACCTATAAATAAGCCCTGGAATCCTCCTTCACCTTTACACATGAACTTAAAATCTCTCCACCATACCCCTTCACTAACACATGGACACTTGTATCTATCTATTTATCCCACCATAAACATGGTCTCTTGAATCTCCCAACTCCCTACCCATGGACCCTGGATTCTCTATTGCCCTTTTAGATATGGCTCCAAGAATCTTCCACCGCCCCCCTACCTCCCACAACACATGGGTCCAGGTGACTCAACCCATCCTACGCATGGGACTTGGAATCTAGTCACCCTTACACTTGACATTGGAATATTTCCACCACCCTGCACCTACATATGGGCTTTGGGATCCACCCCCCACTACTTGACCCCTGAAATCTCTCACCCCCTTTACACGTGGGTCCTGGAAATGTCCCAACCCCAACATATGCCTTGGAATCTACTATTACCCACCCACACATACGTTCTGGTATCTAATACTCACCTTACAAATGGGCCATGGAAACTCCCATCACGCAACTTAAAAACTCATGGACCCTGGTATCTTCCCCCAATTCCCCTACACCTTAACCCTGGAAATTCCCCTTACTGCACATGGGCCAAACAATCTCCTACAGTCAAAAAGTAATTGACCCTGAAATATCTGTCTCAATTGCAAACAAAAAGTTCATGCAACTACCACCCGCCCTTAAACAAGGACCCTGTTATTTTAAAATAATAATAATAATAATAATAATAATAATAATAATAATAATAATAATAATAATAATAATAATAATAATAATAAGGTTATGTGTATTATCATCTATAGAAAATAAACTACTTCAGACATTATTACAAGCAATAAATACGTTATATGTACACAGTAGAAGTTTGCAACCATTGCCATTTGAACAAGTTCTGATGGTAAATTTTTGAATGACTTGTAGGTGTTGATTGTGAAGAGCAGGTATAATGTGATTTGATCAATCTTTCTACTTTGACCAAAATACCACCTAAATAAGTAATCAACAAGAGAAAGCTTACTAATCATACTCATGCAAAGAAAAATACACACTTCTTTAAAAACAAAAAATCAAGCGATAACACGTACTCCTGCAAAAAATACACACACCCAACAACAAATCATACATTCCTGCCCAAAACACACATTCTTGCTCTCAACAATACACACTCTAACCAAAACCAACACTTCTGCCAACAATAGCATTCACTTCTGGCTACATCAACCAACGAATCTCAGATCAACAACACATACTTCTTCCAACACCAACATGCACTTCTGTCAATTAAACACACCACTGCTAACAATACATGTTCCTGCCATAACCTCCTGCACGCAGCACACATTACTGCCAACAACACTAACTCCTTCTGCAAACGCACAATTCAGCCTAGAACAACAGACACTCTCGCCAATAACACACTCTTACCATTAACACACAATTCTTCTTACAGCAATTCACATTCTAATCTAATACACATATTGATGCAAGCAACAACATACATTCCTGCCTACATCTACATGCTGCAGCAAATGATATTCCTAGCCCTAGCCCCCACAGACACATGGTTTCTTGCATTTCTCTACCACCCCTCCCCCAACACATGTGACCTGGAATCTTTCCCTACTACAAATGTTCACATGGATATCCCCACCCAATCCTTACCTATTGGCCGTAGGATCTCCATCCCCCAACACATAGGCCCTGCTTCCCCCATCCTTTAACACCCCACCCCCTACACAAGGTGCCTGAAATCAACACCACCTCCTACACACTTGAGTTCTGCGATCTCTCATCCTCCCATATACATGGCCATCTGGATCTCTCCCTCCCTCCTAAATATGGGTTTTGTAATGTCCCCTCCCCACATTACACGTGAGCCCTGCAATCAATTGCCACTTTATACATGATCCTAAAATCTCTCCACCCACCCTCCCCCTTAACACATACTAACTGGGATCTCTGAACTCACCCCACCTAAAACATGGTCCATCGAGTATCTTCACTCCCTATGCATGAGCCCTAAAATCTCTATACCCATTTAGATTATGGTCCTAGAGTCTCCCATTCCGCAACCTTCACCCCAACACATGAGTCCTGAAATCTCAACTGCACAACTAATTATCGGCCATGGAACCTCCCCACCTCACCTATATATGGGCCATGGAATTTCTCCCCTATACCCCACATCTACAAATAATTTCTGGGATATTTCCGCCCCTACAAATGGGCCATGGATTTTCCCAACTCTCACCCAACCTTCAGCATGATCCTTGTGACCTCCCACTCCCTCCTAAGCATGGGCACTGGAGTCTCAAATAATCTCCCTACACTTAGGACCTGGGATCTCTCCCTACAACCCTTCTAAACGTAGGCACTGGGATCTCCCCATAACCCTTCTACACATGGGGCCTGGAATTTGTTCACCCCACCCCATAACTACACATGGGGTCTTGGATTTTCCCCTCACACATGTTGGTCATGGAATCTCCCATCTCCTACTGGACCCTGTAATTCCCCAACTCCCAAACCCCTCAACACATGGGCCCTGGAATCTCCTCGACCACCCTTATACTTGGACTCAGGAAGATTCTCCTACTCCTACAACCATTTCCTGTAATCATCCATTCACCCCAAAAAATGCATAGGCCTTGCAGTCTCCTCCTACTATACATGTGCAGAAATATATACCAATCATCAACCACTCCCCCACCCCTCGTGGCTTACACGTTGGCCCTCGAATCTCCTCACACCACAACATGGGCCCTGATATCTCCCATCTTCTAAACCCTCTATAAATTAGCCCTAGAATCCATCCTCCACCTTTATATATAAACCCTAAAATATCTCTACCCAACCTCCCCACCAAACCCATTGGTTCTTGTATCTCCCTACTCCTCGTCCACTAAACGTGGTCCATGGAATCTCACACATACCTAAACATTCCCCTTCTAGACATGTTTCACAAGTTTCCTATCCCTGCGACACCACACATGGGCCCTGGAATTTACCAACTCCCCCTACATGTGGACCCTGGAATGATCCTCTACTCCTACAACCGAGTTCTTTAATCTCCCATCCAATACCACACAAACACATGGGTCCAAGAATCATCCTCTACTGCTCATGTGTACAGACATATCCCCTTCCCCCCTCCAACCCACTCACCCATTGGTCATGGGATATCACATCATACACATGGTCCCAGAGATCTCCCATCCTCCAACCCCCTATACATGAGCCCTGGAATCTCCCTCTCACTTTACACATGAGTCCTAAAATCTCTCCATCATAACCCCAACTAACAATTGGTCTTTTGTATCTCTCTACACCACCTCCCATAAACATTGTCCTTGGAATTTATCACCTCCCATAAACATGGACTCTGGAATATTTCCATCCCCACCCCCCCCCCCCCCCCCCCCACCTTCAACAATATCTTTTCGATCTCCCACTACCCCCCACTTTACATGGGCCCTGGAATTTCTTCCACCACCTCCAAAACATGGGTCCTGGGGCCTCTCCCAATATCTCTACACTTGAAACTTTGGATCTCTCCCTAGAACACCCTATAAACATAGGCACTGGGATCTCCCCATCCAACCCAAAAAAATATGGGCCTTGGTATTTTTCCTCCACACCTCACTCCTACACATGGGGTCTTGGATTCCTCTATCCCCTATATATGGGCCACGGAATCTCCCTCTCCCAAATTGAACATATGCATTTGGCTTATCTTATCACTCAGCCCCCCCAAACACATGAACCCTAGAATCTTCTCATACACCCTAAATATGGGCCCTGGACTCAATATTTCACCTTCCCTACAAATGGACCAAGGAATCTCCCAACCTCCATAAGAAATGGGCCTTGAAATATACCTCCACCTACAACTATGGGCCCTGGAATCTTCCAGACCCTAAACATGGACCATCCAATTTTCCCCTAACCCTATAACTTGGCCCTGGAATTTTTCATACCCTACCCAACACATGGGCCTTTGAATCCACCTAACCCCATCTATAAATGGACCTTGTAATTTTCTCTTACACCTAAAATGGGGCCCTGTAATCTCCTGTTACCTATACCACAAACACATAGTTCCTAAAATTTTCACTTACAACACATGTGCACAGGGATATTTCCCTCCCCCTTCCTACCTGCTTTTCCATTGGCCCTGGAATCTCTCCCACTATGCATCTACCCAATGATCTCCCATCCTCCAACTCTCTATAAATAAGCCCTGGAATCCTCCTTAACTTTTACACTCTACCACATTTTTACACATGGGACTTTGAATCTAGTTACCCTTACACTTGGCATTGGAATCATTCCACCACCCCCATCCCCACATAAGTGTCCTGGGAACCACTGCCCTCTACTTGGACCCTGGAATCTCTCACCACCCTTACACATGGGCCCATGAATATCTCCACCAAACCTCTAGATATGGGCTCTGTTATCTCTCCTCCCTACACATGGGCCAAATAATCTCCCACCCCCATAAGAAATGGACCCTGGAATAATCTTTCCACCCACAATAAATGGGCCGTGAAATCCCCCCACCCTAATCGTTGACCCTAGAATCTTCCTCTAACCTTACAACTGGACTCTGGAATTTCATATCCCCTCCTAACACACGGGCTCTGGAATTTCCCCTACCTCTTCCTATATATGCACCTAGTAATATTACCTTACTCCTGAAACTTGACCTTATAACTCCCTATCCCACTTCTCCCACAGCACATGGTCTCTTGAATAACTCTCTACTACACATATGCACAGGATTATCCCCGCACCACCCCCCGCCCTAATTATACATTGGCCCAGGTATATCATTCCTACCCCTACACATGGTGCTTGAGAACTAAGTAATTAGCACCTCCCTTCAACTTCTACTCCTACACATTGGGTCTAGCCCTACCCCCTCCAAAACTTGGGTCCTGGGGTCACCCACAACATCCCTACACTTGGACCCTGGGGTATCTCACAACCTCACACAACCTCCCCCCAAGAATGGGTGCTGGACTCTTCCACACCACTTAAGTATGGCTCCGGAATCTCTCATTCTAGAACCCCACCAACTCATGGACCTTAGAATCTTCCCTCACCCAACTTTCACATGAGACTTTGCATATCCCCTTTCCTATATATGGGCCAAGAGATCTCCCACCCTCTCTTCCAAAAAAGCCCTGGAATATTTAAACCAAACCAAAATATAGGCTTGAATATCTCCCCACCATAAACATGGATCCTGGAATCTTCCTCTAGCTTTACAATTGGGCCCCGGGATTTCACATCCCCCCTCCCAACACAAGGGTCCTGTATTTTTCCCAATCTGCACTTGTACATGGATCGTATTATATTCACCTACTCCTAGAACCTGACCTTATATTCTCTCATTCCCTCCCCAGCCTGCTCCCCACCCCCCCTCCAAACTGCATGGGCCCTGGAATATCCCCCTATTACTCATCGGCATAGGGTTATCCCCTCAACCACTCACCACCACTTGCCCATTGGCCCAAGTATATCCCCACCTCCTATACATTGGCGCTAAGATTTCCAATCCTTAAATCCCCGAATATATAAACCTTGAAATCCAGTCAGCACCTCCTGTACAAGGACCCTTGAATAATTTAAGTTTAACTACAAAACAAATAATTTTAACAACTTGGGCTTGCATGTTGTGGTGATAAAAAATGGAGAACTTTTTTTCCCTCTTTTCTTGATGTGTGTGTTATCCCCAAAAAAGGGGAAAAAATTGCATTAACCACTAAGAACATAAATTTTTATCACTGAGATTTGATTAATGATACATGGATATCTTGAAGTGATTTTACAACAATTATGTTGTGTAAAATTATGCTGTGTTAAGCTGTTAACCCAGGGTAAGTTTTGAAGTGATTTTTCAAGAATGCGCTATCTAAATTTATGCAATATCCTGTAGATATGTGTTTAAAAAAATTGTTTGACATCCTGTGAATACTAGCAATAATTTCCAAGATAATTTTGGTTTCTTTGCTTTTCAGCCAAAAATTATATCAATTTTATGCCTCACAAATATGGCTTAGATGTGATTATACACTACACAAGCCTGTTAAAATAGTAGGGCCATAAGACTGCACATTGGCACCCATGCGCACAACTTATTGTAAAGAAAACGTTCATCGGTGCCCAGGCATTTTTAACCCTCCCTAGGACATTTTTTGTTGCCATAAAAACTGTTTAAACCCCCCCCCCCTGAACTGAGGCTAAAATGATTCCATGCTGTCTCAAACAAATCCCAGTCTAATCTCTTCTTATCAGTTGGATAAGACCAGTGACACCCTAGGCATACTGTCGGTCTGTAGGGTAGATATTAAATGTCGAACTCCTCCAGCATTTAGCTTTAGTAAAGTACTAAGCTAAGCTGATATAAATGATATAATGCCTACTAATTAATAGTTAAGTGTTCTTACTCCACACACACACACACACACACACACACACACACAAACGCAAACACATTTTTATTTATTATCAGGTGATATCTTTACATTGGCAATATTTGTATGACTAATAAATCTCTAGAGCTGTTATAACTACGAATGCTGAACTTGTAAAGTGTGTTCCAAGCATGAGTGTAATGGTCTTTTACCACAAGTTGACTACTTATTATTTTTTTCTCCATTGATTTCTTCATTTGACATGCTTATATGAATATGTTGTTGAGTGGTGATGGTCACAACCACATTGTACATGCTGTAGTTAGCCTGTGTGAGCATCATAGTATCACTTCTATGTTATTTCCATTCAAATTGAACTATCAATTTTTTTAAACATTTAGTTTGTAAGCCAAACATCCCAATTGAAGCATCATTCAATTGGAATTCTAATCCTCACAAATTGTGAGGTTCCTGACTGTGGCTCATTGTGTGACTTGTTACAAGTGAATTTAAAATGATGACCATCACATTGTGTTATTTGTCTTTCTTTGTGGTTTGTTGTTGTTTAAGTGGTTTTATCAATAGTTTTGGAGATACTATAATCATTCTGAGATGCTACATATTTGGCAGGGTATGCGCTATATGCTAAGTACAGCATTTTCTTGTATTACTAGTTGAATAGAGAGATCTAGTGTTTTTTTCACCTTTGATATGTCCACATTTTTGGCTGCTTGTCCACTTTCTCATTTTCTATTTATTTATAATATTATTGAACCAAATTGGATAAAATTTAGTGTGAGCATTTGGGGGACAGGTAGGGGTGGCTTTTACATAATAGAGTTTTGAAATACTATACTATATAGCTTTTGTTATATGCTGTTTTCCATGTGTTAACATGCACTGAGATTTAAAGAAGAACATGTCGCATTGGAATGAGTTTAGATTTGAGTACTTGGATTGGATGTGAAACGATTATTATATTTTAAAATTTACAATAGCAATATGTTTGCTTATATATTATATTCTGTGCATCCGTGAAGCAGAACAAATGTTTTGTTGTTTGTTCTCCCTTGTGTGTGTTTACTTTTCTGTACGTTTGTCCACTCTAATTCATTTACAATTACCTAATTGAAGTAAACATTAATGTAGTTTGATTTTAACAAAATTAAGCTTTTTCCATGTTTTAAAACATTTTGAGTGGCACACTAATTTTTTTCTACCAAACATACTATCAAAACACTGGGTTACTCTGAATATTTCCTATATATATTCGGCAAAGGATGGGGGAGAAGAAATGTAATGATTTATAAATATAAATTATAAAGATCTGTGATTTATATATTCTGAGATCCCTCTCCTACCCTTTGACTTGCATTTTTTGACGTCTGTCTTATATGTGTGCATTGAAATTGCAGTGACGACATGCATAAAGTTAAGAAAAGATCAAAAATAAAGCATTCTCTTGAATGTGGCAAAACATTTGCTGTTGAGAGGATACTAGACAAACGTATCGGTAAAAGAAGGAAGGTGGAATACCTCCTGAAGTGGTTGAATTACTCAGAGTTGGAGAGTACTTGGGAGCCTGAAGTCACCTTGTGTATTTCCCGCATATGAAGGGTGAGCCTTCCATGCCTGCCTCTAGACATGATCTGTCAGGGAAAGCCGGGAGTACTGCTGTTCCTGAGAAAAGTACTGTTCCTACTGGGAATATCATGATTGCAATTGGTAACGGTCCAGTTACTGGGAATACTGAAGTTGCTGGGAAGATTGCTGTCACCGGCAAGAAGAATGCAAGAAGCGTGTTGGGCAAAGATAAGGACAAGGAAGCCAAAATGAAGGTTGGTCAGGCAGTATTGATCACCATACCCCTTGTCTCTTACATTCTCACTTCACTGAGCACTATCCTTGTCTTAATACTGACAACTTTCGTTTTGATCTCTATCATTTTTTTCTGGCTTGATCATCTTATAGCACTAGCATATGCCAACTCTCAGCTATTGATTCAAACTGGTAGAACTTAACCAAAACAATTACTCTATGTAATTGTATATATCCATTAACTTTGTATGCTAGGTCCATCAATGTAACAACGTAAATAATATCAGGTGTGCTCACTACTGATTGTGACCTGATGGCTATAAATGTCTCTTCCATGGCACATATCAGGGTTGAATTTGTGTAGTGCTGGACTTGTTGACAGAAACGAGTTATTCAGTTGCAATGTTGGTAAAGTTGAGGTGATGAGTTTGATAATATCTTACCCAATCAATACTGGTAGAGGATGGACAAGAAAGGCAGTACATCCCTGATAAAGTAGGTAAAGGGTGAGTTATGATGTAGTCTCCTTTATAATAGTGCACAATTTATGTGCAATGAGAATCAATGTGGTTTAAAAACACAACTTTGTACACCCTTAAACTTATTCATGAATGAAATAGTCCAACTTTGCAGCTACTTACGAATAAAGAGTTCTTTTAACGACCATAACCTATTGTCGTAACCAAGGCAAACTCTCTTCTAACCTGAAATATTAGTCGTAATAGATTAACACTACCAATGGTAAGTAATTAAGCAGATATTATTACCTCCCTTTTCTCCATATTTTCTCAATCTGTTTAACATGTTTATCTACCATATTATCTCAAAAATACTTCACATATGATCTAATCAAGGTATAGTGGGGCATTTCTTCTTTCCATCATTAATATTGTGCTAATAGTTAACATGTGCTCGGAATCATTTGTGCTATCTTGAATAATCTGTTGAACCAATTTTATTCTCCCACACACATTTCAGCCTAGCATCATCAAGAAGGCCAGTGAAGAAAAGGATAAGAGGTACCTTACTTGGATGGCAGTGTTAAGTTCCAGGTAGGAAGCGAAGAAGTTGAGAAGAAAAAAGAGAAAGTTGGCTCCAGCAGCAGTGGCTCTAGTGATAGCGATACAAGCAGTAACAGTGAGACTGGGATGGAGGAGACACCTGTAAAAATGGGTAAAAAGATATTACCCAACACCTGGGATTCTGGTTCCCTCATTAAGCTGAAGAAGCGAATTGACTCATTACAAGATCTTGAACAGATGCGGGACATAGTATACATCATTGAAGAGGCCGCACTCTATACTATTACAGGATCTATGTTTAATTTTGAACTTGGTAAGCTAGATGACACCACACTGACCAAGGTCATGAAAGTTATCGAACATACATGCTAGAAGATGCAACTTTCCAATGGACAAAGTGTGGAAAAGTAATTTTATGAAACACTATAGGTACCTACCCATGCCATATCTTATGGACATTCTATGAACTTGAACTTTGTGATCAATTCTGGAATCATCTTTTTTCCATAATTCTTTGCTTGTGACTTGCCTCATCCCAATGCACTGCTCTAGAATTGGCACTTCATGAAATTAAATTTATGGGAAACAACAAATGTACATCTTAATGGTTGGCACATTTTATATATTTAATTGTAATGCTAGGTTTAATGTAGTAGTCATAGGAGGAGAGATGGGGACGGGGAGTGACACCACAAAGATGACACAGCAAGTAACAAATACTCGATAACTGTATAGATAATATATATATATTTTAGTTGGCATTCAGAAAATACTAACATAATATTGGCACCTTTTGTCTTTGTGTTTTTTCATAACTTCCAAACCAAGATAAATTATTTGGAACCAGAGCTAAAATTTGGCACAGTATTTCAACCTTAAATGATAATGGATAAATATTAATTATGTCTGATGATAAATAAATACCTTTTTAAAAGATGAACATACAGATTATGCCTTAGGTTCATCAGCCAGTTTGACTTACTTTCAACATCCACAGGCAAGTCAGGTGCAGAGAAGAAATGACTTAATGAACCAATATACGAAAGGCCCAATTCAACATCTTAATGGAGACATAAAGATTAATTTTATACAAATGGAGAATTTTTAATCATCAAAGTAATATTATTTCCATGATCTAAAAAAATTAATCAATATTTTTTAAGAATCTTTACATTGATAAAATATTATATTGCTGGTGTTGTCTGATATTTATTACACAGGGTCATAGGAAGCATCTATCAAAATCATTTCCCATACCAGCATACACACAGGTAGACAGACACAGGTGAATTATTATAACAACTATTAATATTAAAAAATCATATATTTTGTTATAATCATTGAAATTTTCTTCCAAATTACATCTATAACACAGCCAATTGTGTTAGCATCCTGCCTAATAAGCAGTACAAGTCAGTTCATCTGAAGGTGACTACATACATGAACTACAGATAACCTTTATAGCTTTTGAAATGAGGTATTGATTCTATTTAATTAAATAATGGATTCATCCAGCATATCATACGGAGTACACTCTTTTGGGGAGTGGGATTTGGATTTGAGTGATTTTTTAATTCTCTTTTTTAATGGGACGAAGCAATTTAGGTAATTTATGTCTTATCTCTTGTCTTATATCTATGTGATTAGTTAAATTAGAAGGCCCTTGTCATTTAAGTAGGAAATTCCCATTTTACTTGAAGATTATCTTTGCTCTCGATCTTCTTGGAGGTGTATAAACAATTATTATTAGGAATAAAGGTGTGTGTACATGTTGCTATGAGCACGATGTGCATGGTCATGCTCTTACTATGAGTGAGTGGTGCGTGCAAATGCACTTGCTATGATTGAGAGATGTGTGGACATGATGTTGCTATGACTGACAGTTGTGTGGGCATGCTGTTGCTATTAGCTAGAGAATGTGGTCATGCTGTTGCTATGAGTAATTGGTGTGTGAGTGTGCTGTTACTAGCAATTTTTAGAACAACATTTTTATTATTAAAATCTCAATTATTTTGAGGTTGGGGGGGGGGGGACTGAAGAGAAATGACTTTCCGAATAAAAGGGTAAAATTTTTTTATTATCCACATTGTATACATTGTATATATATATATGCATTTGTAAAGATAATTTATTTATCTTACACATAGAATAGCATGCAGGGAGTAGATTGAATTAAAAAATATATATATCTGCAGTGTACTTCAAGTGAAACTTTCTACTATAAAGGAATACTTCCCAACTCCTTTAATTGCAATAAAGAAGATAGTAATAGTTATTGAATTAATTAAACATTCCTAATTTGTTATTACAATCATTAAATGGTATGCTTCCCTACAAACCACACTATGTAAAAACACTCAGGCACTCCTAAATACCTGTGATGTAGTAATCAAAACTCATGATCCTGTACAACAGCACAAGTAAGAATGTACCACTCATCTTGTGGGATTCCATCCTTTGATGGTTTCTAGTTGCTACTGTTGTTTCATAGTGTTCCTGCCTCTAATGTTGCAGGTTATTCTTCCAGAGTGTGTGCACACTCAGCTACTGCCTGTTGCCTCTTTCTTTGTCCCTCCTCCTTTGTCGCATCTTCCTCACTTTCTTCTTTTCCTTTCTGAGAATTACCCTTGGACTGCGGCTGGCCTTGTTGTTTTCTGCCATGGTGTGGTCTACATGAGGTGCATGTGGGCAGTATGGTGATAAGCAGTTAGTGGGCATGTGTATGTGGGGGAGGAGTGGAGGTCTAACTTCAACCGTTCAAGTCTGAATCATGGATACACAGACAAACAGACAGACTATTCTCACTCTATAGTATAGATAGATATTGTCAGGCAACATAGTAATTCTGTCTCCTATGTCTTAATATAAAATGAGAGAGAGCTTTTGCAGCAATTACTGTGTCTGCACAGTAAGAGCATAATAAAATTACTGAGTGCGAATGTCCATATGACTTGTTTACATTGTTGCAATACCTTATCTACAAATATATGAATATATAGAAGCCAATATTGGGCCTTTATGGATTATGTTGGCATAATGTTGGATAAAGATGGTGTTTCTGAGTTGCTATAGTAATGCTGGAAAAATAGTCAGACTTTCCAAAAAATGATGACTTTCAGGAAAAAAAAGGTAGTGTTTTAGGAAGAATAGGTAGATCTTCAGAAAAAAGAAATAAAGGAAATTTTGATTATAAATTTGAGTGAATGATTGTATCACAGTAACAGATTATCCACACCTTTCATGTCCCACTTGTTAAATTGTGGAATACTTAGTCAAGGTCATATATAGAGTTAATATTAACTGTTTAAATGTTTCAAATATTGAATGACTGGGCCCTTTGCTTGTTTTATGTTGTAACACTCATGTTTGTTTGTTATTGAGCATAATTTATAAAAAAAGGTATTTAAAAAAGAAAAATGCATCAAATGGAAAGAAAAAGGAATGACAATAAAAGAAAAGAAAAATAGGCAAAAATTCGAGCATAACCGTTATATAATGAATGACAATCAAATCTCATCAACTTTGACATTGTTTTTAACTGAGGTACCTGAATACACTGTGCCTTATTATTGATCCCTGTTTACTCGACATGTCTATAAAGAAAACATAACTTGTTGCTTATCACTCATTGTATGTCGAGTAATTGTGGTCAGATGAAATCAAAGACAAAATCATTCTTCTTTGATAAATTTAGAGCAGAAAAAACTTTATGATGTAACTCTGATAAAGGGTGTCAATTGGAAAGATGTAATTCATCCAATTTGGAAAAAAACAAAAAACAAACAGAAAACTGCTCATATCTAAAAAAAAAAACCAAAAAAACAACAAAAAAATTCATTGTATGACCTCAGGTATTACTATCAACTAATAGGAAATTATATACGAATATTTCATTCTTGACAATTTTGTTCATGTGTGATGAGCATAAATGCTAAATTTCAGTAGTCTTCATGGCTGCAGACTTAAAACTGTATTTATCTCAAAGAGCAGTAGTTGTATTGTGTGAGGCACTCTTGTGGACTCACTTCACACAAAATTTAAGAAACCACTTTTCTGAATCAAAAACAAAAATCTAAAAATATGTAAACCAAAGTCAAAATATATATCAGAAAACGATTATCTACTGTGAAACTGAGGCTAGAGGCTAAAGACTTAGGCTAAAAGCCAAAGTATATCTTATATAAAAAGATGTCTCATAATCTGTATGTCTTCCGCTTGTGCCATTAATTTGCATATAAGACCAACAAATCCATATATTTCTGAAATCAGTGTCTCCAGGAGAAAGTTTTAATACCAAAATATGGCCAATATCACTTATTGTGCTCAAGTTGAGTCAAACAATCACAAAATGGTACTTTGGCCAGTTAAACCATTCAACCTACGGAGCTAATACTTTCAAGACAAGATCCTTGAGAGTCTATTAAGTGTTTTAACCATCCAAAAAAATCTGAAATTGTCACCCCTGATGAGGAAAAAAGGATTTAAAATTTTTCATAAACTGTAGCCTAAAATACAATGACTCAGTGAAACCTACTTTTCTTGGTCAACTCACCATCCTTTTCTTTCCTTCTTTTCTTCATATATTCCTCTAACCCCATCCCCACATTTTTCTCCCACTTTTTTTTTCATAATGTTCCCATGGCTGAAATGTTTCAAGAGAAAGAAATCATTTAAAAATTGATGGGTTAAATGTTCTACATATACACAAAATAGATTTGCTTACATACCTGAGTAGACTGCTATTTGTAGATTATGTTTCATGACTTGTTCTTCTATGCAACCCTTTTGCCAAGTGCCGTAAACTGTGATGTAGTATCCAAGCCAATTATGGTATGCATGATGAAGACATGGGTACAAACATCCCCTCCATGAGTATACTTTAGTATTCAAGAGATTTTTTAAGGTCATTCCTAATTACCAATCAATATCACAGTTAAGTCATTTCATTTTGTGATGTTCAGAAAGTAATCACTAAGTGTGCATTTTAAAGTTAATATCAAATACTCTCTGCTCATAGAATACAGGATAGATTCAATTCAACTTCCACAATCAGTATCAATGTAAGGACTGTAGGAAATATGCGATGGAGTGTGGGGGAAACTTTGTGGCTATGCATTTGGTGATTTGGATGCAAGTGTGGTTTTCCAACAGTAGGGATGCTGTCCAATGGGTATGATGTGTAGATATTTCTGCCTTATTTTTTTTTATACATAATTACATTTAATCTCACCATATGCAGTGACAGACATGTTAAGATTAGGAGTAAAGTAGTCAAGCCATAATCCCAAGCTCCACATTATTTTCCCCCAATTGCTTAACTACTTTAGAAAATGAACAACAATAGGGAAATAATTGAGGCATTGTAAATTTACTACTCATATCAACAAAATATGCAAAATTTTACTAAATGTCAAACGCTGTGCAATATACTTAAAATAATGATAGATAGTTACAACATTACCATCTAATCTCACAAATATTAAACCCTGTCCATATTGCACACTAAAACTGTCTTCGCCTGTGTGTGGAACAGATTTCACACGTCCACAATACACCTTCATTCATCCCAACAGGTTCCACCTGATTTCACCTGAAAACTTCAGAGGGGTAGGCTTCAATCAGCTCAAATCTATTTTACATTACTGTGGCTTTATTGTGGATCTGAGCTATTAGGAATTTAGTTAATAATGGCTCACTCCCCACTCTGTATCCACCATTAGTGTTTTAACATTGCAGAAAGAAAAAAAAAAGAATAATTATATTCCAAATCTACTGTACTTAGTGGAAGTTATATACCATGTTCTATAAACCTGTCATATTTTCTTACTTGTAATGTTCAGACCACTAAACAGAACCTCTAGTAATAGTGAATACTTTGAGCTGTCATAGCAAATTGTTAGACAAGTCTTCTCTTCAAAATGAAGAAAGTTTTCCAGTGAAACTTATTTTTTTTTATTTCAATTTTTTTTTTATTATTTTATTTTTTTTGTTGTTGTTGTTTTTTTTTTTTTTAACTATTAGGTATGTTTAAATAGCAATTTGTTAACTAGACTAAATACTGTATCATTGCTACAAATTCTGTTTCCTATTGAAATATCTCCAGCAAAAGGTACGTTGCATTTCTGAAGACTAAACCTTATTTGGAACCAATGGTTGAATACTACATGGAAGTGAAAAGCTGCTTCAGTTGGGGATAAAATATTCAGACATATAAAGGAAATGTTTCTTCTTTCTCTTATTACTCCATCTTAACAATCCCTTCCTTTTGGATTTGGCCTCCTTTCAAAGGAATTTCACTCTTTCTCAATCCTACTGCTAACAGTTTCATTTAAGGTCATTATTTTGATATGGCTAAATATCTTATTAAACGTGTTTAGCTATGAGCATACTCACAGGGAAATTATTTCTAAGCTGTTACGTAATTTTCAACCCGCCAATTTTGGTTACTTTCCCAATTTAAGCTACCACGTGTCCATTAAGAAACCTGTTCCCTTGTTTCTCATCAAGTTGGAGTGAAGCCTTGAAAAGTTTGTAATTATTCAGTACCATCTTCACTTTGCGGCTTATTTATAATAAACTGTATAACTATTACAGAAATACACAGAAGGTGAATGACACCAGAGAAGGGTCAAAAGAAGAGAAATGTACAAATTCTTGGAAGAATCCTCCTTGGACATTTCTGAAGAGTTCAACGGTAAGTACTGAGCTTAAATCAAGATTGTTCAATTACTCCAGCAGGATAAATACTGATAGAAAGCACGGCTTCAAAAATATCTAACTTCAACCAAAAAATCTGGTCAGAATTCAGTCCTAGTGATACAGAGCTTGTGGGACCAAGTTTTAAAAGGCAAAGTGTTACTTCTATTTTTTTTTTTTATTAATGTGTGCCAGTAACTTTTTTTCTTAGGTGATAGGTTACTTTATATTACTAAGTTTGGTAAAGTTAAGTGCAAAACTGATTTCCAACCCTAAAACAACAAGAAAGGTTAATGCTCTAAAAGAAGGAGGGATGTTAAATAAATAATAATAATTGCCTGTTGCTATGCCTACAATTCTGGAATGTCATTATCACTTTGAAACATTAAAATAAAATATAGCACCACTTAAGTGTGAAATGATTATCACTATAGAAGAAATCATTATCACCTTAGAGAAATTGTGATTTTTATAGGTGCAGGGTAAATATTGAATTGGCTAATTGCAATCCCAGTTTAAAATTAATTTCCTTGAAGGAAACCAAAAAAAAAGATATCAACAAACAAACACTGACATGTTTCCTCATAGTTCAAGATGCCTGTTGGGAGGTGGGGTGGGTGAAGGTGGAGGAATGCTAGTCTGGCTGGCCACACCTTTTAAAACATTATCCAGAGGGTGTGGCTTTTGTGGCATACCAATCTGTCTTACTGCAATACATTTGACAGTATCATGGTTGGTTGATTTGCCAATTTTGCATGCAACAATTTGATTGAGTTGCACACCCATCAAACATATAATACAAATGCTATTTTAAATAAAAAAAAAGAAAAAAGAATGGATAAAAAAAGGTGGCACATACAATACGAATGAAGTACTGTTATCCATGATTCACAGCCAAGTGAACCAATTGTATTTGGAAGACACCAGACCCTTCTGAACGATGGGGAAAAAAAAAAAAAAGATCTTGCAGGTGTTCAATAAAAATGTAATTCAGTTCAATCAATAAAGATGGATGGAATAATACTCTCTATATTATTATATGTGCTAAATCCCTTCATGTTTCCTGGCCTGTATAAGTTTTAGACAAACGTTTTGAAGCGACTGTTTAAAAAATTAAACATTCAAATTTCATTCAGTTCTCTATGTCTTCCTGTCTCTGTAGAAGATATTAGGGATCAATGAAAAGATTGAATTAAAAGTAGAAAAGTGAAAACAATTTTTTCTGGAACCAAGAAGAGGAAATATTGAAGTGTGTAGAAGTGGACTATGGTGAATTGATCCAACGTGGAATAAGGGATTAATTTTTGGGTAGTAGGTAAGAATTCAGCTCTAAATCTAAACTTGATATAACAATTAGTTTAGCGGTAGTGCTTGGTAAAAACAGACAAACAATGAATTACAGCTCTAGCTGGTTAGTAGTAGTAGCTGGCGATAATATCAGTTCCGATACAAAGATGAAATCAGCTATAAAGGTGAACTTCTCTAAAATATATATTGTGATATTTTAATTATGTGTCATTTTGAGAATAATAGAGCAACCCAAATATTTAACCACATTCAATAATGACCTCGTAAGCGTAACCATATACCTTGAAATTTAATGGTGGAGGTAAAGCATCATGCTTGAGAGATGATTTCAATAATCAGTCTGAACCAAAGTTATTATGGCAGCCCGGTAGTACTGACACTGTTTAGTTACTTCCTACAGAGTAAGAAATGAATCTGCTATTAAAAAGACAAAACACAAAAATTTCGATAATTAGTTAAAAGGAAGTGTTATACCACCCTGTTCTGTCACCATATTAATTACAAGCAATTAAGAATGCATGTATTATCTCTCTCACTCATTATTCCTGTGCATGTGTCTGTTAGTGTGTGTGGTTGTGTTCGTCAGTTGTTCAGTTGGTGGATGGACAGGTGCATGCATATATGAGTGAACTCCTACTAGAGTAAAGCTCTGAAGGCCACTAGATTTTTTAAGGAGCACATTGGGATCCATGGGAGTGGAGGTGTCATTGCAATCTGTTTATCAAAATTGGGGTCATTGGCATGATGGTGTGTTTTTTAGGTTTCAAATTTCCTGGGGGTGGTGATGTATTTGTGGGGCGGAGGGGGAAGGAATTACATGAGTAATGAGCAAATACTAACAAATATATTTATGTGAACACACTCTACCTGAAGTCAGTAACAATGTGCCCAAAAACCATTAATTAAAAAAAAAAAAAAAAAAAAAAAAAAAAAAAATTAAAGGCCAAACTATATGTCCTTCCAGCAGACAGCAGTTTGACCAAAGCTCACAGAAGGTGGACCTGGCTATCTGTAGGAAGTCACATACTGAGTCTAGAGCCAGGTTCCTTTGCTATGCAAACCAGGCCAACATTTATTTTTGTCATTACACAACATCAGGGAGAAAAAAGAGAGAAATATAAACCAAATTTCTTATATTCAACTAGTGATATAGAATAATTAGCAAAGATTTGGTATAGAAATCAGAACTATGAGTCAACACACACATACTCACACATTATATGTCCCGATTTTCTATAAATTATGTTTGGATTGTGTTATGTGCAATTACATTTTATATTCTTCTTTGCTAAAGGTACCCAGCAGTTGGCCACACCAAATGTTTCATCTCTTTTGGGGTTTGTTGAGGGACAGCAAACTTCTATTATGGACCAATGGTTATATCAAGATGCCCAGGGCATCACTCGGGGTCCTTTCAGCTCTAGTGATATGATGGCATGGTATGGAGCAGGGTATTTCACTATGGATGTGAAGGTGCAAAGATACTGTGACCTGATTATGCTCCCACTAGGTAAATGGTGACTATTTAATGCAGTTGCTTGTGCTCTAGTGACAGTAGATATGATAGGATGATTAGTGGGAAGGGACGGAAAAGTCAGCTACCTTTGGATAAAAGAATCGCTCAGGTGTATTTAATGCTTGTTGAGTATTCTTTCCCTAGCTTGAACAGTTTTGATTGATTTCATTTTATTTTAGTAAGGAATGATAATGCAAAGATATTATGAAACACGGCATGCTATCAAATCCTATGTGACCATAATGAAGAGCTACAACCTTAGATATTTCTAATTAAACATTAAAGTTGTAGCTAATTAACAATTTGTTCAGTCCTTGTCCATTCAATTTAATGGTTTATATTCTTTATGAGATAAATATTTGGGATTACAGAAGTAGGGGGAAGAGTTCTGCAATATTTGCTAGTAGTGACTTACACAAAACAGGCGGAAAATTTTGCATTAAACTTGTTAGGCAAACCACACCCAAGGGAGGATAATAACACTTTTCCTGTCAGTTGGAGACCGCATTTCAAATTTGAGCCAGTTGTTCTATCTGAGCAAGATATTTCCTCTCCATGTGACTGGGAGAGTATTGTTATCCTGCTCAAGGTCTGGCTAACTGTGTGCTTTGTGCGTTTAATTGAATGTGGCTTCACTCTATTGCTGTACTGGACCAATCTCTCTGTCTTAAAGGTCACATAGGGATAACATGCTAAATTTCAACCAAATCGGTTCTACGTAATAAAAACTACTTGGTGTTCATGTCAATGGTCAAACCACACCCATAACAACACCCATTAGAGGGTAATAATAATTTTATGATCACATGTAGATGATATGCCACATTTTCCAATAGGTGTGACCAGTTATTTGTTGGTATGATAAGCAATTTATCATTTTGTCTTTCATGTTTGCATAGGTGTTGTGGTGTACATCTGGGGGTGTCTCCCTTTCACCTCTGTCAGCCCCTCACCTCCTCCAATCCAACCTCACAGCATCTTCTGGGAAGATGTTTTCCGCAATCCTCTGGTGAGGAATCATTGATTCCAGTGATGAGATTGATACATGTTTCCAAAGTAAAGAACTTCATGTTCAATGCAGAGTTGTAATAGCTACCCTTAGTTTATGGGCAGTTCATTTTCAGACACAATATTGTCTTCAGTTTCAGTAAAGGCAACGGCTCCCACAAACTGCCCAAAAAATACATAGTCTTCTTAGTGCCACTATCCACTCACAATTTAAAATGAACGAACTAATCTGTTTCATGTACAGCCTCATTGTACCAATCTAATAGCACCATAGGTGCATGTATATTACATCTCCATATGATATGTGGCCATGAATGTAATGATGTTCATGGATTTCATCATTCTCATATAGTACAAGTCAATATAAGGCCTGCTCATATAACACACATTCATTTAATACATGTCAATATAGTAATTTTAATTTGTACATGACTATATAATCTATGACACATTTATGTTGTCCTGTTTGTTCATTATGAAACGACAACAAATGCTGCACTTACAATAGCAGATGCAATCTTCTGTTGCTGCTGTGGAAAGTATCGCTACTCTAGGAGACATATACCAGATGCATTTTCCACGTGCTGGACAGATTCATCCATTAGAATTGTCATCATCCTGGGACCCAACAGGAATATGGAGCTTGCCCATGACAACCGAGGCAAAAGGTAGGTTTATTTTGTGCGGGCATTGGAGAGAGTAGAGCTACTCCTTACTATTCATTCTTGTTGTTGATGCTGTTATTGCTATTTTCAGAGGAGCCGGTTTTCCAACAATGGCTGGTTATTCCCATAGCTGATTCTGCATGTGTTCCTATTGCCACATCTTCTTCTGTGGACATGGACACCCCTAACATTCAAGCCCTTGTGGAGCAGGAGAGAGAGAAGGCAAACAGGCTTTTCATTGAGAGGGAAAGAAAGAAGCAGAGACAAGCTACAGAGAGGAAAATAGAAGTGGACAATGGTGTGGCTAAGTAAGTGAGGAAATTAAGAAAGGGGAGGCTTTCGTGTTGTTCATTTTGGCCTATTCACATCAAGCCAGATCTCTTGACCTCAGTGGCCAACACGTACATAAAACGTCTTAAAATTTTCCACTGATCAAGCCAATTCTGAATGGCAAATTAATCTGACTGCATGGCAGGTCATACAACCCCTACTTTGCACCAACACTACGGCTTAACTCAGTATTGATCAAAATCAACTAATTCGGTGAAATATCTCTTTGTGTATGTTTGTGCATGTGCATGTGTGTGACTTAACCAGACATGCCATTTCTTCTTGCATGAATTGTTAATAGTATAATTCGTTTGACCAAGTTAATGAAAACTGTTTTTAGGTTGTTAAATTTGTAACATCTCCTCCTAACTAGCATATTTCTAATTGTGATGAACTATTAATATTCTAATTTACTATATTCACAATGCTTCAATTCATGTAACAAGTTGAAAAAAATTATTGTTCACAAAATATCTTTCATTTCCTTTTATTTTGTAGCAAATAAATGATTATATTTATTACTGATTTACTTTAGTTAGATCCTCGATAATCACCAACATGCATGATTTTTATGGGTTGACTTGAATATTTAGGCATGTTATGAAATTTTATATGAAGTCGTTTCGTGTGTTTTGGTTATAAATTCTCCAAATATAACTCAAGTTGTTCTCTGTCCCACTTCTCCCCCTTTTAGTGTCAAGCAACATGTAAGCCACAGACACTCTAACGGTCACCACAACAGTGTAAATGCAGCAGCAATGCTATCAAGCCTCTTGTCAGAAACCTGTGTCGAGGGTGAGATTGTGAGCAAATCATACTCTTCCAAGTTGGATGAGAAGTTGACAAATGGTGAGCTCTCAACTCCATTTCCACAGAAAAATGGTTTCCTGTCATGTCGTTCTCCTGCTATGCCTACCAATGGCCAGAAGAAAGGGAACTCCACACTGTCCATTTCAGCAAAGCCATTTTATCCATTTTCAAACAGCAGGAAGCAATTGAGGTCCAATGTAAAGGATACCATTCATTTCAAAAATATGGAGAATGAAGCAGTGAGCCGACCAATGGAGTACATAGAGAGTGAAGTCAATGCAAGGAGGCTGGTTTTTGAGCGTAATGCAAAATATATGGCTTCCCTTCCAAGTTATGACACTGAACATGCTGCATTTCCAGCTAACAGAGCTGTAAAAAAAAGTGCTGAATATTTCAATGAGTGTGTGGAGAATTCCTTCACTGCTTCATACGCACCAGATCCCGGGAATAGTCTGCCAAGCTTTCACCACACTGGTCTTATGCCTGCCTCTACCACTCTTCCTGCACACCAACAGGCTTCTGGTGCTGAGCTTTGTTTGATGCCAAAGTGTGGCTCTGAGCATTCTCTGTCAGTGGGAGAGGACAACTTGTTGTCATGGCTCGATGCTTCAAAGGTGAGTATGGGGATGTTGTGCATGTTAATAAATGTTTTCGCACTGCCTATAAATAAATATAAACATTCACATGCACATAATCTCTGCACACACACACAACCTGCCTTCAATACATACACTTCCTCACAATGCCTCGCACAAACCCACACTAATGCCTACACACTGAGACAGATGGACACACCCAATGATACTCACACACAAGGATGAATCCTGTTTCATTAAATAAATAAATAAGAATATGAAAGAAAAAGTGTGATTCATTTATGTTTATGTAGGAAATATGCCTCGTGCATGAAAAAAATGCCATGTGACTACAAAGTGTTGTTTATTCCACATATAAAACGATAATTGGTGGTTGATTTCAAGACTAGGGTTTTATAAGGCTAAAAACATGTTGAGGACTCTAAGTAAACAAGAAAAGAGGATTGTTTTCCTTTAATTCATGTTTGAACTGCCTATTGAACACATGATTCATTTCATTAATTCCATAAAAAAATTGAAGTCACATCCATTAGCTCTGCTTGGCATATGGGATTGCTTGAGAGTGAGCCAGAAAAGGACATTAACCACCAGGTTTCGCTTTCTAAGAACTTGGGTGGAGGGATTGTAATAGACGATAAGCTGCATTCAGTTCATGTTCACCGTAAACAAAATATTTCTGTTGAATAGTGGGTGAGTAAACAATCTACGGGTGCTGAATTATTAAGTAGACTTTTTTTTTTTTTATCAATTTGCATGTAAGAGTCCACAATGAATGGCGCCAAGTATCAGTCATTTTAGAAAGCTAAGGTTTTGTGGATGTGGGGTGCGGTGGAAGTGGGGGTTATATTGTTGTGTGTCTTGTATTTATTTGCTTACTTTAAGAATTTCATTACTTTTTCCACACTCCTATTCCTTCAACCAGAGATCCAGTACAAAGGTTTGGGGAAGCCGTGTGGACAGTAAATGGCCAAGCTCCTCCTTCACCAACAAAGTGGACATCCATCTGGAGATCCCTTCTTGTCTCTCAACACAGCCCTAGCCAAGGAAAGGTTCTCTGCATGAAGCCAAAGAGAGAAAGAACTCAACTGAACAGTAGCAATATGGACCAAATGCAGTTATCACTGTATTCGATTGTATTTATTTGACTGCATTTACTTTTGTGAATGTCATTGTGATATCTGTGGTGGTATTTCTTGAAAAAAAAATTTTTTTTTTCATCAAAATTGGAAATATGAGAGATAAATCAATTAAGGAAGCGTATGCCACTATGAGTATCATGATAATATAATGCTGTTTGGATATATAGACAAATTCACACACAATTTTTATAAAATGTTCATGATTGTATACTTGCATTTTAGAATAACCATTCCCAACAATAATATCTGGATCAGCCAAAGTTTAATTTTCTTCCCCCCCACCCCCCCCCCCCCCCCCCCCATTCCTCCCTTAGAAAAACATTATTTTTGGATATTTTGTAAAAGATTAACAATGAACCACCTACCAAAAATATATACAGATAGAGCAACGCTGGGGTGCCTGTGTTGATTTCACCACCACAGGTTCCCTAAAACATGATCAGTTAGATTATTTATCCAATTCAAGTCTACTTTTTCCATAAGTATCTTCCCAACTATTACTCTAAGAAGTTTTGCACAATATTAGATTTAGGATGTCTAAATCACTCCAATGGAAGAAAGCCAAGTTTGTTGCTTAAGGGGCTGAATATCAGCAATCTAAATAAATCGTCCATACTTTTCTTTGGCTTTACTTGTTTCTTTTGGGTATTTTTTATTTTTGTTTTAATTTAGTTTCATTCTTGTGCTAATATAATTTATACCTTATTTTTAACATTAGGGTAGTTTCTGGTAATGAATCTTATATTGGTAGCTTCTAGTAATGAATCTTATATGAATCTTATATGAATCTTATATGTTTGTAGTAAAGTGTGTTGTCACATCTGTATGTAAGTTCCTCTTATAATATGAAATAGTTATTTTAAATAACTCTTCTGGATAATGTTATCTGTTTAAAATAGTAGAATTCATTCATAACATTGCAACTTGTTGAACTATTATATGTCCTTGATGCGATACCTCAGGTAAGGCTAAGGAATACCCTCTTATCTTGGGCCTGTCCTCCTCCCGAGCAAAAAGAAGGAACTTCATATCTGCCACCTGAAAGGCATCCAAATGTGTAAACAATTCTGTGTACCATCATCATCACCTTCTTATTGGTTTGCATGTTTTTTATTTTAATTTTTGTGTATATTTGTATGTTTCTAATAAACTGACATACTAATTTTGCTGTGTAAAGTTAAAACTACAAAGAATTCATGGATCAAAGGTCATCTAAAAATCCCAAAGCCGACCAAACATGAAGATACTGTGTAAGAATGAAATGTGGTTGTGAAATTTCAAACTTATTTGTTGCTGTAACATAACATTTATTTTTCTCCTTATACCTCTCTCCTATCCCCTTCCCTCTCTTCCCTTTCTTACCTTTAATGATTAATAAAAATTCTTCCAAACCCCACTTTTCTCCACCAATTCTTCACTTTTCACCACTCCTCCCTTCATCCTCTTCTTTAAGCCAAACTTTCCTGTACAATTTGAAAGGAATAATCTCATCACAAATGCTTTCCATATGTGAAAAAGTGCCTACTTAAGCAACAGCATTGGCTCTGTCCACAGTGCTGATTCATTTGCAAGGTGAGCATTGTTCATGTACTTACTGTGTGTCATCAATTACCCTGAAATCCATTTTTTTAATAATTTTTTACATCTTTCCTCTGTCCTTAACTTTGCCATACTTTGTATACTTCCTGTCTCTACCCATTGTGATGTTGATCCTGTGCGTAACTCAATAGATTTTTTTCCAATTTACTTCAAACTTTTCCAACTCAGTGTTGTGTTGTTCCAGAGTATACGATAGTGTATTTTTAACATATTTCAACCTCCCTATCCATTTCATGTAGAGTAGGATGTCTAATACATCAATAAAAAAAAAATTATATATATTTTCATAGAGTTTAAAGGTTTAATTTTACCCACGTTCAACTCACAATTACTTGATTCATGATGCAAACAACAAAAACTAATCCAAATATAATAATTGATTACAAATGAATGTATTGGTTTAATGAGAGCTGATTTTTCCACATGATATAGCTATACAGCTGCATATAAGCTCACACTGAATGATCTTGCACATATGAGGTGCACTATATATGAAGAAACATCTGAAAAGTAATGGACCAATGGGATAATTGAAGATATTTCTTGCAGGAAAGGGATATTAATTTGTCATGCATGAATATATGGAAATAAATGGATGGTTCTGTGCCTATATAAGAAATACAATAGCCATGTAAAAATGAATGATCGGATAAATAGCAAAGATCTTCCTGCCCTTTGGGAGGTACTGAGAGAGAAACACAAGAAAACCAAGTCAACAACAAAACACATGCATGCATACACAATGTATCACAACTAAAACATTTCAAACAATTATCATATTAAAAGCTTAGTATGATAGATACAGAGAAACAGTCCTTTACACTTAATCAAAGGTTTCATCCCTACATGTTTCATATATTTTGTCTTATTTTCCTTCCCTCTGTCCCCTTACCAACCCCATTCACAAATATATATGTGGGAATCTGCTACATGCAGTAGTTAAGACTATGAAAGTTAACATGCAGGGGAAACCATACACAATGCCCAGAAGGGGTCAGAGACCAATACATGAAGGGAAACAGGTGGGCAGGGGAGACACTCATAAGGTATGTAATATAATGCTTCCCCTCCTCCCCCACATACACATGCTCACTAACTGCTTATCACCATACTGCCCACATGCACCTCATGTGGATCACACCATGCAGAAAACACCAAGGCCAGCCGCTGTCCAAGTGTGATTCTCAGGAAGGAGAAGAAGAAAGTGAGGAAGATGCGACAAAGGAGGAGGGAGAGAGAAAGAGGCATACAGGCTGTAGCTGAGTGTGCACACACTCTGGAAGAATAACCTGCAACATTAGAGGCAGGAACACTATGAAACAATAGTAGCAACTAGAAACCATCCAAGGATGGAATCCCACAAGCTGAGTCGTACATTCATACTTCTGCTGTTGTACAGGATCATGAGTTTTGATTACTACATCACAGGTATTTAGGAGTGCCTGAGTGTTTTTACATAGTGTGGTTTGCAGGGAAGTGTACACTATATTTATTGTAATAACTAATTAGGAGTGTTTTATTCAATTACAATTATCATCTTTTTTATTGCAATTAAGTACTGTTAATGAATTCAGAGTGTGGACAGATGGACCGACAGAAATGTGCACACACACAATGTACCAAAACAAGCATTCACTACAATAGTGGCAACAATAATGGCAACAATGTATCAATAATTGTGGCAACAATAGTGACAACAATAGAAGAATGGTGGCAACTAATGCATCAACAATTTTGACAACAATAGTGGCAATAGTTTGAGAAAGAAAAGTCAGGAATGGGGAGGGGAATATTTTATGCATGGTAAAATGTTAAAAGTCATGATAAAGTAAAAGTTAAGACATTCACTATGTATATACTTACACTTTTCTTCAGAGCAGCTGAGCATTGATAGTCACCACGGCAGCCCAACCCCACACCAACAAGAAGACATGGACAAAATGGATAGTATTGTTTGAGGAAGAGCTCTGGGAGTGGCTGTGAAGGAGGCTGAAAAGAGAGGGAGGAAAGGGAAGGGGGGGGGGGGGGGGGGTGGTGGGGGGTATGATATGAGGGCATGTTATCCCAACAAGAAGCGTAGTTAATCAAATAAGGGATGTGCACACTTTCTATTAATGAAATAGGACCCAAGATGGTCCTCCATAGTAATACATCTATCTGTCTCTGTGTCTGCCTGTCAGTCTGTGTGTGTGTCTGTGTGTCTATCTGCTCATCAGTCTATCTGTGTCTGTCCCTCTTTCTGTCTGTGCATCTGTCTGTTCATCTCTCTGTGAATCTGTCTGTGCATCTGTTTGTTTGCCTGTCTAATGTTCATTCACCATCTCCTCCCAGATGCCTGGACCAATCATCCTGAAATGCTCAGGGGCTGCTCGCAGGACCACTGGCCACGTTTGGGGAGAATATAGTTAGGGCTAGGGCACAGGTAAATTAAATAAACTTTCTTATTCATGAATAACCACCAAGTTATAATGTGTAACCTAACCAAATCGAAAAGATACTTCTAGAGGAAGTTGTGGTTATAAATCACTCTCACTTGATCACACAAATAGTTCAAAAGGACACTAGCTACTAGAGATGCATCATAGTATATATTTTAGAAATGCAACAATACCTCCCATACTCCCATCACCCTCCCCCCAATGTATATCAAGTTCATTCCTAGTATGTTGTAATACATGTACTGTTTGAAATTGTAAATAGAAGAAGATCTGCTTAAACCAGTTACATAAACTGCACCACACACACACCACACATGCACACACCACTCAGGGGCATGCACACACCACCCACCTTTTTCGGTTTAAGAAAAAAAATTTTTTTTTCATTCATTGCATAGATGAAAAGATCAATTTCACTTCATCAAATTTCTGCAGACATTTCCAAACTATCACTGCCTATAACCAGCAGCCACCCTTCCTTCCACAAGTGAACTAAAACACAGTATACAACTGATACCCATACTCAATGCAGCTTAACACTGTACACTCGACCAACCTAATAAGATCTTGAGTCTTCATCAGTTGCCAACATGATCAACAAACAGGGTTATTGCATAGGAATCAATCTATGTCACCAAATTTTCCAGTGTCGCTGACTCAGATTCATCTTACTATTTTTTAAAGGTTCCTCTACTTGCATAATGAGTGCATGCAAAATGTTAGGCTCCAAGTGGATACATTGTCTTGTGTATCCACAACAGATACTTCTCCACTTTAGCTGAAAGAGTGCCACCATTCTCATGATAACAGCATAAGCACATGGCAGCAATTATAGAAAAATCTTTATACTTAGATTCATATTTTGAAATTACTTTTTATCCTATGGAATTCGCTGTGGATAATTAAAATGTACTGTCTGGTACAGCATCTGCATTGTCTTTTTGTCCTTTTTGGGACTGACTGTACTACATATCTGATATGAAATCCATCACTTACCTAATAAAGCCACTTCTTCTGTATATATGTATATACTGGTTGGAAAAAAAAAAAAAAAAAAAAAAAAAAAAATATATATATATATATATATATATATGTAAATAAATTTATGAATAAGAGTTTTGGGTACCTCCAAAAATTTTGAAACAAGAAAATATTATTAACTACCCATTAAGTCTTTGAAACATGGCATGAACACTCAATTATGTGGTGCTATTTGTACATCCCTAAATCACTGCATCTAAACTCTACTTTAATTAGTGTTAAAAAGCAGACATTAATAATCATGGGTGAATACACAAAATAGATTACTCCCTCATGAAGTCTAACAGGAGCGTAATAATGTCTTGTAAAACCTTATTGAGCCAGTGATTTAAGGATATAGAATTTGTCACCTTATAATTCAATGTTCATATGTTGTTCAAAAGACTTTCTTTTTTCATACTCTTTGGAGGGATCCATGCCAAATCTTTATTGTTACATTAATCTTTTTAATTTTTTTTTTATCCCAACATTTTCAAAATAATTTCCAGAATCATAAGTTAAGCTATCAAGCATTTTGCTCTGTCAAGCAATTAACTCTGTCAATAGTCTACAATCAGTAATTTGGTGAGACTTTGGTATACACAATAAACAAAAGATGGCATCCATCATAGATTATACCATGGTTCCAATGTGACATTTATGTCTCCTATAATTAAGTAGTCTAACAATGAAAACTGATAGGCCATGAATGTAGAGGAGGTGAAACTCCACCAGATATTGGTAATAGCCAATTTTTTTTTGACATCAACTCATTATAAGTAGCCTAGTTTATCAGGACAAAAAGAACATCAGTGGGAGGAGGGAAATTTCAATAAAAAAATTCTCCCTACTATTTTTTGTCAACTATTTAGCTAAGAAATTGGATATAACTTTTGTTATAGACTACAGAGAACAGCATATGAAATATTTAGATTGCTGCTATCTAAAGAGCAAAGCTAGGTAGAAATGAGCTTTGTATCAGGCCAATGCTGAAAAACTGGTCAACCCTAAACAGAGAGTGCTAGCAAACTCTCTTATAGAGCAGGAGGGGCTAGTGCTGCTTTCTGCGGTGTGTGCATGTTAAGGTAAAGGGTCATCAATCATGCACGCTTTGCAGAAACAGCACTCTGTCCATTCATAGCATGTCAACAATTTGTTGTCTTACTTCATATGCCACTTTTTCCCAGGGAATTCCCCAGGCTCTAAGAACTATGTAAGACTAGTAAGCAACTTGACATGTACAGAAAACGTGACAAAATAAAATATATAACTTGGGTCTACAGTGCAGTGGGTATTCACTACATTTTGTGCAATAATAAAAAGATCATGTTTTCTAAATCAAAAAGTCCTTAAAAAAAAGCAATGGTTAAATGATAAAAGCTTCGGATTCTGAAGTGGAAAGTCGGTGGCCCAATCTCCTACTTCATTTTTTTCTTCATCGTTTCACGTATTGTTTCTTCTTTTCTAAATGTTGTTTTTCTCTCTTTTCATTTTTCTTCTTTCTTTTATGACTATCTGATGATATAGAGCTAATGGGGTAATCCTGGCCAAAATTTTAGGGTTGCTAAGTCAACTCCCATTGGTGGTCTTAATGGAACTGAAATTCTCCTCTCCCACCACCAACCCCCCCCCCCCCCAAATAAATTCCGTCCAAAGAACATTAGGTATTCTAAATTCCATAAATGGTATCACATCAACGGTTGATTTCTAACTGTGAACTTAATTTAGAAGAGTCTGAATGTTACTTACTTGAGATCTTGGGGTTTTTCTTAGGAAACATATACAGTAACACCAGTGTTAAGGTCTCCGGTTCTATTCCTGGTCATGGTTGGGTTTCTTTTCATCTTTTTTTTTCTTTCTTTCATTTTTTATCAGTGGTTAAGTCATTATTGAGTCCAAAAATTAAATCACAAGTGAATGGATGTTTGTCTGGAACTTCCAATCTTATTAAATGAATTTAAATATATTATAACAAAATTAAGACAAGGTGATGTTTCCAACTACAAAAGTTAACTGAAATAAGATATGATGCCCCTGCTAGTGAATGGTAGAGCTGGACTGGCTGTTCTGTGCCATCAAAGGTAATGAAATAAGAGAGAAAGTAGCCAGCAGCTGTGAGAAGCAAGTCAATGGGATATTGGAAGAAAAGGGATGGGATAGTGCTAAGTTTTCATCGTGACATATCCAATATCTACTGCATTGAGACTAGAGTGTGTGATGTGGCATGCCGAGTCCATAAAGAGCCTATCTAAGGATCTGACAACATGGCTCAATAACAAACCTAGGCATGCATACACTCCTCACTATCTCAAATTGTTTAATTGCTGTTACATGGTCACGTGCACCTGACATAATCAGGGTTCCTGTATACTAAGAAGGCATTATGAGCTAATGCAAGGAAACTTCTGGAGTCATTCAAGGAACTTGCAGGAGGACTGATCAAGACACTCAGCTTATGGGTGCAGGAACCCAAAGTTCCATCTGGAACCTTAGTTGATTGAAAATCAATGGCCAGTGAATTCGAACCCCAGAATATTCCAGGTCCCATCACAGCTGGGTGGACTGGTGTGGGAAGAATGTGTTGAAAATTAGGAAAATTTTCTCTCAGTGCTAGGTTTGAACTCACAACCATGGGGTTATCAATCCAAGAACATAACTACTCAACCACTCTGCCATTCATACATGTACGCATGCACATGCACACTCACACCTTGTAACATTACAACTGGACACGTAAACACAAAATACCATTAGTCAAGTGGTTTGCAAGCTCAGCACCTACTTGGAATAGGTGTGGTCATGATTGATGTTGCCAGCACAACAGAGTTTGTTAAAGAATAATGATTGCACAGCTTTGTGATGGAGTCTAATATTACCAAAACATTGCGTGCATGTGTATACCAGTGTCTGTCTAAAGTAGGTTGATTGCCATGGGCTCAACACTTCAATGACATTGACAGAATCATATATGCTACTATATCATAGGAAACATGCCATCTGATTATATTAAAAAAAGGATATGACCTTAAACCAAAAAATGGTTATGGTTACCATGGTGATTTTAAAACTAGTAAATTAAATGTGAAACAAGAAACAATTTTATAAAAACTGATGCAGACAATATGATGCAGAGAAACAGAGGGCCCCACAGACCCCTTACAATGGAAAAACAAGGTAAGGATCATGAATGGGCTGTTTCATTGCAGAGCTTTTACCAATTGAATGCCCAAACATTTCCCAAGACTATAGTTTTAGGCTGATCCCTCAATATCTTTCTTGCTGCAGATATTGGATGCCATAGGAAGTGGAATAAAAATTCAAATGGCAGCCAGGGGACCATGGATCCAAAATAAAAAATTTGTTTCTGACAGTTATGTAGGCACGCACACAAATAGGGAGAGAGGGGCGCAGGGACACAGGCTTGAAGCACAAACAATGATATTAATGATTAATTGATAAAGAATTGTTACTTAAGTATGAGCACAAGACCTAATCATGTGACTCAAGGAGTACCACTAGCCATGTGACATTACATAAGGCAGCACAATATGTGTGCCCCATAACATTGCCACTCTGCAAATCACTGTCATAATGGCAGAGGGTAAGGTGTGGCCACACACAACACAATTAGAACACCACAATTCATTATCATCAACATTGTTGGGACATGCACAAGAATGGCCAGAGTTAGGACCAGGGCCATGCTGGTGGTAGGGCAATGGCTAGGGTTAGGGCCATGGTTAGGGTTAGGGCAGTGGCTGTGGTTATAGCAATATCTGTGGTTAGAGCAATGCCTGGTACTAGAGCAATGGCTAGGGTCAGGGTTAGGGCCATGGCTGTGGTTAGTGCTGGGGTTAGAGCAATAGTTAGGGTGAGGGTAATGGCTAGAGTTAGGTCAACGGTAAGGGTTAGGGCAATATTTGCAGTTAAGGTGATATCTGTGGTTAGGTTATCTCAAGGGTGACCCAAAGTTGACGGTGACTTATGCCAAGGGTGAATTAAGGGTAACTAATGCCGATGGGGACCCAAGTTTGACTTAATCCTAAGGGTGACTTGATTCCAAGGGTGACCTATGGGTGACTCAATGCTAAGTTTGTCCCAAGAATTAATCCATTGGTAAGGGTGATCTAAGGATTACCAAAAGTGAATTGATGCCAAGGGTGACAGAAGGGTGAATCATGCCAGGGTTGACACAGGGCTGAGTCGTGCCAAGGGTGAATTTATTGTACAAGTAAACAATGGTAACTTGATGCCAAGGGTGACTCTATACCAAGTGTGACTCTAGAGTGATTTGATGCCGAGGATGATCCACGGGTGAGTTGATGCCAAGGTTGATCCATCGTTGACTCGAGGCTGAGTGTGACCCAAGGTTGATTGAATACAATGGCAGATTGAAGTGTTACCCAAGCATGACTTGATGCCAAGGTTGACCCAAGGGTGATTTGATGCCTGTGGTGATCCAAAGGTGACTTGCCCTCACACAACCTCTCCCATACATATGGGCTCTGAGATCTATTTTCACCCCCACTCCTATATGAATGGGTTCTGGAATCTTCCACACCCCTTGCATATATTTCTTGAATCTCCCATCCTAAAACCGCACCAAAAAAAACAACAAAATATCATGCTTAGACAAACACCAATACTAACTTAAAAGTATACTTACAAACCAAAATATATAATTGATAATATTTACTTTTTTGTTAATTCTAATTCTACAAGCCTCATGCACTAGATTACCATATTTTTCAGTGGTTCACATATGTTAATAAATGCATCATACAGCAGAAATAAAGAACTATATATGTTACTAAGAAACTTTCAGTACAATGAGTTCTACTAACTAGCAAGTGGTTATAATTTTTCTTCATCTTTGAAGGCATCAGCTTCACTTTACTGGTGGGATTCTGGAGTGTCAAGTGAATCTCGTCCACAACTAGACATACTCTTTGCAAAGAAGCTTGCAGGACAAACACAGCTCTGCATAGGATTGCATGGAATGGCTGAGCCGGTCATGTAAGGTGACATAGCTGGAAACTGTGGGGATGTTGGGACTCCTCCAAATGCAGTGTTGGGAACACCCAGGTAGCATCCAGGGGAAATACCACCTCTAGTAGAGGCAGCTGCAGCAACTTGCATCTGATGCTTGGTTTTTAGGTACTTCCTTTGACCCTTGCTCTGCTGAATAGCACAGCCTGTCTCAGCTTGTTTTCTATATCGAGCACGTCTATTCTGGAACCAAACCTTAAAAGGAAGATTACAAATGCAAATATATAATATTCTTCAAAATACAACACCATATATAATATTTGTGATTAGCTAAACGAGGACAAACAATATTGATAATGCTCTATATATTAAAAAATATTCTTATATGACTTATCTAGATGTATTGCAGCGGGCTAACTGAAATGGTCATTGATTACAATCATTGACATGTGTACATTCACCCTTGAGTGCAGCTAAACCATCTGAACACATGGATGAGATATTGGCTGAACTATATATGACTTCATAGTATTAGGGCATGCATTTATAGTAACATGGACCAAAATTTCGCAGTACAAATTTTAATTATGTATATGTTCAATTAATTAATTATTTCATTTTACCTACTTATTTCAAGTATGCACTAGATTACCACATTTTTTAGTGCTAAACATATGTTAATAAATATATCATACAGCAGAAATAAAGAATTATATATATTACTAAGAAACTTTCAGTACAATGAGTTCTACTAACTAGCAACTGGTTATAATTTTTCTTCATCTTTGAAGGCATCAGCTTCACTTTACTGGTGGGATTCTGGAGTGTCAAGTGAATCTCGTCCACAACTAGGCATACTGTTAGCAAAGAAGCCTGCAGGACCAACACAGCTCTGCATAGGATTGCATTGTATGGCTGAGCCGGTCATGTAAGGTAACATAGCCGGAAACTGTGGGGATGTTGGGACTCCTCCAAATGCAGTGTTGGGAACACCCAGGTAGCATCCAGGGGAAATACCACGTCTAGTAGAGGCAGCTGCAGCAACTTGCATCTGATGCTTGGTTTTTAGGTACTTCCTTCGATCCTTGCTCTGCTGAATAGCACAGCCTGTCTCAGCTTGTTTTCTATATCGAGCGCGTCTATTCTGGAACCAAAACTTGAAATAAAGATTTTAAATGCAAATATATAATATTCTTCAAATACAACACCATATATAATGTTCGTGATTAGCTATACAAGGACAAACAATATTGATAATGCTCTATATAATAAAAAATATTCTTATATGACTTATCTGGATGTATTGCAGCAGACTAACTGAAATGGTCATTGATTACAATCATTGACATGTGTACATTCACCCTTGGGTGCAGCTAAACCATCTGAACTCATGGATGAGATATTGGCTGAACTAAATATCACTTCATAGTATTAAGGTATGCTTTTATAGTAACCTGGGCCAAAATTTCTCTGTAAAAATTTTAATCATGTATATATTCAATTAATCAATTATTTCATTTTACCTACTTATTTCAAGTATGACAAAGAGATAAAATTATTTGAGATAATTTATGATATATTACCCGAATATTCTTTTCTGGGATGTTTAGATTCTTCGAAAGAAGATAAATTGCGTGACAATCAGGATATTGGGTAACATCAAAGGAATTCTCCAGTTCATCTAACTGGAAGTTGCTGTACACAATCCTTGTTCTTTTTTTCTTGGTTGGCTCGTCCACCTCACTCTGACTAGAGTGTGTACCCGAAGTAGATTCATCACTGGTGTCATCATACATGTTTGTGCCAGTATTAGATTTCATGGACATCTTGGTTCCTAAAAAATTGAAAGCAAAATGGTTTTAATAATGTGTAGATGCAGCAGAGGATGTAATAATGTATGGTATGCTCTACTGGTCTATGCTAACTGAGATATTTATAAAGGATTGACATAGCACCTCACACACTTGACATTTTTGGATGTATTTGTAAACAAGTCATTTATTTTACCTTTGGCATTCTTCAGAGAAAGTGCCCTTGTAGGTCTGCAAGAATCAGGAGGATCATAGCTACAAGAGGGTCCCTGGCTTTCATATACCAATGACTGCTTGATATTGGTTGGTTTCTCTGGAGCAATGCCATCTGCACAATAATAAATTGATATACATGCTAAAGCATCCATTTTAGCATGGGTCAGCAGCATTAATAATTTTGAGATACTATATGTACAATACATTGATACACCATGATGCCCCCCTCCCCCCCCTCCTACTAATTTTGGCACATTAATTGTAAAATTTCTAGGCAGACCCAGTGAGCTTTTTTTACTTCCCTTTTTATTTTCCTTTTTTAAAGCTAGCTGCCCCAAGGGGGGGGGGGGGGAATTGGATAACTACTGAATTTTGGTTTCAAAACTTAGGAAAAGAAGGTAGAAATATCTGTAGAAATAGAAAAATGTCAAAGAAATCTTAATGACTTCTGCAGAAATTATTGTAACTGTAGTTAGTCTACTAGCTTGCTTTAAATACATGAAAATGACATACCTTGGCACTCTCTCTGACTATGCACTTCTTTAGAGGAACCCAAGGAAGAAGGAACGAGTTTCTTGGACTCTTTTTCCATGATTAGTTTGACTCGAAAAATGGCCCTTCTAGATATTACAGCCAGAGTGATTTTGTTCAATGCTTTACCTGTCATAGCTGAAATATTAGTCACCTACATTCATTAGCAGGTAACACACCCAGCATTGTGATAACTGGTGCTAATAGGATGTTTCACATGTCTTGATTATGGTGATAACTAGTACAAGTTAGTATCAAGCTCTGCTTGGATAAAAAAATGTCAAAATTTTCCCTCAAATAATCAACATCCTTATTCTAATCCAAATCTATATTCTAATCCACATCCTTATTCGATAGCTGTGAAACACTACTAAATTTGCATGAAAATGGAACAGTTAGCTACAGCTCACAGAATAAGGAGTCAATGAAAATCTAGACTGCTGATATTTTTATTTTGTCATTTTTCTTCTATTTACCTTCCAGCTTACTAAGGTTACCAACTTTAGCGGTATAACCAAAGTCAACATCTGTTAACCATTTTCTAATTCTGTCTAGAAAATGCATTCCTGGGAAAATACTGGCAATAAAAAAACTTAATCTAGGGATAGCAATCACCACCAAGTCACCTCAGTAGCTTTTTTTACAAAGCCTACAGCTTTGAATAACTTTAAATCTGGCTTTAAAAGATGAGATAATACTTTAAAAGAATAATGGTAATTAAATGTTGCTGGCCTTCGTCTATTTTATTTATATTTTGGCTTAAAATTTGTCAAAGCTCACCAACTAACCGGAAATGTGAACAACTAGAGCCAATATTGGCAAATGGTTTTCTAATTCTAGCATAGCAGCTGTAAACATAACATTGGTTGGTACTGAATTTTGGTTTCAATAAAAAATTAAAGATACTAGCAGAAATCCAGCCCATGGGCAGTTTTTAAGTCAGCCATATGTAATAACAAACATTCATAGTTTCCTTTTAGGGATTATTGACGCTGATTTCATTAATCAACATAAAATGAACTCAAGACGTAGAAGTGCTTAGTTCCTATACAACGTAAGTTGTCATTAAGTATATTATGAGATCATCAACTTTCAACATGGGAGTGAACATACTGACAGAAAATCTGCACAACTACCAGTAGTCCCAAAGAGAAACATTTGCTGCAAGAAGTATTAATCAAATTACTTAGGATGGTTTAGAAAGGGCGGCTTCAGAATTTAAATTGCTATGGAGATAAGTAAATAAAATTCTTGGAACTAATACCAAACAACATTTCTGCGTAGTAACACATCCATATGCAGCACAGGTACCCAGAATTGACTGGAACTTTTATTGAAAGAAAACCAGTACCATATGAGAAAGTGCAATATAAAAGATTAGAAGGGGCCAAATGGAAATATCTGTAAAAAGTATTAATCAAATTAATTAAGATAGTTTCGAATGGGGGTTATTCAGAACTTCCATTGAAGAGTAAATGAATTCTTGGAACTAATACCAAACAATATTTCTGTGTAGCAATAAACACATCCATATGCAGCACAGATACCCAGAATTGACCGAGACTTTCATTAGAAGGAAACAAATGGCATATAAGGAAGTGCCATATCAGGGATTGGAAGGGATAAAGGAGAATAGACTGAAACAGTAGAATGAGTTCACTCCTAATGAAATTCAACCAACTCTATCAGAAAAAGCAACATCCATTCAATATAATCACAAAAACTTTCATATGGTCTCAACAATGCCTCATGCGCAATTGCATAGTTGTGGATCCTGTGATTGAGTGAGTGAGTGAGTGAGTGAGTGTGTGAGTGAGTGAATGAATAAGTGACAACAATGACTTTCTTTTCAATGTTTATTTCATATACCTTTAGTAGAAACAATATCCATCAAGTTCAAGTCATCTTAATCTGTTTAAAAATTGATTAGACTATTTGCATCAACTTTTGAAGTTTATATTGATTTTCCTCATCATAAACAATTACGCTTATATCTAAGATGGCTTGACTATATTTGTTCGTTTGCTTATTGTTTGATTTCTGCCTTTTTCATACTCTTTTATCAGAAAAAAAGCCTTTGCCACCTGCCACTATTGTCAGCATCTAGCAAAATCAGCTGTCGACTTTGATAAAATCATATATTCTAAAAATTGAAATTGTACAAACAAATCTAATAAAGAACAAACAAAAACTAAATATACACATAGAAAACTCTGAAACATTTCATAATGTATTTATATAATAATGGTATAAAAGCTGGATGTAAATTCATTCCAAGGCACTGTCAATTATCATTTAATATTATATTTTTAATTAATTAAAGTGATAAACACCTCATTTATCTAGTTTATTTATATATTAACTCTGAAGCAATTTACTACCACTTACCTATAATGCTCTTCTCAAAGAATTGAAAGAAAAACCAAAAAATATTCCACTGGCCCCTTCCACCCACCACCTCCCTGCCCTCCCCCCCCCAAAACCCTAACCTAATGATTTTAATGGATCTTGTCCTTACAAATTCTTATTCTTATATTTTTTACCTTCTTGTCAATTCCAGTAATTGATGATAGTGATGCTGTGAAGCTGAATTTTCTAAACAAGACTTAAAAAAATAGATTCCTAAACCAATGTCCCAAAAATGAATGCTCCTAAAAATCTAGGATATCATCAAAATGAAATCTATCTTTCATTAAGGTTTAATGCTTTCCAATTTTTCATTCATCTTAAATGAATTTATCAAACTTACTCGTCCTGTAACCAAATATTTAGTGAGATTCAAATATTGTGATGTGGAAAAACTGGTCAATAAAGATGAACAGGACTAATGGTATAGAGTTCTTGTATGGATTATGACATTTTTAGTCCTAAACTTACCTAATTGCAGATCCAAAATCTGGTATGCACAATACACTTGACCTTTTAGGAGCTTTAGCTATTGGATAGGTGTGGTCATATTTGAGGGCATTAATTGAGCATGGGTATTTCTTTGTTGTTTTTTGCTGCACATGCTAGACTTAGGTATACAAGTGGGGAATACTCCCAGATTTATTTATTAAGGTAATTGGACCTTCAAAGTACACTTCATCACTGCTTCACTGCTTCACTGCTTCACTTCAACTTCAAGAAAGTAATAAGCCATTTCAAGTGAATTTACACAAACTGAGGGAGGAATGTAAGTTATAATGTAACTATTGCAACTATGCACCTTACGGATTCACCCTACAGTGTGTGTCAGCCTTAACTTGATGTGATAAATAGGTAAATTCTGAAAGCTGAATAGATCAATGCTATAGGCTAGTCATTCAAAGAACCACCACCAGTAGCCATATCTATAAGAAGATAGTAAAGAAAAGAATGATAATAAACAAAATACAAAATAGTATATGTGGACAACTTCACCTAGTGTCAAACTGAATTGCCAATGATGCCCAATGCTTTGCAGAATCCAAATAGAGCTGAATAATTTTAATTTCATTCAAACAGGAAGCACTCCAGAAACTGGGCTGGGTTTCATGAGTAATGTTATGGAATGGCATGTAGAGGATTGCAATTATAAAATAGTAGTATTTTTCATTTTGTGAGGCCCCTCCACAAGTAGCCACCTTTATGAGAGACCACTTTATTCATTATCAGTGGCTTAGCCAAGGGGGGGGGGGGGGGGGGGGGGGGGGGGAGAGAGAAAGAGGCATATGTCTCCAATTTTTTCATGATTTTTTCATGATTTTTTCATGATTTTTTTTTATTTTTTTTTTTTATTTTTTTTTTTAACTTAACCATATATTATAATTAGTCTGAGTCTAAAAATATACATATTGAGTATTAGAACCATAGGAAAATCACTGCCAACAAAATTTTTCTAATTTTTTTACAACATTACATAAATAGTTTCCTACCCTAGTAGTAGCCTTTCCAATGTTTGCTATAAAAATTTAATGGCAATGTTTGTTTAGGCTAAATTTTTTCTCACCTCTGGGTACCCAGCTTTGCCTGGAAAAAAATGGATGAATTTACTGCATTTACTGGAATAACTAAAACTTTTTGCCACACAAACACACACACACACACACACACACACACACACACACACAAATTTCAAACTTCCAAACAAATGTTTGAATTTGTTAGAAGTAATGCAATGAAAATTTTAACAGGCTATTTAAAAAAAAAGAAAAAGTTTGTTCATATTTGCTAGGTCACCCTCAGTAGCATGGATCACTGAAAGCCAACCAAATTCTAACCACTGTAAACTACCATCTAATTGTGATAAATAAAAGAATAATGTCAATGAAAATTTAAATTTTGTTGAGCAGTTACCACATCACCTAATTGAAGAAAAAGTCGAGACCATGCATTGAAACAAGTATACTCAAATTTCTCTTAATTGATTCCCCAGGGAGAGAGAGAGAGAGGGAGAGAGAGAGAGGGAGACTCCCACTGGGATTCCTACCCCCCCCTCCCCCCTCAGGTATTACCCTCTTTTTGTGCAACCAACCTCCACCTCATATGTAAATGAAAGGGCTGAGTGTCTCCAACACTAACACCACATTCTGTAATGCTAATTGTTCTTTGCTGTTATTTCTATGACTTTAATTCTCCTTCATTTTATAAAGGTGCTCCCCCATTATAAAAAAGAGAGAACTGAACATCTGCTGGTTGTGTATTGAAAGAACCCAAAGTTTTATTTCTGTTTCATCAATTTGGTTTGAAATTAGTAATTAATTTCATTTATTTAATTTTTTTCTAAATTAAAAAAAAAATTTTTATAATTTTTTTAAACAATGACCCCAGGATTTGGAAAGTTTACCTTGTTAACTCATTAATAATTTCCATCTTTTCAGGGGATAAAAAACTAAACATTTCTTTTATGGTCAATTGCTTAGGAAATAAATATATGGAAAGAAAAAAAAAATTTTTCAATTAAAAAATTAAATAAATAAATAAAAATAGAAAGAAATAAATAAAATAAATAAAATAAAAAAATACAAAATATATAAAATAAATTGATAAGTAACTTTGTTGGTGTGGTTGTTGATCTAAGTGTTTGGCAAGTTTCTTTTCATACTCAATCTTGTTATCTCCCTAATTGGACCAGGATCCTCCCCATACAGCTGCGGTAGGTATGTTCTGCATTTCTCCATCATTCTGGCTTTCACTGCAGATAAATCATCCAGATTCACTTTCTTTTTCCTTCCTTTTGAACCTGATACATTTTTTTGGTGTTAAAAAAAAAATACATGCGTGTTAGCAATGTAAAATCACATAAAACCATTGATTACTTACATCTTGTGTGTTTAGTTAGTTATTATTTGCTTGATTAGCCAATATTATGCTTGATTAATAATTATTAGCATTTGATTGATTACTTATGTCAACAATTTTTAATGTTCCAAAAGGAAGAACTGAAAAAATTTTGTTTAAACATTTGTAGAAATTGAAGGCAAAGCAAGTTTGTGTTGCATTGGAATTGAATGCATCCAATAATACTTCTCTCTTCATCACACAAATTATTTAATACCATGCAAATATCTTTGAAGAGATGTTTAAAATATTTCCCTAGAATATTTGGAACTTTACCAAATATGAAGAAACAGTTAAATACATTTTGACTGAAGTATTCAAAAATTTATACCTATTTTTCTTATGATTACTTTTCATCAGTTCAGAAAAATAAAAATTTCACCAAAATTTGAGAGCAACCATGGACAAGCATGTCAATGACCCACTTAAATATCTACTTACCTTAATCCAGGCCACATCTTTCCTGTATTTGCAGAAACTGTGTATGCCTGAAATGCTGGTCAAAGTATCCTCCCGTAGGCCATGAAGGCAGACATGAGAAGCATGTCACCACTGATGGTGGATATTTGGCTATAGAAGGTGTCGATTTCTTTGATCAACCTCTTCTTCTCTTATCCCAAGCTAGCAAGGAGAGCCTTGCTCTGATCAAAATGACAGAGATGGCAGAAAATAGTACATTGTTACACATTTTTGTCCTTTGTAGAGAGGTTGTCCTCTATCAGAGGTTTGCCCAAGATCAATCACAGGGTATCTATTAATGTCATAGTAGTAGTCTCTCATGTTACATAAGCTAATTGAATCTACTTATTACTTCATGGAGAGTATATACAAGGATTTTCTCCTTTTACTATAATGAAAAGGAGGGGAGGAAAGCAACAAAAGCAATGATTAGGAATAAAGAATTAGGAACTTATTGACTGAGTGTTTATGCCCTGTTTTAAGACTCAACTGGTATGCCTTCTTTTTTTTTTTTTTTTTTTTTTTTGGTTGGGAAAATAATAACAAATACCGCTTTGTTTTTTTGCACAGAGAGATCAACCAAGGGATTCTGCTGCAAAACTGTGAATGGAATTGCTAGTTTTGGCCTGAAAACAATATACATACTGGCTGTAGGGACTATAATATTACATTGAGATACAGAGGGAAAAGGTGGATAATCTTCAGGAGTCAGCAGCCCCATTTAGCCTTATTTAGCATGTGTATCCTTATTCCTGACATTTGTTCATTAAGTTTCACAAAAGTATGGGGGTCTGGCTTTTATCCATTTTAGAGGATCTTTTTCAATGATTTTTTGGAAGTTGGCCTAGCTTTTGTCCATTATTCAGAGTTAGGAGGATCTGCTTTCAGAGGTACTGATCTATTATCTCTGATAGGGTATCGTTCTGGTGCCTTACTGTTTATCCATTGTAGAGGGGTTGCCCATATTTCAAAGAGTCCATTTAGGGAGGTTCTACTATAGTTATGGCAATTATGTCACTTTTCTGAGCTGCCTTGTTGATAATAAAGTACCATACAACATGTGGTTGAGTCTGCATGGTGCTCCTCTTATATATATATATATTGATCCTTATGAGAACATGGTTTTCTTTCTGTATTACAATTTGTACTAGGCATAATCATGTTTGAAAATGGTGACAAACTATTCTATTAGTGTCATTATATATATATGTATATATATGTATATATGTATATATATGTATATATATATATATATATATATATATATATATATATATATATATATATATATATATATATATATATATGGAGATCCTGCATGTGATGTTATGTGCGAGAATGAGGGGTTAATACATTTATTTGTGGCTAAATGTAGAAATTGGGAATGCATAATTTGAATCAATTTTTTTTCATTACATATGTGTTCATGACCACATAAATGACTAATATCCTACTCATTGCAAGCGAAGTTTAAATCTGTTCTTCGTGTCCTTCAGCAGCTTCAGACCCAGATGCTTCACCATGTTGGTACGGATCAGGCATATCATCATTGACAACAATGTTATTCTCTTCATCCCAGTCTGGCAGAGTTGCAGAGTCCAATAACTGTGCACAGTTCAGCTGAGGCTGAAGCTGTTGGTCATTCTGCTGTGGCAGATACTGTTGCTGCTGCAGCATCTGTTCCTGTGGTGGTTGCATTATGGCTGCATACTTCGGATACCGAAAATCTTGAAAATTCCTGTTAGAAGAGACCTGCATGGAAACAGGCACAGGACTCTGCATGGGATAACCCTGGCCAACATAGTGCTGCATAGATGGATGGTGCATAGAGGAGCATGGCATATATGGAGCCATGGGTCGCAACTGTTGCATCATCAGTTGAGTTGGAACCAGATTATGAGATGAACCCAAACCTGTATACGACAAGAACAGTTCATCATTTGCTATACTTCTGAAGATTTTAAATTATGTTTAATACAGAATACTGACCAGCATAGGGGAAGGTTGTTGGTTGCACAGGAGTTGCTATCGGTGAGTAAGTGATGGAAGACCCCCTCTGCACAGGGCTGTTAAATAGAGGCAAAAATGACTGTCCTGCAGGAGTGACACTTCCAGTATTCAGCCAAGGAAATGGACCAGCTAGGAATATGAGCAGGCATAAATATATAGTAAGATAAGAATTGCTGTTTCAAAGCTAAGATTATAGATCATTTCTGTCACCAAATATACAAATCTGAAACAATAAATTCAAAATGTGAAATAAAAAGAGTCCCTAAAGACAATATATCATCAGTAAGAAGGTTAAAACCCTTAAAAAGAACTTCATTTACTTATCTTGGGGAACCCCAAATGAACACTCAAAGTCTTTCTCACACACCTATGGAGCAATGAATTGTACAAACCAAATAACATGCAATAAATCACCACATAAGATTTTTCTTTCAATTGTTCATGCAAATGTTTATAATACTGGATAAGTACAATTAAACTCAATAGAGAACATAGAGCAAACAAATGATCATAGGTCTTTTATAAATGTGTTTGTTGATTTTTTGTTGATTTTTTTGGCAGTTGCTGTTTTTTGCAATTGATAAATATTTTATGAGAGATCATATATAATGTTCATGATTGTATTTCCATTAGTATTAACTGATAATTTAAAATGCATCATAAACATAATAATAATAATTGTTTGCCTTTGAACAACATTGACTCACCATTCAGAGAGTTTGACCCATACGATGCAGTCTGGGAGAAGTGTGGTGATATTGCAGGCCATTGAGTCATCATTGCACTTTCATCACTGCAATGATTAGATTATAGCGAAATTAATTTTTTTTTCATACATATGGTGTAAGTGCACATTGCAATAATTCAATAGCGAGATGCAACCAAAAAAAATCTCTTGAAGAAACAATCTCTAATATAGTACAAATTGCAACTATGACAAAAATATTTATGAGTACAATTAATCAATTGAGAGTGCTGACCTGAGGTAAATATAAAGTTAATTCCCCATCCCCCCCCCTCCCACCCCCCAGGTAAAAAAATACATAAAAGACATACCTTAGAATGTATACCAAAGTAATATTCACTAGTAATGTGGCATATATTATACATATATCCCTTACTCCGATTCTTCATCTCGGAAGGCCTTTGTAAGAGGGTTGTGCTGAACTTTCAGCTTGATGATTTCATTGTTCTGATAGGCAGTGACCCCTATGAAAGCACACTCCTGGAAGTCCTTGGCAAAAATGGCCATCTCACACTTCTTAGATAAGTACTTGGAGATCACCAGCCGAGGGACATACTTATGCATGGAGTTTAGCACAACTACCTGCAAATAATGATTGCAATACAAAATAAACATATTCAACCATTAGTTTGATTTTTAATGTTGTGAAAGAAAATGTAGAGAAGTAAAGAGAAAATGGATCAATTGCTTATTATGATAGATATATTTGAAGCAATCTTTCAACATCATTATATTAAAATTCTTTTTATCTTTCTTCTTAAAAAAACAACATTGCTTCGTATGTTCACTTATACAGCTTCATTCATGATATATACACACTTACTGAGCATTTCCTATGCTTTTTGTTGTTTGTCAACCTCAGTGTCTTGAATGATACTTTGCCAGACATCTAACTTTTGCCTGTGGATGGAGAATATGGGTGAATGTATCTCAGCTTCCCCTCACAGTGTGGATCTCCATTTCCAGAATGATACCACTTGGAGAGAAGTAACTTTTAGCGACTGTTATCCATGGGAATGAACTCCAGAGAAATTCTGTATTTTAGCTTTGGAACCATGCCACTGATGGATACATCCATCAATGGAAACATCATCCTGGATTGGATAAACATCGATGGCTTATAGGAAAAATTGTTATATTTCTTTTAATAAATTAAAATCTGTGAAAATACATTAGATAAAATCATTATGGACTTTGATAATATAACATCAAGATGACACTTTATATTTGGAATCCACCTACAAGTTGTCCTTGCCTAAATGAATATATTGGTCACAAAATTTCATGTAACAAAAATAAAAGCAAGAAAAATTGAAAACAATGCTAATCCTAATAATGAATCACAAATGTCAGTCATCTGTGTTCCTGGCATTCTTCTTGGCCACATGGACAAATTGTGATGAAACTTTGCTTGAATATTTCCTTTTACACCAGGATGTGACTGAAAAAAATTAAGTTTGGATATGACTTGGGCATGAGCTTAGGCAAGAATTTGCCAGCATTTTTGGTAAAGAGTTATCTTGATAAAGCACAGGATGGAGCAATAAATATTCCTTAATGCCCCAGTATGTAACCAAAAAAGTTTGATTTTGAAAAAAAAAATTTGACTGGAAAAAGAAAATGGAATTCATAGCTACGCTTCTAAAGTGAATTATGCACGAAAATTGTCAAACTTATGGACTCCATTAACCATCGGGTCCATGAACTCAATGAACTGTAGGGCTGAGGATTGTCAATCCTTCAAACTTCAACTCATTACAACCAAAAACAATTCACAAGACAGTATCCGTAACTTGATATAATGAACATCTGCAGCTGAAGACACATCACCATTCTGGGGAACTGGAGACAACATAATAATAAATCTTTCTCTGGGTTTGTAAGGTTTAAAATGCCCCCCCCCCAAAAAGGTACCTAGGACAAATCCTTGGCTGTGGGCTCGGTCCAAATCATTGTACCAACAAAAAAACCCCCCTCTCTTTCTGATAGTCAAATGCTATACCAAGTATGGTTTTATCCAAACATTTTGGGATAATTCACCACACCTCTTCTTGCGGGCATGTCAGGTCAAAAAAGTCAAAATAGTGTGATCTATTTTTGTACTTTTGGATGATCAAATTCTTAGACTTAACTATGAATGAGAAAAGTGCTGGTCACACTTGGTCACACCTCTTCCTGAGGGTATGTCAATTCCCAGGCACATCATAGGATAAGTCTACTAGTATAGAATAGCAAGATTATTGTGGACAAAATTATATTAAATCTGTAAGATAACTAGAAGCTCTCAAAGGATGGAATCCCACAATATATGCCATCTGTTTATTCTCCTGCTGGTTAAGAGATTTGTTGACTTCATTTAAGATATTTTTTTACACAATGTAAACCAAAAATGTAATAACTTTTTTTTTACATCAATTATGTAATTGTTATTGTAATAGAATTGAATGAGTGGATAGAGTTGCACAATAGTGTATATGCACAGATGGAAGCATAACATGTTTTCATAAATGATTATTTTTCAAAATATATTCGTATTTATTTAACAAGAGTGGTCCCACACTAAGACCTGTGGCAGATAAATACTATAATATTTATTAAAAGCAGTATTTTAAACCAAGCAAAATAATTATTCAGAAAAATTAAGATGAGGTTAAAGTTGTGGTAACATTTAAAATTTTAAGTTTCTATACAGTAAAAGTACATAATTGTAACCACAGGGTTTCCATACAGTGAAAGCACTTATTGTAACCAATTAATTGTAACAACAAATTGAGCAATCCAAAACAGTAACCAATTATTTAAAAAAAATTCATTCTTGAGAAAAATTGTGGATGTATCTACCATTTTAAGTGCTCCTAAACCTGTGTGCTACAGGAAACATGATATTTATCCAACAGATAAAACATTTTAAGTAATTTTACCTTCCTGCCTTGGTGAGAACCATCTCTGTTCCAATTCGGTTGAATTTTTGCCACAAATCTTGTCTTGCAAACAAAACATCAATGTTGATGTCTTGCTCCTCTGGAGAGATCCTGGTGCCAAAGCTAGGACAAGCTGGGGTACTTTCCTGATTTTTTCTGCATAAAAATACACATACATTTTAACTTAGCAAATATTGGTGAATAAGATAAATCACGGAATAAGGCATGTAGATTAAGGTAATAATTACAACTTTTGGGGCAGATCCAGTATTTTAAAAGGGATAGTATTTTATTATTTTTTTAATATTTATTAATCCAAACCACACCCATAGTGAGAAACCACACCCTTTACAAACTGCAGTTAATGAAAGGGGGGGAATGCCAAAAAAAAACCCCCATAAATTTATGGAGCTGTTCCAGCTTTTTTTAGGAATGAAGTCACCATAACTTACTAATCTATATTAATATTTTTGCTAGCACAAAATAATATAGATTGGTAAATTATCCGACTAATTATTTTTTTCGTCCAGATCCTAGGATATTAATAATGTTCTTTTAGGATGTCAAATTACAAACAAATGTACTAGTGAATCCATATGTGATGGTGTGTTTCCAATGTTCATTTATAGTAGCAGGACATGTACAGAATATAACAAGCAACACTTAATGCTAGAGAAATGATTTTCATCACAAGTGTACACACCAGTAAGCAACAAAACTTGCTTATTTATGTTTGCAAGTAAAATATGTTATAAATATTTGTAAATGGATCCTGTCTTAAACTAGTTACAGTATCTCACTATTTAAAATAAAAGAAAAAGAGAAATGATCTGGAATGGTTTTTGAGATTCCAGCCACAGCAGTGAGGTGTTTTCAGCATTGAATGCTTCCCTGCAACCCCAATTATTAGTATTATAATTTTTTTTTCTTTGACTTGGTTCTTGCAGTTTCCTTTCTCTAACTTATGACTATTCCTTTTTCTTTAGCTCTTCGAATACACAATAAGCAAAGCTAAGGTTCTGTTGTTTGTGCCACTCCAAACATCTTCCTCAAAACCAAAAGAAACAAAACCAATAAGTAAGAAAAATAAATTGACAATCCCAATTCTTCGAAACACCCCCACCCCCCCTCCACAGTATCTCTTACAAATTTGGCACTTTGGGTCTTGGTGGACGTCATCATCAGAATTTTCAACAATGTCTGGATCTACATTGTCCACTTTATTGGCAGTCCCTTCATGGGTAGAGGTTTGTTCATCTTCACAGTGCGGTTTTCGTAGGATTTCCAATGGTGGATTCTGAAACTTTTTTTTTTCGAGTCCTTTTTCTGTTTTCGCTCATTGTCCAAATTTAACCACCTTTTAAAAATATAATTGTTTGCAGGTGAAGGGTAATATACTTGATGAGATTGATAGCAGTACAACAGGTAAATCTTTCTAAACATTGGTTTTTACTAGACCTAAGAGCATCTGGATAGTAGCCTACCTTGAATGTTCAGTGTGAATAAAATCGGTTGGACTTTAAATAGGAGGAGAAGGTGTGGTTTCACTGATTGTGCTAATTGATGATAATGGGGACAAAGGTTAAATATTGAATAAAAATTTTAAGCAAATTAATTCTTATTTGGTGATAATGAAGTGAAACATTAAATCTTGAAAAAATTTTTTTTTATGGAGAATCAATATTGTATTCACTCTCATAAGGTGCTAAAAATGTCCTGAACGCTTAAACCAAGCAGTTAAATAAAATTATATCACAGTCTATATGAACAGGAATATGTTTGTCTGTCTGTCTAAAATGCTTAGAGTGTTCGAAAAATTAAAAAAAAAGTACATGGTGAATCGGAGAGTATATGCAAATTAGCATTTGGATTGGTGTAGTGGGAAAGTTATTAATCACTTTTCTTGGAATTTTCTGAATTAATTTTAATAGGGGTAATTAGAATTTAATGTAATTTTGACAGATATTTTGGGTCAAGGTTTAACTCACTAAACCAAATCAATCTCCAGTTGTTGTTTTGTTATTGTTCAGGGTGAGGGGCCTATGTCACCTTGAGTTCTGTTCCGTGGTTCTAATTTTTCCTCAGGCTATTTCCCTGGTCAAGTTGTACATAAGCCCATTTTTAGATACATAGATCAAAGGGCTTTGGAATACCTAAGGAACACTAGCACATATTCTCAGCCTCCGGCAAGACTGTCTGCTGAGGGAAAATATCTTGTAAAGATTTAGAATGCATAGGGAACATAGATTAGACCTGATTTTCAATTAATACTTTAGCACAACAGCAGTTTGAGATTATCAGACTAGAGAGGTTTTCAGGCAATTTATGTTCCGTCTGTTTGATGACTCTTCCCACAGTTTTGGGCATATTAGAATGAAATCTAACAAATTATAAAGTTTAATAAAATTTGGCATGCTTAATAAATATTTTTTTTTTTGTAAGGTGGTACCCATTTGGGGATAAAAAAAATTTAAATTCTCTAATAAATAATTCTAGAAAAATCATGGCTCATTGGTTGAGGGGAACTTCTACGAAGCTGAAGATCTGTGATACAATTCCCCCTGAAATTTTTTCCTCCTCCTTTTCCCCCTTCATTTCCCCCCTCCTTCCCTTCCCTTCCTTCCATACTTCTTTCCCCCTCCCCCTACCCCCATTTTTACATCCTTCTTTACTTCTTTATTCCCATTTTTTCTCCTACTTGCCCTCCCTACTTTCCCCTATTTTTCCTTCCTTCTTTTCATTCTTTCTCCACCAAAGAAATTTTAATGGGAAAAATGAACCATCTAATTTTTATATCCAAATAACTATAAAACCAAGGCCCAATGGTTATAAACCGCAGCCATTAGGGTGGACCTTGCAATAGGGTACAACTGATTTATTGGGGTGGTTTTTAGTTCTATAATTATGGTTAATATAAAACTGCATGATGACACTTTGTCATCATTGAGCATTTTCTTTAATGTTCATCTCAAAAAGGTATCATTGTATTGCTAAAAAAAACAACAAAATAACAGCATTTTACCAATGACAAAGCATTGTTCCAAGTTACTATGATAGAAATGGAAATAATATAATGCCCAGAATACATATATACATGTAGTTTGATTATTTAAACATATTTAACAACACAATTTATAAACCACTAGGAGTATATACCCCATGTTGCCTGTGCAAATGTAAGAGAAAACATGGAAGCAATTCAGAAAACATTTATACACCTCTTACTTTGTTCAAACAAAAAGCAGCTCATAAGTATGCATGCAACATTCCCATTAATTTTCAGAAAGGTCAGAATGTTTCGGAAGAATGATGTAGTGCTTATAGATAGATTACCAACACTTTGAAACTTAATTGGGTTATAAGTTTTCATGTAATTAGTTTGCATAGTAAATATAAATAAAGTTAGCATGAACAATGGGGAAATATAGGGAAAAGGCAGGAATGAAAAATGGAGGAAGGGAAAAAGAAAGGATTTAAGAAAGAAAGAATTGAAGGACAAAAAGAAAAGAAGGAAGAGGAAAGAAAAAAAAGAAAAAGGAAAAAATGCCCAGAACCCAGGATTCCATGCTTTGTGACATATGCGTGAACTATTGGAGTACCCTTTTTATAGGTTTTTGTTGTTTTAATATTCCACAGAAGACTGTGAGCATTACTGACAAATTTTCAGGCTTACTTTGATGAAAAAATTTAATTCCCTTTCTTTCCTGCCAGGAGTGATGGCATCCAAATAATTCAGGTTTAAATCCATCCCTAGTGTGCGAAATGGAACCCTGAATTTTTTTTTCCGTTTGGTCCAAGGGTCTGGCTATTTTACCTAGCACATTTACATAATTACATATATATGCATTTACAAACTGAAATATGGTTTAAATATAAGAGGATAATAAAAATTGCAAAATGCTAAACAGTAAATTTTTGGTTGCATATGACAATGAGACATATCCTTTAACCTAATTGTTTTTAGTTAGTAATCTAAAGTGTGTTTGAAGTAAGAGGCAAGTATCTTGTTCTATTGGAGGTAGCCAACATTGCTTATGCTCATTTTAATCAAAGAGTTATCCTTGAGATATTTTAAAAGGACAAAATACCCACTGCCTAAACTACCAGTGATCTATCAAACCTTCAAAAGGATCTGCACAGAAATGATCTTCCAACTGAAAACACTAACAAAGACCATACTCTGACCCCATTCCCCCCAAACAGAACTAGGATTTACTTTATACAGCCCAAATTGGTTCACTGCAACTCTCTGGTAAAACATAACTGATAATTTTAAATTTCCTTACATGGATCTAGATTAAAAATCCAGAGTCTAAAAAATTAGCAGCTGGCCTTACCAGTATTAACTTCTGTGAGTGAGTTGAATGAGTTAACCAGGACAAGGGTAGCCCTGAGCACAAAAGAAGAAGAAGTGTCACAGGTTTTACTACTAGAAACTGAGAAAGGCAGATGTGTAGCACATGTAAATCCCTGGGTACAGAGGTCAAGAAAGAATAGAAGAAGAAAAACAGCTGAATCAGAAGAAGATTTAGAACTTCAGAATATCTTAGGCTGCCACTATTCACAGTCTTTAATCCCCACAATATTATCACTGGATTAGTGGCATCTACTTGATCAGATGAACGCATTATGTACTTCTATATATCTAATATTAATTAAAAAAAACAAAACATTCTTTAATTATTAAAATCATGTATTTTCTATAATATTAGTTATGATATCAGAATGAACTTGTAATATAATTAGATGACTTATTCATAATGGCTGGATGAATATTTGCCAATATGAAATGATTAATTTGTCACCCAAATTCAGCTGCTCTGTAACAGACCAAGACCAAACCACAACCCTTCTCCACCATACCATCCAGGAATACATATATTTTGTGATGCTCAAATCAAATGCTAAACTCAGAGATTTTCAATTTTTTTAAAACCAGCAGCAGATTTTATCACACACTTACAGACACTAAAAGAATTATCTCTCACATGATATAATGAGGATATAATTTCGGTTCCTCCTCTATTGTATCTTAGCTATTGATATTGTAAATTAAGAAAAAAAAATTTGAATAACACTCACACAAAGTTCTAGTTGAAAGTTTCCTGAACTTCCTTTATGAGCACACACCAGGTAAATCACAATATTACTAAAATATTATATTTGAGATTCAATATAATCCACTCTATACATTATTGGTCATATATTTAAAAGGATGAAGAAAATCCAACAAACATCAGCATTGCTGGATGTCATGTAAAAAAAAACAAAACTATTTGGGGCCTAGGCTACCAAACATTGAGAGTATATTAGGAATTATAAAAAATCTTACCTGCCTTCAGAAATGGAGGACACAGTCAGACGTCACCAAACAAGTAATTCACTTCACTGCAAACCCTGTTCTCCTCCCTGGAAATGAAGTGACAATTGAAATGAGAAACCTCCACTGAAACAAGTGCCCACCAGAAATTTTGAAATCTTTGTCTTATAATAAGAAACATGCATGATTACGTCACATTTCTCTAGCCACTACTACTTAATTATTGGTTAACGTTCAGGTAAAATAGAAATTGGGAAATTGTACAGGCAACAATGATTAGCAATGGTGATATTATTAAAAGAAAAATGCAATATATCTCAAGCGTATACAATATTAAGACATAGAAACTACGTAAATTTCCTATGCACTGATAAAAACTTACAAATATTCATAAATTTAGTTCTGGAATAACATCTTCACTGCCAAAACGAGTACATACACACCTCCAACAACTAACACCTCACAAGAAGCTACACAGAGATTACCTTTTCACTGCCAACAGAATCAAAGGTTCACCAACCACATCCTTAATCACCCCTCACAAGGAGCTACAAAATATCACCTGTGCTATGTTCTCTACCATCTGCACACCACTGTTTATCCCCACACCTCGATAATCACTAAATGCTGCACAGAGACCACCTCTCCATTGCCATGACTAACAGAGTCTTGCTAACTATCTACACAAACTCCTGCCAACAATGAAACATTCTTGTAAACAATGCGTAATCCTGAAAGCAACTCACACTTTTGCCAAGAATACACATACCTACTTACAACAAACCCCATTCCACACAACGCACACATTCCTGTAGACAACAACCAGCACTCTGGCCTACAACACATGCTCCAGCCCACAAAACACATGCCTACCAACAACTGACAATCCGGACAACTACACATATTCCTACTAAATATCACACACATTCCTGCCAAAAATACATACTCCTGCCTTCAACAAACACTGCTTAAATCAATTCACATTCCAACCTACCAGAAAGTCAACACCAGCCATCAACACTCATTCTTTCAAATATCAAGATTTACTTGTGAGAGCGATGTACATTCCTGCCTACAATTTATTTTTCTGCCATGAACACAAACTCCAGCCTAAAACATCACACACTGAATCCAGCAACACCTACTCTTCCAAAGAATGACACATATACTTGCCAAGAACATACACATCAGCTCACATCACAAACTCCTGCCAACAACACCATAATAGTGAAAATATTAACCTAAGCACCTGTAAACAATATCACACTCACCTGCCAACAACTCACATACTTTTAAACAAAGAAACACACATTACTGCTAAAACACACACCCTTCACACAACAATGCACATTTCAGCCTAAAACATATACACCTGAATATACAACACACAATATTCCTGGGCTCATTTATAGTGGGGTTGGAAGATGGGGGAGATCTTGAGGCCTATATAGAGTGGGGGAGATACCAAGGCCAATGGTTTACCATGGATGGTGGAAGGGGTGGTTGTGGTGTATGGGATATCACTGTGCACATGTATAGTAGCGAAGATTGCAGAGCCAACGTGTAGTGTGAGTGGGATGATTCCAGTGTCCAAATGTTGGGGAGTGGGATTTGATATTCCAGGTCCTAGTATTAATGTGTAGTGCATTCCATGTTTCATATTTTGGGTGGGTGGGGGGGGGGGGTGGAAGTAGGGAAAGATTACAGGCCCATGTATTTTGAAATTTTTGGATGAGAGATTCCAAGGCCCATCGAAGAAGGGGGAGGGAGATTGCAGGGTCCGTGTGATGGGGGGAGGGGTGGGTGGTTGGATTGATTCCAGATCCTATATGTTGGGGTATGGTGAGAGATTCTTGGGTCCATGTATAGGATGGACGGAGAATTGCAAGTATAAAGTAGGGGGTGAAAATTGCAGGATCTATATTCAGGTGGATTTGGGGTGATCATTGTGCCCATATCTTGTGGCGGTTGAGGTGTGAGTGGGAGTTACCTGGTTCCATGCATTGGGGTTGGGGAATGCCAGTGCCCAAATTTAGGAGTGAAGTGGAGAGTTTCCAGTGTCAATGTGTAGGAGGGAGATGGGGAGACATTCAACAGGCCAAATTTAGGATGGGGAGAGAGAGATCATGTGGCCCATGCATAGGGGATGTTAGAAAATACCAGTACCCATGTTTACATGGGGGGGGGGGGGGGGGAAGGGGGTAGGTGTAGGTGAGTGGAGGGGAGATCATAGTAGACAGGTGTTTGAGGGTATGGATATTACAGGGCCTTCTTTTAGAAGGACAAAGATTTTAGGGCCATGATTAGTGGGGTAAAGTGATCCAGAGCCTATGCTTAGGGATTGAGTTCGAATGGAGAAATCTCCCAATGCCCATTTTTTGGGAGGATATTGGGGAATATCACAGGGACCATGTTTAGTTGGGGTTGGATATTCATGTGTGCAAGTGTAGGGATGTGGCTTTGAGATGGAGATCTCCCAGGACCCATGCATAATGGGTGAAGGAGGGAGATACAAAGGCCCATATTTAGAGGAGGGTTGTGATTAAAAATTCCATGGCCCAACTGTAAGGAGGGAATAGTTTCTACATCCTACGTGTGTGGGATGGGGTGGATAAATTCCAGGGCCTATTGGTTGGATGGGTAGGGAGATTTCAGTGCATGTGTGAATGTGAGGGTATGTACCACAGGTGCATTAGTGGGTGGGTGGGCGATGGAAAGATTTCGGTTCTATGTATAGGCGGAACTTGGTACCAGTGCCCATGCGTAAAGGTGGTGTTGAGATTCCAGGAATTATGTTTGGGGGGGGGGGGGGGGGAGGTGGAGATTTCATGTCCCTTTTTTTGCGGGATGGGATTTTCCAGGGTCCTTCAATAAGGAGGAGATTAGAGTGATTCCTAAGCCTATACGTAAATGGTGGGATTGGTTGGAGATATTTTAGGGTTCCTGTGTAAAAGGGGGTATAGATTCCAGTCATCATGTGCATGCTTTAGAATGGGGTGATTATAGGGCCACCTTCATTAAGGAAGGAGAGATCCCAATGTCCATGTGTACAGGGAGAAGTAATATCCCAGAGAAAAGTTTAAGAATGAAGAGATTCTAAGGCCCACATTTAAGAGGATAGATACTCCATGGCCCAATTGTAGGGAGTTAAGATTTGAGTTCTAGTTGGAACATTATTCTTTTTGTTGTCAAAATTAAATTATTCATGGGTCCATGTACAAGAGTGTCTGGTTGGATTTCAGTGTTATATATTGGGGAATTTGAGGATTGGAGATCTCAGGGCTCTGTTGTAAATTTAGAAGAAGTTTCCAGTACCCACGTTTAGGGGAGGGGGGGGGGGGGTACAGATACCAGGTCCCCTTTTTGTGGGTTGGAGGGATATTCTAGAGTCCATTTATTGGAGAGAGTTGGAGATCCCTTGGCCCATGTGCAGGAAAGAGGAGACACCAGGTCTAATGTGGAAGGAGGGTGGGGGAAGATTCCAAGGTTCATGAATTGGTGTTCTTCTATGGTGGGAGATTCCCAAAGCCATATGTAAGGGGTGTGGATGATTCAAGCAACCATTCTTGGGAAGAGGTTGTGTGAAGTTGTGAGAGATACATGGATTCAAGGTTGGGGAAGTTGTGAGTGACCCCAGGGCCCTTAATTTGGAGAGGGTGGGTAGAGATGAAGGGAGGTAACAATTACCTAGTTTACAAGGCCAATGTGTAGGGAGAGGAATACCTGGACCAAAATGTTTAATTAGGGTTGGGGATGTGGGGGGATAATACTGTGCACATGTGTAATAGAGTCATATTAGAGGGTCCATGTGTAGAGGGGGGTAGGGGGTAGGGAGTTATAAGGTCACATTTTAGGAGTAGGGGAATATTATAGGGTCCATTTTAGGGGGGGGGGGTAGGGGATAGGGAGTTATAAGGTCACATTTTAGGAGTTGGGGAATATTACAGGGTCCATTTTAGGTGAGGGTTTGGGAAATTCCAGGGCCTATGAGTTGGGAGGAGATGTGAAATTCAAGGGCCAAGTTGTAAGGTTAGAGGAAGATTCCAGGGTCCACGATTACATTAAGGGGATTCCAGGACCTATTTGTTGCTGTTGGGATGGATATTCCAGAGCCCATTTGTTATGAAGGGTGGGAGATTCCATGGCCCATGTGTAGGAAGGAGAAATACCAGAGCCCATGTCTAGGGGAGTGGTGGAGATATTCCTGGGCCCATGTGTTGGTGTGTGTGGGTGGAATATTCCAATGCCTAGTGTAAGGGTGAATAGTTCAATGTCCCATGTGTTGGGATAGGGTTGAATCTCATGGACCCATGTGTTGTGGGAGGTAGAGGGGCACTGAAAGTTGTTTGAACCTATATCTAAATGGGGAATAGATAATCCAGGGCCAATGGGTAGGGAGTTGGGAGATTGAAGGGACCACGTTTACATTGGGGTAGATAGATAAAAGAGCCCATGTGTTAGGTAGGGGTGTGGTGGATAGATTTTAGGTTCATGTTTATAGGTGAAGGAGAATTCCAGGGCTTATTTATTGGGTGTTGGAGGATGGGAGATCTCAAGGTATATGTGTAGTTGGAGAGATACCAGGTTCAATGGGTAAGCAGGTAGGATGGAGGAGGGGAATATTTGTGTGCACATGTGTGGTAGGTGAAGGTTCTAGGACCCATGTGTTTGTTGGGTAGGGAATAGGAGATTATAGGGCCCCATTGCATGAGTAGGAGAAAATTCCAGGGTCCATGTATAAGTGGGGGTTGAGAGATTCTATGGCAGACTGATTGACTGACTGACTGACTGATTAACTGACTGACTGACTGACTAACTGACTGAATGACTGACTGACTGACTGACTGACTGACTGACTGACTGACTGACTGATTGACTAACTGACAGAACATGTTGTGGTGATCTGAACTAGTATTGTGTGTGCTTTACCTTAAAATCTACATCTAAAAATTATGTTTTGGTTCATTGATTCATTTCTATAATTGTTTAACTATTGTTATTTCTATTTTTTGGTCTTTTTTTCCTTTTATAATTTTCTTTCTTCCACTTTTCTCTTTTCCCTAATGGTCCTCCTGTTTTAATCATCTAGTTTGAGAAAAAAGGAGCATATATATAGTTACTTTTTCCAAATCTTACCAACAAAAAACATTGATGTAACCAGTTCTCCTTCAACTTAAGGGTGATTGCTAATGTTTTTTTCCCTTGGGGTTTGTTCGGATTCAACATCGAGTATATAGTGTTACATTGCACTCCACATAGTAATTACAAATTATATTACCGATAATTGTCACAAAATAAGGTAAACACACTATTGCTAAGAGAAACAGATGCTCCAGTTAAGAGCATACACTCAACCAAAGAGCACACACGTCAATCAACAAAAGTAAACTCTCTTGTGTATAACACACATTCCAGACAACGACACGCACTCCAGCGATAAACACATATTCAATCCTACATTAACACACACTCATGCCAACAACTCACATTCCAGCCAACAACACACAACCTTTGCCAAAATAACACCCTCCAGCCAACACTACACAATCCTACACGAAACAACACACACTTTTGCCATAAACGCACTATTTCCATTAACACACACTCCATCTTACAGCATCACACATTCAAGCCTACAATACATAATGATGCTAACAACAGCATACACTACAACCTACATCTACACCCTCCAGCCAATGATATTCCAGCCAAAAACACAATCCCTTTCCAACACCAACTCACACATCTTTTTAAAACAAAACACTTCTGCAAACAACGCACACTCCTAACAATAACAACACATACATCTGACAACAACAGACATGTTCCTGCCAACAACGCAGTCCTGCCAAAAGCAAACATTCTAACCTACTGCAGCACATATCCAGTCTAAAACAGATACACCTGCTAATAATATAACGTGTTACAGTCAACAACAGATAACAGCTGAAACATACATTACTGCCAAAAGTAACACAAACTAATGCCAACAACATACATTCTCGCAAAAAAACAATACAAATCCAGACAAGAACACCACTTCGCCTACTCCACACAGTCTTGCCAACAATAACACAAATTCCTGCCTAAACACACAGACTTACCAACAACAACGCACATCCTCTCCAACAACAGCAAATTCTTGCCAATATCAACTAACACTCTTGCCAACAACAACACATATATCCACCAACTACACAAATTCCTGCCTACTACACACACTACTACCATGAATACATGCTCCAGTCTTCCAAGGACCACAATCTTGCCAAAAACATGAAATCCTACGATGAACACACTCTCTACCCAACAACAACAGTCACTCCTACAAAAACACACCCTCCAGCCAAAAGCACACTTCCTTGCTAGAGACAAAACAAACTTTAGTCAAAAGAACACATTCCTGCCAACAAAATGACTCACTCCGGCCCTTGACACACACACTTGCCAACATCCTCACACACTCCTGCCCATGTCAACACACTCTAGCCAATAACACCCAGGCCAAAAACACACACTTCTTCCAGCACCAATACACACTTCTGCACACTACAACGCATCACAGCTAACAAACACACTCCAGCCAATACCAACACATCTGCCAACAAAACTAACTCCTGCTATAATTTCATTCTCTAACCTAAAACCACACACACTCCAGTCAACAACACTTATTCCATCCAAATAGACACATTCTTGCCGACAAAATATAACACACCTGCCAAGAACAAAGCACACTTCACACTCCAGCCAACGACATTCCGAACAACACACTTTTTCATTCGCCAACACATATTACATTCCCTCTTTTTACTGCCCTATCAATCAAACTTAATACAACCAAATTTTCTCCTTCTTACCTTCTATTGTAAACTTTATGTGGCCAGTCTATATTTTGGGTATACTGCTAGAGATTCAAAGTGAAAACGTTAGTAACAAATAGTTTGCATTCATGTCCACCACACCCCACCCTTTCCTGGTTAAAATATCATTTCTTTCCTAATTCGGAAAATACTTTACCTAGATGTGAATTATGAATCAGCCTCATTAAATTGTACAAAAGAGATGTTTAAAATATACGATGAAATTGTCACACTGTAAATGACATACTAATTCTTAGTCACTTATGCAGCTAATACAAGTCTTACTAAATATTTATTATGTGTGGCAGCTGCGGTATCATCAATTCTATATACACCTGAGGTCCAAATCAACAAGGACGGCTACTGCTGTATTTCCATCCCCTGTTTACCCTGCAAACACAGCCACACTTGTTGGACCTGCAAAATGTAATGAAGAAATTACAATAACATCACAATGAAAGCAACATAGATAGTTAATTAAATAGCTAATAAATCTGTAATATACATGTGCATATATATATATATATATATATATATTCATTTTATCTACTTTTAAATTATGATAAATAACTCCTCACTTGCACTTAGGGCAGGGAAAGAAGCAGCCTGGACAGCTTACCCTCATACAATCACACTCGTCAGTGCCATCCACATCAAAGTTGACTAAGATGGCACTCTTCACCTCACTGTCGCCGGGCTGTAATAGGTCATCTCTATGCAGTTGGTCTCTTCTGTGACCTCCTCTTCACTGTCATCAAATCCCTGAGAATTTAACTGAATGCAGTTGAACTCATCAGGGTCATTCATATCAGGTTTAGTAGAGCCGGAGAGTTGACTTCCATGTCATTACACTCGTCAGGTGCATGCACTTGACAATCGGTGACCAATTCTGTGCGGGGTATTGATTGCCGTCTGAAAAAAAAATTGAAATTCAATTAGATACAATTTTTAACCTTCATTCGAGATGATTCACTACAGAAACTATAACTAACAATTTCTTATGAATGTTTCCACAAAATCTGAATTTTTGGAGTATGGTAGCTCTGTAACTAATAGTATTTACATATGTGTGGAGGCTGTTTCCATTCCAGTTCCATGGTTGATAAACTCAAGCTTCTTTAAAGCATTATTAAACTTCTGCAAGAAAAAAAGGACAATGTAGGTTAGGAAATTCAGATGAAATAGTTGAACAAATATAATCTACATGTCTGACTACTTCATAAAGTAAACCATGGCTGTAAACATTGATAAATATCCTCAGACAAAAGAAGAACATCATAAAAATAATAATATTTGATATACGTTAACCCTGTGTTATTCAAGCAAAATACAGGGAGCCCCGTCCCTCACCAACTGGCTCACACAGACATTCTCACACTTAGTATTCACAAAAGTCCTCCTAACACCGATCAACTCACACTACTCACTCACAACAATCCATATCACGCTAATTAAGGGGTAAGTAAGCAAACTTGCCTTTTCTCTTTTGATGGAGTCAGGTGACCATGCTCTTTTAGTAGCTTTACCTTGAGATTCCTCTGACGTCCCTGGTTCCATCTCAGACTTTAATATATTTTCTTAATTCAAAGAAACCAGTATTTCTATAAACTGGCACCAGGTGTTTCATTCCCACAGTTTGTAACTGGGTAGGGTTGGTGCGGTACCTGCCCAGTTATATTTGGGAAGTGCTCCCGAGCTTTGTGTTGGGTTTGATGAAGAAAAAAATAACAATGGAATCTCACCCGTATTTGATGGTATTCATAGTTTGGATAGGAAATTATGACGGTAGAATTTCCAAAATTGAATAAGAAAGCAAATTATGTCACACAGGCGCTGAATGGGTGAAATTGAAATATGTATTTATATGGACAATATATTTATATATATATCCTATATATATATAAAAAAAAATATATATATATATATATATAAAAAAAATATATATATATATATATATATATATATATATTTTTTTATTTATTTATTATTTTTTTGTCTTCTGTGTGTGTATGTTTATAACAGCATACTGGCCAAATCTGTGGATGGATTTTTCTCTGTACTTATCATTGTTATAAAGAGTGAATGAAAAAAATTTAATTTTTTTCCAATAAAACTCTAGCATATGCTGCTTCATTCAGGGATTAACTTGGTGTGGTTCCCACTTGGCCAAATCTCTTACTTTCTCTGTGTAACCTAAAATTGGCAATAATTGTATTTCTGCAACAACAAAAAAACCCTAGGGAGATGGATCCACGAACCCATATACACTTTTAATTGATATAATTTGTAGAATGTTTGAAGTACATGGAAAAGACCACATCCTTTCCTTTTTTTTTATTGTCAGGCCAAAAAACAAGCCAAAAATGGTAATTTGACCAGACAAACCCTTGGATGAACAAAGCTTAGTATATGGCATACAATGACAACTTCACATTTGGAGTGACACAAGCAGAATTCCTCCTGGCTACACATCTCCCTTTCAGTATGTAAGGTGAAAAAGTGCCATAAGAAATTATTATGAGTAACGCTTGGACTAAAAGAGTTAGATATACGATCACAATTTAATATATATTTTGGTTTGTGAGTGTGTGTGTAGGCATAAAAAATATAAATAAACACCAAGTAGATTTTAGGACACTTACTTTAACATTATTTGCTGATGTCTTAGGGAAAAGGTGTTCCAGGCTATCATAGGTCAAGCAATGTAAACTTGCACACCGGATCATTAAGTTGATTATGGAACATGCCTCAGCTATTTCCAGGTACATCATTGGTGCCTCAATAGTAATTTCACTGCACTACTGTTCCATCTGGTTGATGGGTAAGTGGAAAGCATTACTACCATTGCTAATGGCAAGAGAGTGAACATCCTTGAATACGAGGAATAATTGATTGTTTTGTAATAAATTCATCACGCACATGCTTATATACATGATAACGCACAAGCACATTACCTATTTGATCTTGATATCCCTAATAGGTATCTAGCCACAATAACATCTTAACCGTTTGATGACTATTCAGACAGACGTAACTATTAATCTCTTGGAAACAAAGGTAAATGTTAACTTACTGACTATGACACCATTGATAATACAAGTGTCCAGTGGTACATTATGATTAAAACACACCTTTTAAATTCATGTCATACCACACAATCCCATCAGTATCTTTTCTAACTGGAGAGTCCCTTGTTATGTATCTGCATTCCTGTGAAAGGATTGATGGAAGTGTCTGTTTCGGTCAATACAAATTCTGGTCCATAATCAAACAATGCATTCAAAAAACTGCCACCAGTAGCCATACCTATAAGAAGGCAGCAAAGAAAAGAGTGATAATAAACAAATTAAGAAATAATATTTTTTGTCAACTTCACCTCATGTCAAACTGATTTTCCTAATGCTGCCAAACACTTGCAAAATCTAAATGTAGCTGAATAATATTAATTTCATTCAAACAGGAAGCGCTCCACAAAATGGGCTGGGTTTCATAAGGAATATTGCGGAATGGCATGTAGAGAATTACAATTATAAAATAGCTTTATACTTCTTTTGAGAGACCCTTCCACAAGTAGCCACCTTTTTGAGAGACCACTTTATTCTTATTCATTCATATTATATTTTCAGTATTAATTTAGCTCTGTTGAAAAAACACCTCTTCATATTTTTGTCTGATATAAGCATGGTCTACAGCATCTTGTATGAACGAGAAATACTTTCACTTCTTCACTTCCTATTTTAATTATAGTAAACAGGCTAATGCTATCTTCTAATGCATTTTTAAACAAGTTTAAACTTAAATTAACACTTTTTAGCTTCCAAAATAAATCACAATCAAAGAATATTGTTTTGAGAAAACAAAGTTTGTTTGGTTGTGTCAGAGTAAATAATAACATTATATCATAATTAATAGTCTAGTTGCATCTTAGGTTGTATTAGGGAGAGGGGAAAAAATAGGGGAAAAAAATAAAAAGAAAACTCTGCAAATACAAAAAAAATAAAAAAATAGCATACAACTGAATGTACTATTAAAAAAAAGATCATGAACAACTTGCCTTTGATATCTGTTATTAGTATCCAGGGTAAGCAATCACAATTAGTAACACTCAATAAAGCATATATTCTGAAAGTATGTCTGGTATTGTCAGGTAATTGCAAGACATTTGTTATTGTAAATCTTAATTCTGTGGTGAACACACTTAAAGCAACATCTACTAAGAGTCTGTGTGTCTATTGGTCAGTTCAAACATGATGGGTGTAACAGATACAGACACCACAACAGCCGCTTATACACACCCATGGCTACACCTTACCAACTTTCACATACCGGGTTTATGGATTCCAACATGACTTAGAAAGAGGGGCAGGGGGTGGAGAGAGGCAGGTACCGTCCAGACACATTTTCAACCTCAGACATGACCACATCTGCATCCTCCACCTTCCTCTGCTCCTTGGCTGCTTCCTTCTTCAATTTCTCCAGTTTAGTGATGATCCTGCATAAGTTGGGATGGGACGGGTGGGGGGTGGGAAGGAGGAGTAAGGGAGAAAAGAGAATAAAGAGAGAGATAGGGATGGGGAGAGAGAGAGGGGAAGGGGAGAGAGTGGAAGGGGAGAGAGGGGAATGGGAGTGAGAGAGAAGAGGGAGGAGAAAGGTTGAAGATGGAGGAAGACAGAAAAGAAAAGTGGGAAGAGAGAGAGAAGGGAGGGAAGAGAAAAGAGGGAGGGATGATAGGGAGGGTGGAGGACAGGGAGGGAGGGATGGAGGAGAGACTGGGAGGGAGAACAGAGAGGGAGGAAAGAAAAGGAGGGAGGAGAGAGATGGAGGAAGGAGAGAGAGAAGGATAAGAGGGAGGAATGGAGTAGAGAGGGAGGGAGAAGTGGGAGGGTGAAGAGAGGGGTAGGGAGGAGAGAGATGCAGGTAAGAGAGGGAGGGAAGGAGAATAGAGTGAGATGGAGGAGAAAGAGGAAGAAGAGAAGAGGGAAAATGAGAGAGAAGAGAGAAAGAAGAGGGAGGAGAGAGAAAAATGGAGAAAGGAGGAGGGAGGAAAAAGAGAGGAGGAAGGAGGGGAAGACGAGGGCAAGGAATAGGAATAAAATGGAGGATAATTTAAAGTTTCTATTTCTTTTCATGAAAAAAAATTTTTAAGGAGATAAAATGATTTTTTCTTTTACCTGTCATCATCCAAAATGTGAACCTTGGCCTCATTGAGAGCTTGCAACACCGAGTGCTCAAGGTGTTGCAGATGCAGGAGAAACTCTCCTTGGAGTTTAAGGAGATCAGAGCACTCAGTGTCCACATTCAGATGCTTGCCCTTGAGCAACAGGTTAAGACACTGAATCTGAAGGGAGCTTCGTGTCATCGTAAAGTTTGCAAAAATCACACAAGAACATAAGTCAGGTGAAAACTCAACCTAATTTACAAAAGAGAAGTCATAAATATATGCACACAGCAATATTAAAATACTAGGACAATGTCTTTGTATATATATTTTTTACCATTTGAATTGGATGTTAAAAAAAAAATGCAGTACCTCCCTCCCTCCCTCCCTCCCTTCCTTCCTTCCTTCCTTCTTTCCTTCCTTCCTTCCTTCCTTCCTTCCTTCCTTCCTTCCTTCTTTCCTTTCTTCCTTCCTTCCTCACTTCGTTTGTTCCTCCATCTCTCCCTCTCTCCCTCAGTCCTTCTTTCCTTCCTGTCTTTTTTCCTTCCTTCCTTTTGTTATTTGTTAGTTATTTGTTTAGTTTGTTGCTTGGTTGGTGGTTTCATTGGTAGGTTGGTTGGTAGATTCATTGCTTATTCTTTTTTTAATTTGTTGGTTCTTTTGATATAGTTGAATAATTACCTATAAAATGGAAAATCTATGGAAGCATGGCTGTGTTGCTGCCTCTTAAACATTATATTCATGTCTAGCTTTAACTCGAAAATGGAGGTCATGAATGAATTAGAGTGTTCATGGCCCACGGCTTTCAGTGTACACCGATCTTAGGAAGTTTCACACTCTTGTCAACATGAGCTGTTGAGGTAGGCATGCTAGAATGAAGAAGTTTTTCGATTTGAAGGGAACAATCAATAATATCCTTTTTTCTGGATGCTTTTTAAAGTCTGTGTCTAAGGTATCTACTCTTCATTTCAAGCATTTAACAATGTCAAGGTTATGTGGTCCTCCAAGGGAAGACTCTAACTCATAAAGTTTAGTTTTAGGATGAGTGTGAGAGGCATGGACAATGCCTTATCTCTTCTTGTGCATAGAGAGCATGCAAGCATTTCGATGACTCATACTCAGCTGGTGACTGACAAAATTGCAATAAACAAAGATGTCCAAATGCTGAAAGGAGAATAGATATCCACAAATTAAAATAGACCCCAAAAAAAATCAAAATTATGTACATTAGTAGCCAGGCTGCTGAAGCCACATACTAACAATCCCTCTCATCCATGAACAGGCTGGGGCGTTTTAGCTCTGCTAAGCCCAAATTAGCTCTCCACAACTGATAGGCATTAGCGTGACTTAAAAACTAAAGTTACTTCAGTGGAACTGAGAAAAGTTGAGAGTCTGGTATCTCAAAATGCAAACAAAACTAAGACTCCGAAAGTTGGGAACTAAAGCTCCAAAGTACGAAACTAAGCCAAAAAATATGTCTCTGATAGATATGCAGTTGGAACGACATACTCATGTGGTGTTTTCCATCGGATTAGAGTAGATTTCAATCAAGTGTGCTAATCTATTTGACAAAGATTTCATTTTGAATAAGATATGACCACCAATACCAAAAAATAAGTAAATCTGATGACTAGTGCACTAAAGGTTGGTCCTTTTAAGACACAGGCTTGGTTACATTTGCAAAATAGGTTGGCCAAGTTAAGCCCAAGCTGGTCATATTCATATAATTAGTTGGTCGACTTCAAAAAGTGGATTGATCAAGTTAGAACACTGTCGGCGATCTTCAATCATTAGTTCTTTCAAGTTCAAATTGAGGCACTGTGCTTGGTCCAGTTCCAATATTTTGTTGGTTCAGTTGAGAACATAGTCTGTAAAGTTCAGATACTTGGTTAATCCAGTTCAGACATTGTGTTGGTCCAGTTTAAACACTAGGCGAGTCCAGGACAGATTCTGTGTCGGTCCAGTAGATAAAATTAATTTATCAGGTAGGTAATCTTCTAGGGCTAGGGCTGTACTTTTACTGTATATACACTATGTTTGCCCAATTCAGAGACTGAGATTGTTCAGTTTGTACACTGGGTTTGTCCATTTTTGATACCTGGCAGTATCTATTGAGTCAATTGGTTGGTTCAGTTAATACACTGGGACAATCCAGTTAAGATACTTGGACGTCTCTCTTTATAAGCAAGGAACTCCCATTTTAAGGTCCATGTCTGTCCAGTTCAGACACTGGGTTGATGAAATGAAGACACTGTGATAGTTAAGTAGAGATACCAGGTTGGTCCTTAACAAAAAACAACAACATGAGAGATCCAGGTCAGATACAAGGTCAATCTAGAACGTACCCAGGACCAGTCTAGTTCATAGAATTGGTCAGTCATGTTCAGATACTGGTATTGGCCAATTCAGATACTAAGTCTGTTCAGTTCTGAAAATTGGTCAATCCAGTTCTGAAATAGGTTGGTAGAGTTAATATTCATTGACTATCGAGTTGAGATAATGAGAATGAGCAGGTGCAGTTCTGAAATTTTGTCTGTCTGATGACACACCCGGTTGTCAATTTCAAACACTCGGCAGTGTCGAGGGTCAACCCTCAACATGGTCAAACCAGGCCCAGAACATTTATTAGTTATTTGTAAACATATGTTTGAACAAGATAAACAACCAAGTTATATATCTGTACTTGTGCTGTTATTGAGTTTTTGTATTATATTAGCTTATAGAACCCTATAGGTAGCTAATGTGTTTAAATTCTAGGTATATAGGTAGGTTTGTATCATATAATTGCTAATGTGTGGCCAGGGGTATAAGAGACCCTGAAAAGGCCACTGTCTGCAGTCTTTGCTAAATTGCTAATGAAGTTCTTCTTAATTTATAACCTAAATTACTCTGGTATTTAAGAATCAAGGACCTTATTAGCTGGGTATTGACTCTGGTGGCAGCCACCTATCATACCTGGGAATTAAGCAGTTCTTAAAACACCAACAGGCAGGTTAAGTTAAGACACTGGGTTGGTCAAGTTCAGACACTGGATTGCTCCAATTTGGACATTGGTCTGGGTTAGTTCAGATACTTGTTCGGTCTGGATATGATACTGGGTGGGTCTACTCTAAACATAGAATCAGTCAAACTCAGAGATAGATTTAGTCAAACACAGACACTGTATTTGTCTGGTTCAAACAATTGATTGGTCTGTTTCAAACGATTGATCGGTCCTGTTCAGACACCAGGTTAGTGCCATCAAAACAATCACTCAATCCAGTCAAGACATCAAGTCAGTCAAATTCAGATGCTTTGTAGGTCCAATACAAATATTGTTTGTTCCAGTTCAGAAAATGGGTTGTCCAGAAAATTTGGAGTGATAAAAGTGATTAAATTAAACTAATATAGTGTTTCACAATGCTTGATTCTATAGGAGTCACACATGCTACACTCAGTTCAATAAGATTCACTCAGCACTGTGACCATGACATAACTTAGTTCAGCTGCTCTTGGGGAGAAGCTGGGGATATGGTATTCACTTTACCCACTATCCCAGTCCCAACACCCAAATTCCAATTTTGGATGGGTGATATGGAGGGGAAGAAAAGAAGAAGAAAAAGAAAGGATAGTCCTCAAACTTATTTTCCCATAGTTTGTACATGTATATTTGTGCACTTGCATGGGTGGTGTATGTGAACACATGTTTAAGGGTGTGTGTGTACGTTTGCTCTCGTTTGTGTGCATGTTTATTGGTATTTTTAAGTTACTTTACAGTTACTTAATCACATATTCATATCATATTATAATTTAAATACTCTAGAATGTTAAGTACACTATTCCATGATACACACCACTATCCTACTCTAGGCATAAGCACACACCAAACCTTAAAATACACAAAAAATAACAATAGTACCTGTGTAACAATAACTCCCAAAATACATGTCAACCCAAGACACATGACCATTATCCTTACAATATATCCTCCATATCATATTTCTTCCCATAACACATGTCTTTCTGCATGGCATGTGTCAGAGCCACCTGGACTCAACCCAGGGACTCTGCCTCTGCCTCTCTCTTGGCAACCTGTGAAAGAAGAATTGAATAAGAAGGAAGATGATCAAGAAGAAATGAATAACAAAGTTAATAAAGTTAATAAAGTTAAGGTAGCTAATTGTGTGAATGACGGTTATGAGTTTCCAGTGTAGGAAGTTGATTATGAGAACATGGGCTAGGGCTAGGGCTAGGGCTAGGAATGAAGACAAAGAAGTGCTTACAACAAACAACAAGGACTCACCTAATGAACAAGTAGCTGGCCAGGCAGATGCGCCAAGGCAGAAGCCTGAATAGGCAACTATTCAACATCCCAAAGTGTAAAGTCAAACAAGTTTGTCAATGAAGTTCTGTACGCATGTTTGGCATGAGGTGATTAGAGAAAAAATATGCAGATGATTGTCTACCTGAACGATATATCCTATAAACATAGCTGGGTTTTTTTTCCTGGTTTGCTTAATCATTCTCTTTTTTTTTTTCTTTTCATTTATTTCTTCCATCCTTTTCCCACCTTTATTCATGCACAATTCTGTAGTCAAGCAGATTACAATTATAGTTGCTCTCAAAAGCAGGAGCATACCAAAGTCTTGCGTAGATGTTGATTGATTTTCAAAGTCTGGATCTGTTATAGTCTCAGTGTACATGTGTGCAAGGGAAGGGAAATCTGAGTATTCTAGAACTGTCCATATCAACCCAGATATGATCCAACACATAAAACTGTACCACCTCATGACTCAAACTTATGGTCTTTTAGCAAGAAATATCAAAAAATTATATAAAATTTCAATCGTACAAATATATTTTAAAATCGTATTTAATTTATAATCAACAAAGTTAATCAAAAATGAATTTATAAAATACTCGAAACAAATCTTTCTTCAATTGCAGGCTTCGGGCACTTGAAATTGCCATGGACTAATGGCAGAGTGTCAGAGAACGATTCAAAATAATAAAAGTTGGATTGTTCTGGTGTGTTCCTGTTGTACACGTAGGGAAAAGTAGAACTGTTGAGAGTTTGTCCAGACTGAGGTTTTCCCAACTCAAAACGAACATCTCCAATCTTAAATGGATAAGAACATGTTATAGACATCACACACTCATTTTTAGCTGAATTTAATATGTTTATATATGATAGAGCTTATTATGTTTGTATATTTGTCCGTCAATTCCTCCCACAGTTCTCAAACAATCATGATCAAATATTCTGGGCAAACTAAGACTTCACTGGAATGAAGCCTATCAGGATTTAAAATTTTGAAATTCTAAGCACAAATGTTGATTTCAGTTAAGAATAATGTTTATACTTTTGATAATGTTTCAAATCATGTGCCATACCAATGCATCCTTTTAATAAGCTATTCTTGATATTATTTTTTTTTACAAAATACAACAAACTTGTTCCTTTGCATCTCCCTCTACCCTACATCCATCTCTATCTTCCCTACATCCATCTCCCTCTATCCTACATCCATCTGCAGCTTCCATTTTATCTTATTTTTAAAAAAACTCCAGCTATCACCAGAACAGATGTTATATAACTTCATTTCCCTATCTTCCCTAACCTGCTGCATTCTGAGGTGCCTGCAGGATTCCAACCATCCTGACCATATCCCACCAGAACACTCTAAACTGGCACCAAGACCATCAAACAATTTGTAATTGTAAAGATAAATTTTAAAATTGAACTTACCGTGGTTCCCCACATATCATAGTCTATATCACGGTGAGTTGTCTTTCCTGTGTAAGTGGCATCTTCTAGCCAGTCCCAGAATTTGGGCACTTCCACATAGCTCTGGTCCTCTACTTGGCATTGAAAGTCAGACAAAACTCTGTAGCTGTGATTAGAACATATTTAAAAAAAAATTTAAATAATTGAATATTATATTAAAAATTCAAGTGCATGTTTATTTAATAATCATGTCAAGCATGCCATTGATGCTGTTGTGGCATATCTTTTTTCATTCCTAACTTAAGAAATACTTTAGATTCTTCCACAGTATTGTATTAGATAAAAAGATTAACAACTAAATACCCAACACAGCTTAGTATCACTTACATGTGCATGCATGTACATGTATGTGCCTCCATGTAAGTATATATTTAATGTATGTGCAAAACTGGTGCATGTGCTTGTACATGTGTGCTTGTGTACATGTGTGCTTGTGTACATGTCATGACCTTACTACAGATTGGGTGGTTTGAATAACACATTTAGATTTTTTTTGTTGACATATCCACTCATCTCAATGAGCATTACATTCTGGAAAAGAAAGGTGTGAAGGTAAAAAAAGGAGAGTAAAAGATGCTTATGATATATATTTCATTGCTCATCATAATAAATTATGTTTACTAGAAGTACCTGGTTCAGTTGATCCCAGGATAGATATCAGATAATTATCTTCATTTTTCATAGAATTTACTTCACTTTATATTGCTTCACATGGCAAACCCAAATGACTAGTAAATGAACAATGAGTGTTGCAGAAACATCTGGATGAAGAGTTTTTAGAACAAATATTCATAAAAGTCAGAAAAGAAGAAATAGGAGAAACTGAAGGATCTTCTTATTTTTTTTCAATAGAACAAGAGTGAAGTGACCTTACTTTAACTTATGATTCACCTATCACCCGTACAGCTAGATCATGTATAAAGGTTATATCTGGATTCAGTATAAGGGATTCAACTCTGCCCAGATATGATACCTGGTATTTCCCAGAAGTGATATGCTCCAAAGTTTGAGCAACCAAGTCACTGTACAGTTTCCTAGTGTTTAAACAATCCTGGCGCAATCTTGGCGGCACACTAAACACAACTACCAATATATAAGAGTGGTAGCAAGGAAAGGAAAACATGGAACATCACACAGTTACTGAAAAGTTGATGCACAGACACTATATCTTTAATTCCAAGATAATTATAAATATTTGTGACTAATATAGTGAAAAGTTAAAATGGTTTGTCACCAAAGTGGTGAGGTGCAAATAGTCACAAAGAACTAACTGTGTGGTCTTTGTTAAAGCTTCAGTCCACACAAGTTCGTCTGTGAAGATGGTGGGTGCAGATATTTACAATTATTATTTATATATCAAGCAAGCAAATTCATTATTGTGATAGTTGGTCTGGATTTTGAATAAAAATGGTGTTTTAGGATGCCTTGACACTTCCTATGGAATGCAGTCAATAATTAAAAAAAAAAATTTTTTTTGGATTTTCCTTTCATCCAGATGCCATAGTTTGGTCTGAATCAGGGTTGAAAAGTGCATCTGCAATAACAATTCTGCAATGTAAAGAAATTCTAGTTATTTCATTTGAAGTATTTCTGCACTCAATTTTAAATTCATCATAATATTTTATTTCTCTGCACAGAATATGTAGACAGGACAATTCATTTAATATTAAAATACAACACCATCGCTCCTTCCATTTTTTCTATGAGATGAGTTTCTTCAACCTTTTTACAATGCAGACCAACTGATAATCACAGACCGTCAAACTATCTCAGAACTCATTGACCTTTCAGCAGCTATGAAAAGCTGGTGAGGATATATATCATTCTTTCTTCAGTACAGGAATGTGAATAGCAATGAATTCATGTATTATAGCAAATGAATACCTATGCTCTATAATTGTCTATAATTTTAAGTTATTTCAAATGACTTATAGAATTATCACACAGGATTATGGCACCCTCAAACCAGTCAATAAGATCTTTCATAACTATATACAACATGTATTCTGTACAGAACTATGCATAGATTATAATATTGAGTGTGTGGCTACAAATATATCTACTTACCCTTGTATGTGGAAGGTCTTGCTCAGACCATATTGGTAGTGAATGGCCCTCACTCTGGCTTCTGCTCTCCATAAAATGCTAATTTCTTCTCCTCATCTTTTAAATAGGAAACTGAAGCAAAAGGAAGGGGTAGAATTCAAGTTAGGAAATGGAAGCAAAGAGGATATATACAAAGGTTAACAAAGAGAATTTAGACACTAGATATTGAAATAACACGCACTCATTAATAAGATAACAAATACTTGAATTAATGCATGCATGAGTTTCATCTATTGCAATAACTATAGCTGAAAACTTACAGTGCCCCCCATCGTTCCATAGCCAAGAAAAGTTTCCAGCATATCTGGGGGAACTTGGGCATCAGTAAAACAAAGAGCATAACACCTACCAGGATAAACACTACAAAAAAAAAAGAAAAAAAAAAGGCATCTTCCAGTTAGAACAAGGTGGAGTATATCTTAAAATATATCTCTTAAAATGACACCAAAACACAACTTATTCAACCTGCGGAGTGCTAGGGATACAGCAAATTCTGCTAGTTGTAGTAATTGTCCGCTTTTTTGCACATGCGCGATGTGAGCAGACCACCATTTTTCATGCGGGCCTAATCTAATTATTCCCAGATCTATAAATAGTTGGATCTGGGAATAATTAATTTAGGCTAGCTGAGAGATAAGTCCCCAAGCCAGAAGTAAAAGTGATGAATTAATTTTTTTTTTTTTTTTTTTTTTTTTTTTTTTTTTTAATTTTTAATCCTAACAATAATACAACTGTGTTGGTCTCTCTTCGTGAACTTTTCCTTGATGACCACACTGATTTTGAAGATTCTTTGTATGAATATTCCCAGAGTCTGGTAAAGGATCATCAAAAACACACCCACCACCTTCAAACACCCCTTCCAAAATTAAACCAAAAGCCATCCAAGAATGAATTCAACAAGCCTCATGTTATTTGATATTTTAGAAAGACCCAATATTATCATATAGCATGGTTTGTAGGATAACTTACTACTCAAACAATTATTCTTTAATAATCATCCTATTACAATTTGTGGGGAGGGGGGGGGGGGGCTCATCCAAAAATATAAGCTTATAGTACTGACAACCTGAGGGCAGGCAAATGAGTGAGATGCACCACAAAGATAGTGAAATTGGGGTCTTCATGAGTAGGATATGCTGATTCACCACTGTTAAAAGGATATTGATAATTACACCCATCAATGCATCATTCTCCACTTTCAGTGATCATAATTTAAAAATTTTTTTTAAAATTTATTTATTTATATATTTTATTATTTTTTTTTTTTATTTTATTTATTTAATTATTTTTTTGTATAAATACATTCTTCTATCACTTTTGAAAGGAGTTGATATCAGGATGTCAACTATGATCACTTTGGTAACATTTTGTAATTTAATCCAACATCTGAACAAACCAGTTTGACATTGAAGTGGATTTTACTCACATACACATCCAAAAATTCCTGGATTTCTTAGCATCAAGACTGAGACTTCTGGCTTCAAAATGATCCTTATCTTAATTAATATCATACAGAAATTCTTTCTTTTGCTGCTTCAAAGTGTGGCAAGGTTAATACTAGAAACTCATTTAGCCAGTCAGTTCAGAAACTCCTACAGCATATCCATACTGTGAACCCATAGCTAAGGCAGGAGTTCTTGATTGGTTACTATTTAGTAGGTGTTTAGTAAAAATACAGTAGAGCCTTATATTTAAGAACTGCTTTGAAACCTAGAATACATTGGTAATCCTGCAGATATATATGTATAAAAAATTTAAGGAATTATGCTTTTGATAATACGAGCATGAAATTTGGTACACAGTAAGGGCATGCCTTGAGGAAGATTTCTTTTGATATAGGGGCATTTCTGAATTGACCTTCAGTGACCTCTTGGTGCAAATAAGCATTAGAAATGTACTAGATTTTTCATTGTAAAATATGGTATTGACCAAATTTGATCAAGTTGTGTACAGGTGTCAAATGAAAGCCTACATAGAAAGGAACAAGATGAAACTATGATTACATTTATATTTTTATCCATTCCTCAACACCTTTTCTTGTAACCACAGGATTTTCATATAGTAAAAGCATTTATTCGTTACCACTTAATGTAACAGAGTAAAAAAAATTAGTTGAAAATCTATTCTTGAGAAAAACATATTGATGTACGCTGCCCCTCCCCTCTCCCCCACTATTCCAAATGTTTCTAAACCTGTGTGCCACAAATACAAATAAGTTTAATTCGAAATTCACTTGGCTTCTTTTATAATTGAGGATTTACGTAAAATATATTTCCACTGTAAAAACTACTGAGTTTTAATTAATCATGTCTTAAAATGTATTCATTTGTTGATAGTGACTAACTTGATTGGCTTCCCACTATGCACTGGTGAATAGGTGCAGATCAGATAGTCCAGGTGCTGACTAGGTCAGATAAAGTGCAGACACATCAAATATCCACAGTTGTGACTGAGACAATACCAATTATCATTATAAAATCTGAACTTTTGTCATATTAGGGAGAAAAATAGCAGCAAACCAAGTTTATTAAAGGTCGAAGTTGACCACAACTTGCCATACTTCATGGTCCATACACATGTTGATATCATGTATGCATGTGTTTGTGTGCGTGACAACAGGTTCAAACACAACCAGAAAGTTAACAAAGGCTAAGGACACATATGTGAACATCAGCCAAAATTAAATATTACAGTTGTGACTACATTCTCTTGAACTTGGAAGATCCTGCAAAGAGTTTGGATTTCTTCTTTAGAGACACTTTACCAATATTGGCTCCCTGTACAAAAATAAAATGATTTGAGGTAATTAATAGAAGAATTTTCCATGCATTCTTTATGAAAATTTGTTTAAAAAATTAAAAAAAAAAAAAAAATCTTATCTATGAGATTGAAGGATTTTCTATGAGATTCAAGGATTTTTCATGCATTATTTTTAGGAAAATTAAGGAAAAAGAAAGAAAAAGAAAGAAAAAAGAAGTAAAAGAAAGAAATATTTTCTATGAGAAATTGACGTAATGGAATTGGATAGAGGTCATAACCAGAGTGCACAGTTAGTATGGAGACATACTACATGCACTACATGAAGTTTAGTACATCACATGTGTTGTTGTTGTTGTTGTTGTTGTTGTTGTTGTTGTTGTTGTTGTTGTTGTGATTACTCCAGCATTATAAACACATTGCGGTTCAGGGACACTTACAGTCAGTAATGGTCCATACAGAATAGGTAAGAGGACCTACACACCTCATCAAATGGGGTGTGGCCTGAAGAAAAGGAGCTAATTTAGATGCCATTGTGGTAAAATACAAGATACCGAAGATACCATTAAAAAAAAAAATATATATATTAATATATATATATATATATATTACTAATGATATCACATGCCCTGTTTGAAGGCACATATTCACAAAGAGGAAGCCAATGAACTGCCAGGGTGTGGGCCATGTCATGCCAAGGAATTAAAGATGATCTTTCTTAACAAAGATGGTAAGTATTTTTAACACTTTAACAGGCACAGGCTGCAGTTGGTGGCTTTGCATTTTGGTGCCTTATTGAGTTGGCAAGTAGTTTGAGAAATATTGATATGGTAAAACCAGTAATAACACAAGTTTCATTAGCAAATCATCCTTGAAGGCCAACTCTCAATAAATCTGAAAGTGGCAAAGATGAGATTAACATAGATAGATGATAGCTTCTACATGGATATTTGTGGGTAACTCGGTTGATCCTATTGAAATCTTCTTCAAATTTCACCAATTATTGTAGCAAGAAAATAACAATGGTAACCTTTGATTGGAGAACAGTGAAAATGCATCTCTGAGCTGTTCACCTTACTGTGTGGATGGGTGTGGTTGGTTAGTTCTCCTGCAGTGTATAGCACTTACCTTGCATGAAATAGGATAAAGTTAAATACAATACATTATAACTGTCCAAATTGAAATTATATGTTCAGACTCAATGTGGACTTCCATGCTTGACTCATATTCTGCAGTGCTAACTCTCAAGGATTAGGGCTACCCAGGGACTGTCCTGAAAGCCCCAAAAAGCAGAGCTGAAACCACACAGAAGCATTGCACACTTGGAATTAAATCTTAGTTGTGTCTGATACTAATCCTGACCAATTATTGAATCATGCCCCCTCCCCACCCCACCCTGACAAGTGTAGGACATGAATCTGTAATCCTCAGACTTTTCTCTTGGCAACTGCACTAGGAGATGTTACAGGCTTGAAGAAGGCGTCCAGTCTGCCCTGGGTGGATCCCTGTTTGCATCTCTCCAGCTTCTTAGATCTATTTCTCACTCGATCCTCTCTGTCATGACAACCCCAAGTTGAAGAGAGTGCAGCTGTGGAGAGGAGTGGAGAGGAGTGGGGAGGAGTTGAGAGGAGTGGAGAGGAATGGAGAGGAATGGGGGGATTGGAGAGGAGTGGGGAGGAGTGGAAAGGAGTGGAGAGGAGTGGAGAGGAGTGGGGAGAAGTGGGGAAGAGTGAAGAGGAGTTAGGAGGAGAGGAGGGGAATGGGAAGGAGTGGTGTTTAGTGGGAAGGAGTGGAGAGGAGAGGGGAGGAGTGGAGAGGAGTGGGGTGGAGTGGGGATGAGTGGAGATGAGTGGGAAGGAGTGGAGTGGAGTGGGGATAAGTGGAGAGGAGAGGGGAGGAGAGGAGACGAATGGAGTGGGGAGGAGTTAAAAGGAGTGGAGAGGAGTGGGGAGGAGTGGAGAGGAGAGAGGAGGATTGGGGATGGGTGGAGAGGAGAGGAGAGGAGAGGAGAGGGGAGGAGTGGAGAGGGGAGGAGAGGAGAGGGGAGGAGTGGAGAGGAGAGGAGAAGGGAAGAGTGGAGTGGAGAGGGGAGGAGTGGAGAGGAGGGGTGGGGAGGAGTGGAGAGGAGAGGGGAGGAGTTGGGAAGAATGGGGAAGAGTGGAGAGGAGTGGAGAGGAGTGGAGAGGAGTGGAGAAGAGTTGGGAGGAGTGGAGAAGAGTTGGGAAGAGTTGAGAGAAGAGGGGACAAGTGGGGAGGAGTGAAGAGGAGAAGAATGGAGTGGAGAGGGGAGGAGTGGGGAGGAGAGGAGAGGAGAGGGGAGGAGTGGGGTGGAGTAGGGAGGAGTGGAAATGAGAGGAATGGAGTTGGGAGAGTGGGGAGAAGAGGCGAGAATTGGAGAGGAGTGGGGAGGAGTTGAGAGGAGAGGAATGGAGTGAAGAGGATAGAGAGAAAGGATGAACCATTAGAGCATTCATTAGGAGATAAACGATATGGTAAGAAATGGTTGGTGGAGTGAGAGAGAAGATGGAACAGGTAAGGTGTGTAAACAAATCTCAGAGTGAATCCATTTTTGTGAGGTTCGAGATGACACAGAATCTGATTTACATACTTAAATCCTTTCATCTCCACCAAGAAGTTGACCAAACCTTCTTCATCAGGTGCCATCCATTTAAACTGTGCGCACACACACTCAACCATAATTTAAGTACACATTTAACCCAGAGCCAGGGCAAGTCCAGGGAGGTATTACAGAGCAGATTCTTAATGGTAACTTAACCTTGATTCATGTGGACACACTACAAAACTAATAATTATATTAACATTAATTGATATCCCTTACAAATAAGAATACATTGTAATTGTTATAACTTCAGCATTGCATTGTGTATCGGTCATCCCATTATAATCCAGGCTTTGACCTAAATCCCCAAAAACACCAAAAAATAAGTTGCCATAGTAACCCTAACCATGTCTATAACCCTACCTCCTATCCATGTCCTGACCAGAAGGCTACCAACATGTCATGTCTGCATGCCTCTCACTGCTAATGACTCAGGGTCAATGACTTCTGGCACCACAAACAGCCTCCTGGCACCCTGTGTGTGTGTGCATCTGAGGACCTTTAAAACCACAAGAAGATTTCAACCCCAAAAAACTGACCTCCTGTTTCCATTCATGCCTACAATAAATTTTTTTTTTATGATATTCTTGATGGAACCATAAGCTAAAATTCAGATTGACTTGACCAGTTGATTATTCCACAACTGCTGGAAGAAAAAAACCTATAGGTGAATTTTAACTGGGTGAAAGAATTTGTAGAATAGCTTTATACTATGCTATGTATTGTTCTCCAATATAGACACAAAGGAGCCACACATACTAGGCTTAGGTTTAAGTTCAATTGAGATGCCTTGGCTGTGGCTAAGAGTGTGGGATGCTTTGGGGAGCAGCTGGGGATATTTTCTTTTCACAGCCAGAATTCAGGAACACCAGGAAAAATATTTTAAATAGGAAAACCCCAACCAAAACCCCCCCCCCTAAATTATACTAAACAAACCAAACACACCTCAGAAGGTCAATGGTCTGATTGAAAAAAAAGTGTTAAGGTAGCTTTTTTCACTAACAATAAATAAAATTGTGATAATGGTGTAAAAAAAAAAAAAAAAAAAAAAAAAAAAAAAAAAAAAAAAAAGCAAATTCCTTTGCCCAACCTGGGAAATATATACATACATATTATATCAACCTACACAGATGCCTGTTCTCAGAAAAAATACAGCTCCTTGGTATGTATTTGTTCCAGTTCCTGTGAAATGAACATGTTAATCTACAAATTCAGTAAGTTTGAAAGCCTATGTTTTTCCACTTACTTCACTTAGGTAGGAAAGATTATGAAACCTGGCTGAGTAGAAATAGAAACAGGTCACTACATTAGCACCTCTAGGCACACAATACTAGAAATAGAAATTGACCTCAGTGTGGGAGAAATAGATCTTAATGCGTGAAGGCTTCAATATATATATAGCACTCAAATTCAACGGAAGTGAGGTAATTTTAATCCCAATTACATAACTGAAAATCTAAAAAGAAAAGGATCCTAAGAATAGAAACTGTTGGATATCTCCAAACTTGATAAAACCCACTGTGATAAACAGTGAGATAAGCCTAAAGTAGGAATCTGAAGTAAGTTAGAATAGCAAAGGATCCCACTTCTACACCCTCTCCTCTTCCAAGGGTACTCCTTCATACCCCATTTTCCTGAACAATTCAGGACTCTCCTGAATTTACATGCAAATCTCGAATTTGACAGATATTCATTAAATTCTCCAAAATTTTTATAGCAAGGTAAAAGGATTAGGATCATGATATTTCCCCAATGCTGGCAGTGGAGAAACCCTTTGGTGCCACTGAATGGATATGATATGGGGATATTGTATTTGCAAGGTAATCTTCTAAATTTTTTCCATTCAAGGCTCAATCTGATTCAATAGATCCACTGTGGATGATTCCTAAGTTGATGCTGCCAACACTTTTTTCTACCTGTAAAGTTTTGCTGTTGCACAGTCTTTATAAAAAAGGAAACACATGTTCTATAAGTATTTCGATAATTCCCCACAGTAATGCCAACCTAGCACCGAACTCCTTCAGAATTGCAAAGAAACCTGCAGAGAATATAACAAAACACATACCAGCTTGACAGTGCTACAAATACATTGAAAAGGATATTTTGGAAAACAATTCCTTCCCTTTTTGTTAATTATCAGCACCAAAAAAGTCATGAAATGGCAATATAAATCTATCTTCCTATAAATGATATGTTTATACGTGGTCAATTTATTCTGCTCCTTGAGGTGCTACTAAGGCATAACCTTATCTATGAAAACCTATTGAGCTTGAAAATGTTTAAATAAAAAAAATAATAATATGAGCATAAACCTATATATTTGAGTCAACTTTGATTTTCTGATTCCCAGACCACTAAAGCCTATCCGTGGTTTCTGCAATCAGGGTGTACTGGATTATCAACTAGAATGCAGCTAATGGTTGGGTTTTTTTTTGTGTATTAATTCCTGAATAAACACGAGTTTACTGCACAGAGCTCTAAAAAGTGGGTTCCAGAGACCAGGGATATACATGTAACAGAAAATGAATGCAATCCTTAACAGTTTTGAATGACTTATCACATGCACCACACCAATTTCACCTTTGATATTTTTGTAAGAGATAGTTGAAAGTGTGCAACATTTCTGACAAATTCTTCCGAAATTTATTGTAATAATTCATCAGACCAAAAAAATGCTCCGAGTTTGAGTTAAGATCTGGGGAACTGGGGCTTCAGTAATAATGCTAACTTAACTTGGAGGTGCATGCAAACATGGGGCATTCACAATGTTATTCAGATAGTTGCAAAGAACCTGTTTTAAAATGACACACTTCTGTAATCTTTCACGAACATCCCTCAACTTTAGTGAATGCCCACCATCAGACTGAGATCGTGCATCATCTAACAGAATTTGGGTGTAGGCTTGGAATAGATCTAATGTTGCATATTTGTACCTGTTTAAAGTGTTGGAAAATTGCTCTCCTGCTTTGGTAGTGGGTGCTGATCAGATTTGGAGAACAGGGTTAATAATTGGTCATCTTGTAATCTCCGCTGATCATGAATTTACTACCTTTCTTAGGAACTGCTACTCTACTATAATTGCAATCCAATCAGTATGAGAGAGATTTTCTCTGATATTTTCACAGCTTCTAGATAATCCTGTTCTTCCCCCACTGCTTCACTTGAATGGAATGAACCTGGGTCTAAAACTTTTGTTGGTGCTATTTCCTTTGGTTGCAAAGATGTGCAAAAGTTTTGGATCATACCCAGTTTTTCCTTTGAGTATCTGTGTACTATTGTAATTATAATGTATCCAATTGCATACTACACTTAATTCGGGAAATTTGCATCACATCTAGCTTCAAAGGATCTAACTAATTCCTGCCCCAAAGGTTAGGACCATCTCCATTCATCACAGTAATCGATATTACCTTGATAAGATTGCCATTCTTCACTGAAACTTCCCTCTGGCCAAAAACTACTAATGCCTGAGCAGTATATTTTTTCGGCAGAACATCAGATTTTTGTAAAGCCAAATTTGGAAATAGAATTCCCCTGGCAAAGTATAGTGATTCCCATTCCCATGTGGACTTCCATGTTTATCTTATTTCCTTCAATGAAGATTCTAACCATAAATGATTCTGGAGAAGTGTAGTTACTTACAATTTTTGACCTGCCATCTAATGTTCTGCTTCAGTTTTCCAATCTGCTCAACCTTGTCAACAATAATAGAATATAAAAATTTCTTTGGTAAAGTTACACTTAAACAAAAATGATTGACTAAGTTAATGTGCGCTGCCCAAGCCTTTTACGCTTATGGCAGAGAAGCAACAAAAAATTATCAAATTAAGTAATAACTTTTCTATAATGTTATAATGAATGTGCATATACACTATTTATGGGAGGTCACAAAACACTATTAACAAGAATGTGCATTGTTTTCAGGGTTATGGATAGAAGCCATCATCAGTTGAGCATCCATCTGTAAAAATCCATGCTTGATGAGAAAGTTCATCAGTATTCCCATTCTTAGTTTCTAGTCTATATCAGATAGAGTAGCTAAATGGTTGAAGGTGAATGGTTGAAGGGGAATAGCCCAGCGAGAATATTTTCCATTGGTGAACTTGCTAGTATTCAGGAAAAACAGAGCTCTGTGTTCTGTCTCTATTGTAAAACATCTGTCAACTAGATAGACATCAGTGTGAGCTACAGAATCCACTATTGATAAGCATTCCAACTCTGTCACACTATATCTCTTATCTCTATCTATGATTTTTCTAAAGTAGAAAGCCACTGGTAGCTCTTTTTACCTACACTGCACACTGAGAACATCACCAATTCCTAACATTGATGCATCAGTTTGGAGTGCGAATGAATCAGATGTTGCTGAAATAGTAAGAGACTATATGAACACTAAGCTTTGCTTAGATAGTTGAATTTATCTTCCATTTATTTTGTCCAAGATACTGTGGAGTGACTTCCTTAGTTGCATTTGTTAGAACCATTAAATAATTGGCATAAGCAGAAATAAAGTGGCTAAAATAACCAGTAAGAACAAAGAATGATTTATATTTGTCTTAGATTTCGGTCTTACAAACTTTTTAATGACTTGAACTTTGATTTCTTCTGGTTACACTTTTCCTCTTCCAACTACATGTCTTGAATAGATACATGATGCAGTTGCCCATTGATATTTACTTGGTTTGGCAGTAAGGCCAACTTGTGTGAGTTTTTGAAGGACTGAACATAAATGTTTGACATGATCTTCCCAAGTATGACTGAAAAATACCACATCATCATTACAAGCTCTGGCAAAATCCAGCATGTCATCCATATCAGCTGTTAAACATCCCTCAAAGGAAACCAAACATAATACTGGGTGATTTACTAGCCAAGGTAACATGTGGGGTATGCCGCAACAAACTCAAATGGTGACACTATTGAATCATGGGCCAAAACAAACCAACTTACCCTGATAAATAATGCTAAAAAGCCAAAATCATTCAACATTGCAAGCTAGAAAGCTGGCTATAACCTTGATATCATATTTATTAGCCATAGCCAAAACCATTTGAGTAAAAAGAATATACTGAACTGAGTACCTTGAATGGAACATCGCTCTATCTCACTAATCATACCTGCAGTTCTCATCCCACTACAGACACCATTTCAATGTGTATTCAATTTCACCAAAGGTAAGAGGGAAAGTTTCAGTCCCGATCTTGACAGCTGAGTGTCTGGCCTGGAACCAGTTCACGAAGCAGGTGATTAAGGCTGCCCATAAAAACATCCTGTGAGGATGCCAGATAGAATATATCCCTGGTTTGGATCCCACTCCTCCCATCTGTTTAAGAACTACAAAGTGCTGCAAGGTAACTTAAGCATCCCTTTGCAAATTCTACCATTGCATTAGGAGAAGAGTTATTATCTCAGATATCTCAGAAACATGAGAGAAGAAATGGCAAGAAACTATTGAGAACACGGAAGACACACAAAAGTAAAAAATGTGTAATGCTCAAATCAAGTCAAAACGACTAGCAATTGGTACGACTGATAATTAAGTAGCCCACCAACTGCTACTCAATGTTAAGATTGGAAACATAAAAGTAAACTCAAAATAAAACTAAACAAGAAGCCTATTGCTGAAATCCATCACCTGTCTCTGAATTCATATATGCAGAACTGGTCGACGCAAATTCCCTCACTCAAAATGGGAAAGTAATAGGTCACGATAACATCTTCACAGAAGAAATTAAACACTTTGGACCTAAAGCAGAAGCATGGACCTTGGACCTCATTAGTAACTGTATGCAATCTAAACATAATACCAAAATATGGATTAAATCCAAATCATCGCAATACTAAAACCGGAAAAAATTCTTCCAACACAAAATGTTTGAGACCAATATCTTTACTGATTCATGTCTACAAACTCTTTGAAGGGCTAATTTTAAACAGGATTAGCCCAATTGTCAAGAAATATCTTTTTCCCAAGTGAGCGGATTTCAGACCAGGGAAATCAACAAGAGCTTGACGCCTAAACTTGATCCAACACATCAAGGATGGGTACCAAAACTGCAAAATAACAAGAGTAGTCTTTGTCGACCTTTCGGGTGCATATGATATTGTCAACCATGTCTTCTCAAAAATAAGTTAAAGAATATCACTGGAAGTGACGACATGGCAGATTTAATAGGGAACATGATCAGCAACCGCAAGTTCTTTGACTCACTCAATAAAAAACAGAGTCGATGGCACAATATATATCAATGACCAACTAGTGGATAGTTCACTCAAATCACTCACAAATGTCTTGAGCAATCTATCTAAATATTATACTGCTAATCATCTCCGTGAACACCCTGAAGATTCAAGTGACTGTATTCCACCATAAGAATCACCAAGCAGGTTGGGTACTCAAGGTCAAGTGAGACGATAAGTTGTTGGACCTGGCTTGCATACCAAATATCTTGGTGTTATCTTGTTATCCTCAATGGTACCTTGACTTACAGCCAATAAGTAGATAACACTAAGGCTAACATAGGCATAGGACTGTGTCAGGCAGCTCAAGCATTTGCCTGACCAACTTTTTCAGTAAACCACACCCATTTAACTAGCCATGCCTACTTTTAGTGATTTCGCTGAAGAACAAGTAAGTGAAACTGCCACACAAACTGCTCACTAGCTAATGAATTTTAGCTTCCTCAATCTTTCTTTTGGTAAAAATGTAGATAGCCGTTGGGCTGGTTTGGAGAATTTAACTCCATCTCTTGATATGGAGAATGAAGGATCATTTTCTCCAAGGAAAAATAACAAGATTTACTTGTGAACAACTGTGACTCAGCAATGATACAATTCTCTCATGCTATTACATATGGACAAGGACTACACTGACCATTTGGATCTGAATGCCGTTGGAAATAAATTTTGTAATAAAAAGTACTACAGAAAGTAGAAATTTCCTAATTTTGCTTTAAAGTTAACTTATTTTTATTCATATTTTGATGTGATATCCAAGTGACTCATGTTGAAGGGGAAATAAGCGTGGCTATGAAAGTGAGTATGGCAACCATGCCATATGCTTGCCCTACCAATGTAAATATACAGCTACACCTATGGCTAAGGTTTCTACTAGAAAAAAATTGCTACAAAAACTAATAGCATCTAACTAGGGGCAAGATAAACAGCAGCAAGCATGACTCTGCTATTCTGCAGCTGAATACAGATGCCCCATTTGGTGCCAATTCATACATGCAAAGAATCTTAATGTAACCCTCAAAGAAACATATCAAAAAATCACAAGTTATCTAAAACCAACAAATACAACTGACTTCAATATACTTGCCAGTATTGCTTCTCCAAACATTTGCAGAGAAGTAACTAGCAGAGCAGAAAAAGTAAGACAATCGCAAGATGGAAGGCAGATTATGTTCAAACACACTCCTGCACCATATCATTTGAAATCACACAGGAGTTTCCTGAGCCATACCACCGCTCTGGAATCTCCTAAAATGCAAAAGACTGCAGCTCTGTAAGATGCAACTAGAATGCAACCCATCTGTCCATGACATGGACGACTCCAACAGAAAAGCTACTTTCTGAAATGAAATCAAAATGGTGTGAGTAGAAGTGTCTCAACTGCTTGTGATCTGGTGAAGCACGAACAAAATTATCTGTCTAGATGGGGTCTCAATGACAACAGATGCCTATCCTGCAGGTGGGCCCATACTCCACAGGACATTCTCCATGTGCTAACCTGCCCACTCCACTCCTACTGCACCACAATAGATCTAGCCGATTACACACCAGCAGCTAAATCATGTGTCAAACTGTAGGGAAAAGATCTCTGATTTTTGTTTAGTGGAGATACGATGCGATGATGAGCTGCCTGATTTAATGACATCATCCTTCAATAAACTGGAAGCATACAAGTGAACTAACTCATTGCCTGGTACAGCTGACAAGCAAGCCAAGAATCAGCACTTTCAGAATGCTCATATTAGTAAGTGGGTGTGGTATGTTTTTGTGTGGTAAGGAAACACCCACAATAATTATATAATATGCTCAACCAGTAAGAAGTACACCCCAGATTACAAGCATACATCATTAACATAAGGAAAATCCGTGCAATAGTAACAAAAATATGAATGCAAAGTCCATTTTGACTCTAAATTCATTAGCTACTTCATGTATGTTTTGCTTGTCAGTGTAACCCTTATGAACATGAAGTATCATTATATTGTTTAATTGACCCTGTAACATTCTGGCACTTACGAAGTCTTAACACATTGAATATCACTGAATGGTTTCTCACTGGTATTGTTTGTTACTGGCATAAATATCATTAGCTTGCAGCTGCCACATTAATTTTCATGTGGCAATAGGGACCACACCCACATTTTATTACTAAACCTTGGCAGCCATTAATTTTAACCCTCAATTTACCACAACTTAATCACAGAGAAAATCTTGCAGTGAGGTCAATCACTCACAATACATGAGTGTTAGACATTTTCCAGTTTGTTTCATATGCTTAAGTCACCAGTTGATCCAGCTAAAATTTTAGGTCTCCTAATTAGCCCCCACCCTCTAACCAGACCCACCAAAACAAGTCCAGCAGACTTACATTCCTTATCTGAGCATGCACTTAGATCGTTACTATATTCATGACAAATGGTTAACTTTCCAGCTAGCTTTATCCCTACCCCCCAAACCCCTTTTTCTCTTTTGTTCCTCAGCTATTACTTCTTACATGTCTGTTCATATGTCCATTTGCTCAAAATAGCCCTACAAACAGACAAAAAGAGCAACTTAAATAACATGTCACTTGTTCACATAACAGAGATTCGGTACTTCCTTGACAATTTGTTTATCAAGAAATTTTGTAGTTTCATTCCCCCACAGTATCTTATTTGTCTGACCATTAGCAACAGTCTCTCTGAATTAAAATTGAAAAACCAAGTTATTTAATTGCACATAACTTGTCGTATATTTAGTATATGAAGGTAATTATCATAATTTCTTATAGACAATACTTGGAAGCTATTAAAATGGAATTCCAGATGATAGAAATATATGATGCAAACTTGTATGACTGGATGAACTTGATAAAGACAGTGAATGACATTGGCCTACAACTGTTTACGAAGAAGGTTAAATAAATGATCATATTAAACGAAACAGAAGATAACCTCAAACTACACCTATAATGTGCATGTTTCCAGACTGGACATTTATGGAGTCAAGAAGTTGTACCCAATTCGGACCTTCCATCTCTATCTGATTGAGGAAGGAAAAAAAAAAAAGACTTACTGGAGCCCAATTCAGATTACCATACCACTGACACATGTGCAATGTTCAGAGGATACTAGTAGCCATTGTAAGTCCACCTTTAAAGGTTACTTAGTGCTTCAGGGAAAATATGCCCTTCATATCTCTGCTTCTCTGTGAAGGACAGTGTTTGATGTACGTTGCAAGTGCATATAATATTACAAGGCAGATGTGTAAGTTTGTGTAATTTTGATTAATTAAAAAGATTTTATCGCCATTAGAGACCAATAAAATAATGTTACTCTCTTGTTATTCAAATTTTACATGATATACTTTAAAAAAATTGAAGGAAAAGAGACTTCCATGATGGCTATATTGAAATTAAAGATTGCGGTGCCAATCTTTATGCCCTTGATCTCATAGAAATCAGATGCCACGAAGACATGGTGTAAGATACTTGAACTGTGGAGTTATCATTTATATCCTAATAATTTGGTAATAAAATTTAATACTTGAAATAGGTTTGGAAAAATGTACCGACTCCTTGTCGGAATACCATATGGAGTGTGATATATTGACCACATGTGCAAATGGTAATGGTTGTAGCTTAGAATAATGGACGACCACACCTACAAAAGCCGTATTTGGTGTGACAAGCTCGTTAATGTACAAACCAAGCTGAATTGGCTAGCGGTTTCCAAAAAACAGGGTAAGAATTACTGAGCATGTATGGTGTGATAATGTTAATACCACCACTATATGAAGCAATATTGGGTGCCAAAAATAATTTGATTACCAATCACACTGAAATTTGACACATGGACTGCAAGAAACTCGGTGGGAGATATAAGCCACACATGGGGTTGTTAATCAATATCGTTTAGTCATAGCCACAACCGCAAAAAGTGTTTTTGGCTTCCAAAAGTTAATTTTCTAAAAACTTGGGCTGGAATTTATCTATGTGATCTCCAAGTATGTGAGTGAGCATTATTGGCTCTATGTAATTGTGTCCATGGGTAAAGTTTGGCAATAGACACTCCAACTTGAAGTGGTTTTGTTTGCCAATTAATTATTCAAGGACTGAACAAGCCCAAATTTGGTGTGTGGCTTTCAAGCAACCTGGTGAGCATTATTAAACACATGCAACTACTCCAATGGATATGATTTTGCAATAGACTCACCTACAGTAGTCAATTTTGCAACCAAAGGCTAATGGGAGAGAAAACCAGGTTGAGATTATGCCTGTGCTCTCAAAGTGATCAGTGAGCTTTGTTAACCACATATTGGTGTGCTTACATAATAACCACAGCCACAAGAAGTTGCTTTAGCTGACAAAATTTAACTACAGCTTTTGAGAAAAATGTTTAAAGAAACAACACACTAATTTTTAGTTTAATTAAGTTAACTCCTGATAAGTGTAAATTTATCCAATAATTGTGGGACTGCCATGGAGCTACGCATGGAGATATGATGTTCTCTGTGCCCTCACTGCCCCCCCCCCTGCCTCTTGCCCCCTCATCTTCACTCTGGACATCAAAATTAAGGATTATGAGAAATTATAAAAAAGAAAAAAGGGAAAATACTCCGAAATAATCTTCCTATAATAAGTTTTAGTTTGATTGTGAGTGAAAAAAATGTGTTTGCACAATAAGATGTTTTCCTGTAAGATATGTGCTGACCAAAATTTCATTTCTAAATCATATCCTCACTGTAATTATATCATCAAAAAAACATCCTCCTGTAACACATGTCCTTTGCAGTGACATGTCCTCTCTTAAGACATGCTTCCAATAAGGCATGTCATCCATTAAGACATATCCTCCCATGAGTCGTATCTTCCTGTTAGATATGTCCTTCAGTAGGACATATCTTATCATAAGACAATTTAGTAACCACAGTCCACTAACAGTCATCTTAGAATGCGGCATAGCCTAATGCAAAAATTGTGTGCTAGTCTAATACTATTTTTTTTTATTGAAAAAGAGTGAAAGAAAAAAGAAGAAAAATCAGGAATTGAACAAGGGAATTTTCATCTTGGAAGAACTAAGCATTTACAACTACACCATTTTTTTAAAGCTTTTTTGGCACGAAAATTTTTTTTTTATGAATTCTCTTTTCTCTCTTCGGTGCTGCCATTTTTCCAATTACGATCAGTGGAGGTTATTTTGTTACCCTTCCAGCATATCCCACCAATTTGTAGCCAAATCCACATAGCAATTTCAGAGGAGTTAGCAAACTAAATTTTTTGACAGGCTGACACCAAATTTTCTACATGAACTAGAATCCTTACTTCACTCACAATTGATCAAATTAATGCCTAATGATATAGGTAATGCCAGCAAGACATTACTAATGATAGACATCCACAGGAAAGAGTCAGATTCACAAATAATTTCCCGTGAAACAGTGTCTCATGAATAGCCTGACCAACCATGTAACTATTGGAAATCATACCAGTTTAAATTTTTTAGGATTTGAACGGACGTTGATTACATGTAATTAACTGACTGATTGTTCATTGCATTTCAATATTAAAAATGTTTCCTCCCAGCTTGCTTACCCAAAAATGAAAAAATGTAACATTTAGTTCTGGAGTGGATGTATTTTTATGTTCAGGAATTGTGGAGCTCCAAAGCAAAATCACACCTCCAACATAAATTCCCCATCTAACTACTTTAAAGAAGTGTAATAATGGTAAAGGGATTGAATGCAAGTAAATGAATTGGTCAACATGATAAATATGAAATGATAAAGCTCAATTTTTTCAGGGAGGGTGGGGGTATGGTGGTCATCTGAGACCTTGATCCCTCAGGAAAAAGAAGCTGAACACATCATTTGACATTGTGGAACATTAAAATTTCCCATCCAAATGAATACTCTTTCTAAGGTATGTAGAGTAATATTTAGTGATTGCATATTCGGTCAAGAAAATTTGATAGAATAGAAATACATACTTACCCTGATTAAAAGTTTCCTCCCAATGAAGTTTAGAGTTTTTTTCCTTCAAATCACACACCCCCACCATCCATCTCACTTAGTGGGCTCAGCATGGAGAGAGAAATATTCGAACCAGTTTAAATTTGCAATCATTGTAACAAAAAAAAAGAAGATTAAAGGATAGGAAAAAATAGAAGTTTAAAATAGTAAGAAAAAAGAAGTTAAAAAGTTTAGAAAAAATAGACTGATAAAAGGAGGGAAAATGTAGAAAGGAAATGATGGGTGAAAGATAAAAGAAAAATATACTTTCATTTTCACAAGTTTTCTTCAAAAGTTGCCATAGAAATAAGTATAACACCATTAAATATCACATACAAAATATATATGTGAATATCCCTGCTTTAGCAGTGTCACAATTATACATTCAGAGATATGTACAATAGATAAACTCAACATTAGAATATGAAATACAATTCATAGCCATATAGACAGCCATAAGCTATGATGTAATCACTTAAAGGTGTTCATAGATATTCTGCCTGAGGAACTGATAATCACTTGGATTCTAATCACACTCAGAATTGCAGATTATTTTTCATAATGGCTGATTTCTACAACTTGTTCACTTGCTACTTGCTACTGATAGTGACATCCCAATGATCAACATGTCTCAATATGCTAAGGTGCCCAAGCACAACATTGAAGAAGAATAAGGAACACTACAGTCTCTAATGAAAATAGGCCATGCTTTTTCTCTTTTCCTCAGCATTCCCAGCACTGCTCTTTATAAAAATTAAAAAGGTACACTTTTAACTCTGGGTAGATGTCTGTTATAGCACTCATTTTCCCATTAGAGTAAACAACAGTGAAAAATCTTGGTTTACACCTACTATTTCACATTGTTAAGAACTTCATGACTTCAGTAATTTGTTCAATCATTTATGAATGTATAAAAAAGTCAGTGACCACCAATCCTACATTTATCTTGCCTGAAACAAAAATCAATAGGAAGTCATATTTTGTAATTTCGTATGTTTCATGTTTTATAAGTTGTGTTAATGAAAGTTCTAGAATTGCCATATAGTTTTTGTAGCTGTTACTTTTACTGTATAAATCTCCTTCATTAAATAGTACACCATGTCATTCCCCATTCGTATTCAGGCTCTTTTTTTGGCATGGTAAATTTGATTTTAATTTCCATCACCAGTGTTTCCAATTTTTTTTTAATTTTAACAATGTGTGTATATATTTAATGTATATTAGTGTATATTATATGTATATATAATTATATATATGTATATATATGTTTGTATATATATATATATATATATATATATATATATATATATATATATAGCCATAGGTAAGTTGAAATTTGCAGAGGAAATAATTTTTTTTTTAATAAATGTTAAATGTTAATAGAGTTACTAGGATACGTTAGGGCCATATTTAAAGCATTAGTGCTTCAAATTGTAAGGGTCAAGATGATAAAGAAAAATATGATGACAATGACCTGGCTGATTCTTAATAAGATACCTACCTTTCTTAATTTGATGAGTGCTTCAGTCTGGACTACTAATTTATGATAAATATTTTTTTTAGCTCCGTAAATAGCTAACACTACTTTCTCTTCTTTTAACTAAATAAGAAATATTAGGGAAGAATCCAAGTTAATACGGGTTAAGCGTTGAGCTTTGATTTGTTCAAAGGGTAAGGTGGTACAGGGTCGTTTTGCTTCAATACTCCATATCCACGTTGAGAAGTACTCTGCTAAAAATACCCCAGTAAGAATATATTACAGCCCATGCTCAGTGGTCATTGTACTGAATTCCTCGTACTATCACGGTCACCATCCCGGTCAGCACCACAGTCAGCAGCTAATTTCAAAGGTGTTTGAGAAGTAAAGATTGTGAAATGGAAAGTAGGCGTCCCACAATTAATGACCTGCTAAAAGGAAGGGTCTCTGGCGTCAGCAAAAGCATGCGATTGGCCTTGATAGGTGAGTCAACTGAAAATTTGGTTTCGTAACAATATAGATGTTTGGGGGTGAAAATATTCGTGTCATTTGTAACGGGTAAGAGAAACAACGTGTGATAAACGCTTTTTTAGACTGTTCGAATGACTGATATCAGTAGATCAAAATTAAAAAAAAATGATAAAAAAAAATGAAAGGGTGGGCAACAATTGGAGTAATACCCACCAAATATTCCACAAGTATACTACCTTTGCAACACCGCTGGTATCTTAATTGCTCATCTGATTTCATTGTAGGTTTTCACTTATTGAACGTCAAATTATCCCTACTGGACAGGCTGTATAGCTTCAAGAAATATTAAAAGTCAATATTAGTAGCCCAAAGATATTTCTATATAATTGTTTTAGGTTAACTTCCTCTCCCCTTTGCAATTAACTGTTTTGGTTTGCTTAATGTTTAACATAGTTAGTGGGGGCTTGTGGTACAATACTAAAGCAAATATTATGTATAGAAATGTGGTAGTTACTGTTCTTCAGGAAGGAGTTAGGGGTGTGGAGCATTACTCTTTTTTTTTTGTAGGAGTAAATGTTATAAATGCACCCACCTCCAAAAATTGATTTGATATCTTTATGATCTTGCCCATAAGTGGGCTGGTATGTTCATGAGCTACGCCTGAAAATTCAAGCCTGATAGGCTCAAGCTGGAAAATAATACGAATTCATACGGACAGACTTATAGCCCATCATGGTAAAAAGTACTGAGGTAAGAATAGCATCCTTATATCCTAAATAGCAAGTCATATGATCCATTTAAACCTTTTGTAATTAAATATTCATAGATGGTTATGGTTCTTTCAAACTAAAGTATGATATGCAGTAACAATATTTCCATACAGGTAGAGAAATGTTGATAATATATACAAAACCTATGCTTTGATACGTAATCAGCATAGGTGACTAAGAAAAGGGAAAGGAAATTGTTCTATATGTGCTAGAAATTTATCTAGCAAGAACATTTCAAAAGATTTCATCAGAGTTAACACAAAAATATTGCGAAACAATATATAGTAAATTACAATGATTTTTACATAGGGACACAAACTATATTATTATTGCTCAATTTTAACTATAAGTATGGTCATCACCTTCTTTTCTCTTTTTTCAGAGTATTATATGAATTGCATGGAGGAACTGCTTAAGCAGAGAAAAGTGGAGCTGCAGAAGTTGAAAGATGAACTCCAAGAAAAGGTGCACCTCCTCACACAGGAATTGGGAGATCATAACCATGAAATGAGCCCCCCCAACTAATTGAGAAGTGCAGACTCTACATACTGCATTATCAAAACATGTATTAAAATATATTTTGTTACTCTCAAATATATTTACAAATCTATATATTAGAAGAACTATGTAATTGTGTAAGGATTGAGGAGACTTACTGTGTGATGGTTTTATACCAGGTGGCATGTCTGGAAAAAAAGAAAATTTTTTTATGTCTGTCTCTCAGTGTGTCTGCATGTTTGTACCACCATTCTGGCCAGAGCGGTAGGTGGATTTCTCTGAAACTCTGCACGATGATCAGTTTGGATCGGTTTTGACCCAACTTAAAACATGAGCTAAAATTTTGCAAAATGGTTACCGTGATAACAAGAAAATGCCAAAAATGTTATTTTGGCCACTTTTCTCTTAATAATACATCTTCTTTACCATCACATTTCTTACTGGCAAAATATGTTCAACTAGCCTATATTGGCTGGACAACGCCTGGTATATGCTGCTAGTACAAATATAATCAGGCATATTGTTATCAAAGATGCACTTCAGTCATTGTCAACATATTCAGTCTTCACTTTTTCATGACCCTATAATGAAAGGCTGAAATTTGGCATACAATCTCCTACTAACCGGGGGAATATTAATAACCGAATGTTGAAGTGGTTTAGCATAAGGATATTTTTCATATCCACACACAGGAAGTCATTTTTCCGCCATAAGCTAATTAAAAGACCAGTCCAGCCAAAATTTCACGTGTGGTTTCCGAGTACCTGAATAAGGATTATTAACAAAATGTGGGTGTGGTTTAGGCCAAATCACATTCACAGAAAATTTGTTTGTTTTCAAAAGCTAATTAAAGTAATAACATAGCCGTAATTTGGCATTTCTTTTCCATGGATGCGGTTAGATGAGAATGAGCTTGTTTAATTGGGGCATTGGGTGCAGATTGGTCAAGTGCACAATGCAGGAAGTTCAGTAAGCTGACAAAATCTCATGTATTTACCTCTCAGGCAGAAATTTGGCATGTAAACTCCAAGCGACTAGGTGAGTATAATTAACTGCATGTGCAAATGGTAATGGGTGTAGTTTAGAAGAATGATCGGTGACACCCACTGAAGCTGAATCTGGTATCACAAGCTCGTTAAAGTACAAACCAGGCTTAATTTGGCATGTGGTCTCCAAAAAACAGGGTAAGAATTACTGAGTGTATATGGGTGTGATAATTTTATGGCCACACCCATACGAATCAATATCGGATGCCAGAAAATAATTTGTCTCCCAATCATGCTGAAATTTGACATATGGACTATAAGAAACTAGGTGGGAGATATAAACCATATTTAGGGGTGTTAGTCATAGCCACAACCGCAGAAATTGTATTTTTTGCTTCCAAAAGTTAATTTCTAAAAAATTATGCTGGAATTTGCTATGTGATCTCCAAGTATGTGAGTGAGCACTATTGGCTATATGTAATTGTGTCCATGGTTAAAGTTTGTCAATAACCGTTCCCACTACAAGTGGTTTTGGTGGCCAATGCCTTATTCAAGGACCAAAGAAACCATAATTTGGTGTGTGGATTTCAAGCTACCTTGTGAGCATTATTAAACATATGCAAATGTGCCAATGGATATGATTTTGCAATAGACTCACCTACAGTAGTAATTTTTGCAACCAAAGGCTAATGGGAGGGCAAACCAGGTTGGGATTATGCCTGTGCTCTGAAAGTGACCAGTGAACTTTGTTAACCACATATTTGTGTGCTTACATAATAATCACAGCCACAAGAAGATGCTTCAGCTGACAATATCCAACTAGAGCTTTTGTGATAGCTACAACAACAGGAATTTGTTTAGGCTACCTGAAGCTAATCAAAAGACGAATCAGACAAAAATTAGGCATTTTGTCTCCAAACATCCTGTTAAGCATTAATAACTAAATATATTGTTGTTTTGCCACAAGCACACATATGACATGCCATTCGATAACCAAAGCTATTCAAAGAACTAATTATAATAAAAATTTTGAGTGCAAATTCCAAGTAACCAGGTGAATATTATTGCTTGTGAGACTGGCAATAGGTGAGGTTTTGGCTTAGCCACACGTACCTAAAGTTACTTTGGCTGCTAAATGCTGGCTTATTAAAGGACCAACCAGGCTAAAGTTTAGCATGTGGTCTCCAGTAAATGGGTGTGAATTTTTAATCACAATTTTGATATATGGGAAAGTTTATATCAAAGCCACAATAACAGGAAGTGGTTTAGGCCGCAACAAGCTTATTAAAGGACTTTTCGGGCTGAAATTTTGTATGTGAGCTTGAGGTGCATGATTAAGTGTTATGAACCAATAGAGAGGAGATTTGTTCATAACTACACCCGTAGGAAACTTTAGGGGCATCAAAATGCTAAGCATGCTAAAATACTATCTTTTGAAAATGATATTGGGGATGCTCTGAAGAGAACTTGTGAAAGCTATTTTGATGCTGAAGCTATTATTTTTGCCAGGGCAACAGGGATAGTGAGAAGAAAGATATAATTTCAGAAGGTCCTTGCATTTCAAATATTATAGGAAAGTTGAAAATTGCAAAAGCAGGTACGACTATTGCAAAGTTGCTTGCATTTATTTGCGGTGTGACATCGGCAGCCAAGGAAAGGGAATATGATCGCTATAATAATAGAGACAGAAATATCTGGAATAAAATTGACAGAGAATTGAAAGTGCATTCTAGAATACTCAGTTGGCAGTTCATAGATCATTTTCACAGTTTAGGACTCTGTATGTACTATGTCCTCATCTTGGGACTGTCATTGAGTTCTTGAAATGCTGCCATCCTAGAATTTGAAGCGAATGGTATTTTTTTTGTCCTCCAAAGCTACTCTCTATCATTCTTATTACAGCACAAACAAATAATGCTGACTGCAATCCCAGCTTGTTGAGTGTAAATAATTCCTTCCATGGAACCAAGGTATTGCTCTGCCAACATTTAACAGATGATTATCCTGGAGAAAACAGTGTAAAATAGAAAATATGAAATAGGGACCCAAACACATCCTACCACTCTGTGCAAACTACACCAGTGTATCCCCTGCTGATAGATTAGCAAAATGTCTATATATGCAAACATTTCTAGGGCCAATAAACAAATGTCTAATACTTTTGTGGAGGATAGAAAAATTGAGAAAATATATAATAGGATAAATAGACATATGGTGTAATATAGGTTATTCAGTTTCTGATGTGTTTCTATCTTGGGCTGCATATAATTTAGTCCTCTTGCATCATATAATGAAGCTGAAGACGACCAAAGACTTGATGCCAATGTTTAGAGAAAAATTATCATGTGTTACCATTATCACTCATGCCATAAATTGGCTAAGGCTGCCACATAACTCCTGAATCCAGAGCAAGTACCAGTCATTGCAATTGATGAACCCCTCTGTGCAATTGAGAAGCATTTAAATTGTAGTTATTCTGAACTTTATGGTGAAAACAAGTCAGGTATTATGTGGGGTCCACTGCACATGTCCAGCAGTGGATAAACGAATACCATAACTCTTAATATATGCCTCCAATTAATTCAAAGCCAGGCATGTACACCATATCACAGTATCTGCAATACACAATTTGCAGAAGAAAGCGAATGGAACATATCTAGGTGTCATAGATTAAACAGAAAGTTTTGAAGAGAGGTGATTTTGATTAAGAGATAGCAATCCACAGGTTTTTTACTGGCTTACTTTCTTACACTGCCAGCTGTTCTTCTTCCATTTTTTTTTAAGAACCATTTGTTGATCACACTTTAAGATTTCTTCTGAGTCCAAAGCACTGGTTCCTTGGTTTTCCCTGATGGATCACACTAACTATGCAAGATGGTAGCAGTCCACGTGGGAAATGTGGAGGTGTTCAAAGGAACTAATCCTAATATGTACCAGAGACCCAGCCAGGGCTTATTCACTGTCAACAAGATGGGATGGAAATTTTTATCAATAGGCCTTGATCAGTCTCATGAATGATTGAATGAACCATTGAAAGGGGATGGTGGAGGGGTAGGCCTGACTGAAGAACATATTAAACTGAGGAGGTGGATGACAGCAGGCCCTGACACAGCCTGTATTATAGATGAGTTAGAAGACTCGTACTTGATGCCTAATGAGCCAAGGCATATACACCTCAACTTGCAAAGAAAAATTTTTGTATGAAACATGGTACTAGTGCCTGGATACTGGAGGTCAAGACTAGAGTGGACTCAGGTGGGGACATAAACAGTTAACATTTTGTGTACTCCCAACTCGCCTTTAGCTCAAAAAAATCAAAAGAAATGCTGGAGAGGAACACAAAACTAAGACTATTGTATCAATGTTTTTCTTAATTGTTTCAGTGGTATAGTTTTGTTATGTACTTTCTCTGCCTTAGTTCCATTCAGTAACATAATTTAAAAAAATAATAATTATAATTCATATAAGAATGCTAGTTATGATTTCTTAGAAGAAATAGAAACACAAACTATTTCTATCACAAACAGTGATGTTCAGTTCTCTCAATGACATATAGAACTTCTCCAGGACCAGTGGGACTTTCTGCACTCAAATTTTGCAGTACTAACAGTGAAGGAACCTCATCAAGGATTTAATATATATATATATATATATATATATATGTTGGACTTTAAAACCTTTCTCTGAATCTTTAAGTTTCAAAGTTGGTGTCAAATCAAATAATATTTGTGTCAAAACACGGATGATCCTGGTACAAGAGTATTAGAGTGATCCCTAATGAAATAAGGCTCAACGGGTGAAATGTAGAAAGAATTTACTCAAATGTGAACAAATTAAGCTACTCAAGTCCTGACTCCTAGAGTATGCTATAGTAATATTTAGAGACTATTAATTTATATATAGCAATATATCCTTGGCCAACCCTGGCTCTAGCCCTAGGGATGTGATAATAGTATGTTAGCCCATATGCATAATTGGGCATGGGTGTTCAGCAGCTAACAAAATTTTTGACAGTGATGATCCCTACCATTAGGGATCACTCCAGTGCAGCAGTGCTGATGTTCCATAAAAGTTTATAGACTTGTATTATTTCAACAAAGAATGCACAATGTACTTCCAATCCCTGAGTACAATATCTTTTGTCAAACTAAGCAAACTGCAGGATCTCCCATTCAACACTGTCAAGAATTTTGGCTGTGTAACCAAGTCTGGGTTTTTTAGTTTTTCAGGTGAAATATATAGAATTTTGTCCATGTCCACTACACTTCTTCTAGGGACAACCTTACTTAGTCCTGTTGGTCAGACACTAAACCTTATATACCAACAATATACAAAAACTTCTGGTTTAATAGTTAAAGGGTGTAGCTAGCTAGATTTAACCTCTTTTTCTTCCTTGTATCCCAGGATTGGAGTAGACCAACACAGATTGCTAGCAAATAGGGCAGCAGATAAACAAGCTGTATACAGCATAAGAATTTCTCATATTTTCATATCTGATGAAGTGTCACAGAACAAACAAGAATAGCAACAACAGCAAATAACTTCTACATGCTGTGAGTTCCTCTGAAGCTCTCAGTATAAATAGTTTTAGTGGGTGCTACTCAGTTTGGGTTCTAGGGTGGATGAATCTTGTGGTGGAAGCTACTATTAGGGGGGGGGGGGGATGAGTGGTGTGTAAAATTTTTTTAAAAATGGAAAAAAAAATTTTCTGTTCAGTGATAAATCAGGGAGGGGGAGGGATAGAAGAATAAAAGCCCCCTCCTCCCTTCTGCCCATCCCCACCCCCACCCCACCCCAGAAAATTAAAAAAAAAACCGAAAAAAAAAGAAAATGAAAAGAAACTGTCAGAACACACAAAATTAGGGAAAAGAAGACCAATACTGCAGGAATTTTTGTCACCACAACAAACCAGACAAAGCCTGACTTCACTAGAGCAGCTGCAGTGTCAAGACCAACTGATGAGGAAAAAATACAGCATTATCCTGGAATGGAAACCTCAGAAATCACTCCTAATTTGAGAGTACCCTCTGATAGCCTGACCCTTTATGACATGCTATGATTATGTTCAATCCATGTTATCATTTGGTAAATAGTGTGGTGCTATGCTAGTGAGAGTAGAAAGAGAAAGAGCTGGTTACAGAGGAAATGCATGCAATGATAAACTAGAAAGGAAGAATGAAAAAAAAAATTTTTATGGATTTTTTCCAATAAAATGTTCAGCAAAATACATCTAGCTGTAGCTAGCTATCCCCCCCCCCCCCCCCCCACTACCTCCACCTTTGTACAGAGAGCAAAGAATTGTAGCACAGGTGAGTTCAAAAGGACACTAATTACTGGAGGTGCATTCATAATATTTACTTCCAGAGATCAGGTTAAGCTGAGTTTCTAACTATGCTGCATCTAGCCCCATTACACTCCCTTTGGTAACACCCATTGCAGTTGGAAAGTGAAGGTAAAAGGAAAGAAGCCTTCAAGTTGTCCAAATTTTATTCCAGGGGCCAAGCAATTAAATATTATTATTATAAAACTATACCCCACCAGCCCCAACTGTGCATGCCAAATTTTATCACAATCTTCCCAGTGGTTACAGTAAAGGGTAAGATAGGCAGATAAATAAAATACTGCAATGTCACATTTTAATATAGTAAGAATCAACCCCACCCACTCTAAGAGCTTATGCCAAGCATTTGGACCTGTGGTTTTCCAAATCCCTGTGGTTATGCACATATAGAAAAAGCTAGATTGATAGGCCAATTTTAATTATGTAAAAACCAACCCCCCCCCCCCCCCCCCACACACACAATGTGCTTATGTCCAATCTCATCCCAATCAGCAAAGATGTTCTTTAAATCCTAGTGGTTATGCACAAATAGAAAAAAATATATATAGGAATTCAAAATGCAATTTTGCAATATTGATCCCACACCCACCACAAATGCTCATGCCAAATCAGTCAATTGGTTCTCTCAATCCCAATAGTTATGTACAAATACAAAAAAATAATTAGTGTGACAGAACCTGCCACAGCACCCACACAACTTCAGCCTCTCCAGCCAACACAAACTCTGCACCCCAGCAGAATGCACACTGTGTCGGCACCCTAGTTCCTCAGAATGGATATTGCCCAGTAATTCCCAAGTAACAACACAGGCCAAAAAAAAAAGAATTTCTCTTCTAGAGTGAACTGATAGCTCTCAGAATCCCAGAAAAAATGGACACCACATTATTACATTACAGACAAAATCAATGAGCACAAAATCAGACACCATTAATGTTCTGTCCAGTCAGAGGAATCCAATTAATAAGCAACACAAAACTAATATAAATCAATGACCACAAAACCACACACTATTAATGTTTCCTTTACAGTTAGAGAATCCAATTAAGAAGTAACACAAAACTAATATAATAACAAACACATAACTAATCATGTTTCCTCTTCTTCACCAGTTCACCATCAAGTCTCTGGTCCTCTTGTATTGCCCAGGTCATCAGAAAAGGGTCATCCTCGATCCTTCACATTAGATAGACTAAAATACATTCATTCAAAATTTTATTATGTAATAATTGTCTCACTCTCAACCCAAGGGATTATGTCAAATTTCTTCCCAACTGGCCCAGTAGTTCTCTGAATGCCAGTGGCCATGCACAAATAAAAAAAGATAGATATATATAAACCAAAATGACAGTAATTCAAAATTCAATCATGTAAGACCATCCTACACCCACCCCAATTGTTCATGCCAAATTTTGTGCAAATTGGCACATTTTTTCTCTCACAGTGCTATAATCCATCTGTCTGTCTGTTCGCCTGTGCATCCGTGTTCAACACTTGAAAGGTTGAAGTTGGACCCACAAACCCATATATATTTAGAATCAATATCACCAGTGGGATGTCATGAGCATGTCTACATGGCCACACCCCTTACTGTATTCAAAAAGTCAAAAAGGTACTTTTGCCAGAAAAAAGAATTGAAATAGACTTACGAACTCATACATATTCAAAACCAATGTCACCAGAGGAATGCCATAAGCATATCAATATTACCACACCCCTTCATTATTAAACTAAAAAAAAAAAAAAAAAAAAAAAAAAAAAATCAAAGGGAAAATGATACTTTTAAAAACAGAAATAAAGGAGCTACAGGACTAAAAGTTTGACATCAAGACACATGTGTCTGCGAATAATATGGGGTGGGTCCATTCTGACCACACCTCTTCTTTTTTGTGTGTAAGGCTAAAAATGTCAAAAGTTGTGCTTCTAAATAATACTTTGACCTAATCATATGTTCACTTTTGTTTTAAAAGTCTACATATTTTCAACGCAGACGCTTTCATGACTGCAGTCCACTAAAGGTGGGCCGAAAAACCACCCATAGGGTTGGTTTAACACTAGTATTTATAAATGTGTAAAAGTATGTATGTGTGTATGTGTGTGCTTGTGTGGGCTCAATAGAGAGCAAAATGTTGAATTAATATTGACAAAAAATCTGCACACATTAGGTTTCAGTGCATACTAACGTTTTCCACAGAAAAAATTCCAAAAAAAAAAAAAAGAAGTCATCCCTGGAAGGGGAAAGAGGAATTTAAATTTCTAATAATAAAAAAAAGGCCTTAAATATCGTGGCTCAGTGGTTAAAGCACAAGTTTCTCAAGCTGAAAGTCTGTGGTTCAAACTTGGAGTTACTTGATTTTTTTTTCTTTCCATTCCCCCCCCCTCTTCCTACCCAACTCTTTCTTCATTCTGTGTGACCCCCCCTTTCCCCTTCTTAAAATTCTGACATGCTAAAATGTTAAAACAGATAATTTTAAATTCGTAGTGCAAACACAATACACTTCGTTAATTATTGAATTATGCACCTGATAAGATTGCCATTAGTAGATGATGACTGAAGCAGATGTTATTCATTGAATTGATTTGCTATTTAATGACTTCATTTTTTACATGTCGATTAGTGGCCTGAGTAGGAGGAAGCATACTTGTACACACATTCAAACATATATTGTAATTATGGTATTCATTATTGAATCTATTATTATTTTGTTTTATTGTCACCTTCATTAGAGAAAGAGCACCTATTAAAAGGAGACTGACCTCTGAAGAATGTGGAGTAGTCTTAAGTAGTGTTGCCACAAGTAGTAAATTTTGGAAACAAATTGGGAGGAAAAAAAGTCTGAGAGGAAAATTGTCAAAACTCTCAAAATGTATTGAATTTTCAGCAGCAGCAAAGGATTGCAGACAAAGTTAGACCATAGCCGGATGCCCATGCTGAAGATGAGACTGGAATAAATTCTTCAATTTTCTGAGGAATATATTATTCATAAGGTGCATCAAGAATCAAGATGGTTACCTAGATGGCTCCATTCCAATAGACACTGTTCATGCAAGCTACACTGTAGAGAGAATATCTGTCCCCACAATCGCTTCAATAAGATTTCCTCCCAGGGAGAACCCATAGTATAATGCCTCATGATAAAGCAGTTGCTCCATGATAAAGAAGATGGCCTGGGACACAAGCACAGAAAAATTCTGGTTGAATGTGAATTCATACTAGGATCCAGTAGAGAGATTTTTTTTTCCAGCTGTTCAGCCTGTGTGTGCTGAATTTTTCCTCTGTCTTTCTATTTCTGAGTGCAGATAAGGGCATAAGGCAAATGTTGAATCTGTGATCTGAAGGAAAAAATAATCCAATGTAAATTTGTAATGTGTGGTTTGAATGCTAAATAGAATCTGTATTGTGTTTTCGTTGGGATTTTTCAAAGCTAATAAATAAGCAGTGACAAAAAGTAGTGAATTTGAGCTGAATTCATCTTGTAACAGTAGTTTTGAGTCACAGAGTATTTCAATAATACTTCTGTAAATGAGAGACTTAAATTACACTTGAGTGGATACTCTTTACTTAGTGTGCTTCAAACTTCTTCCTGTAGGTTTATGAGGTTAAAAGTGCCAAAAGTGGTACTTGTTGGACCGCTCTTGGACATTGGCTTGGTCACAGTTGGCCACTAACCACCAAAAAATTATGACCTGCTCTTTAGGGTAGGCACATCCAATGCAGAGGATGATTTTCAGTAAACCCCCGCCCCCCTCCCCCCACCTCCTCCCCTACCCCAAATTGGGTCACCAGACAATATTTCTTTCTCTGGACATGTCAGGTCAAAAATTATGCATTGGTACTAATGATGGTGAAATTCATAGACCTAGAAACCTAGAAGCATGCAAATACATAATATATATATATATATGTATATATATATATATATGTGTATATATATATATATGTATATATATATATATAGCAGCATATACCCAGCGTTACCCGGCCAATATCAGCATCAAACATTATAGTCAAAGTTGAGTATACAAACCATATATTAAATCTGTTGCACAAGGATTCATTTGGCCAAAATACCATTTTTGTCCTCTTTTGGGCCTGACACGAAAGCAGAAGTGGGTGTGGTCATATAAATGTACTAAAAACATTCCTCAGACTATATTGATTTTAAATATATATGGGTTCATAGGTTTAACTCCCTATGTTGGAGTGATTTTGCTGGAATATATATTTTTTGCATTAATAGCCTTACACAGAAAAGGAAGAGGTATAGCCAGGTAGGACACAGCCCATGTTACTCCCAGAGTGAACTTGTATATTCATAGCAAGTTTTAGATCTCTAGCTCCAATGTTTTTTTTTTTTTTTTTTTTTTTTTTTGACAAAAATATATATTTTTTGGCTTTTTTCTTGTTACCATGGTAACCATTTTGTGAAAATTTTAGCCCATTTTTTAAGTTGGGTCAAAACCCATCATCATGCCGAGTTTCAGAGAAATCCACCTACCAGTTTGGCCAGAATGATGGTACAACATACAGACAGACCAACAGACAAATTCTGTATTTTCCCATATGCCACCTGGCCTAAAACCATCTCAGGGTGGGTCTCCTCCATCCCTAAAAGTTTGATCAAAATCTAATAGAGGGATTTTGAGAAACGGACAAACATAGTTACATAGATAGTTACATAGGTCTTCTAATATATATCTATTTATCTATCTATATATAGATATATCTTCATTTAGAACTAAACAAGTTAAGAGTGAGTATCTTAAATATTTCACTGAAGAGGTAGTTTAAAATATGTGTGAAAAAATAGCAGTCACACACATTCCCCCCCCCTTGGAAATATCACAAATACATTAGCTATGGAAGGAGTGAAAGGTGTTGATAAATAAAATAGGACATAATGTGCTGTGGTAGTGTTATGAGTGAGATGGAAAACAAATCATGCCATGTGTAGATGAGTGTGACACACAACTATAGCCGCCATTACAGTTGTTCATTTTGCCAGTCCCCATGTCTCCATTATGGGTGAAGTTGTCAAGTTACTGGAGAGCCAATTTAGAGGAGTGCAGCTCTGTCCTGAGCTTACAGTATCTGGCATAAGCATCGTCCCTGTGCTTATTCAGTTTCAACTCCTCACCTGAGAGTGTCAGAGAGAAAGAGAAGGAACAACCCCACCAAACAAATAAACAAAAAACAACAACAACAACAACAAAGTTGAATAAAAAAACTGACGGAAAAAAAAAGAAAAAAGGACACAATCCAAAAAAAGTTAAAAAAGACAGCAACTATAACTATAAAATCTCATCTCAGAATTTAAAGATTCCTTTACATTTAGGAGAAGGCTCAGGATGAGAAGGGTTGAGACTTAGGGTCAGGAGAGAAGGCTAAGGAAGGAAATAAGCCTGGTGATATACTAAAAATGAATAAAGGAATGAATAAATAAATAGTAGCAACATTACAGGTCATACTACTACTACTACTACTACTACTACTACTACTACTACTACTACTACTACTACTACTACTACTACTACTACCAACCACAGACCCTTGGCAGCTTCACTTGCAATAATGAAGGAACTGCTTGTCCAACAAAAAAATAAACTTTACAGCTACACTTACAGACTTATTTCATAACTAATCTAACCACTGGCTGTCCAACAAACAATAACACACATGGACATGCATAAGCTTACAAAATGGGGTGTAGTTAGGTCTTGGACCCAGTTCATGTTAATCCTAGAGTTTGGTTGTGTATGCATGTCAAATTTCATTTGTCTAGGTGCAAGGATTTGAGTTTAGTAGAAATATTCTGACAGTAATGTTCACAGGAAAAATATGTACGATTGCTACACATTTTAAATGAAAATGAGGGGACCATTCAGCAACACATTTCTGGGCATTGATCCAGGATTTAGACACGTTTAGGGAAGAAGAGTGTCTATATAATTTTGAAAAGATGGATTTTGGCTGCATTGAAGTCCAATGCACCCATGATAAAATCCAAAGATGGTGCAAAGAGAGTGTGATAACATGCTGTCAAAGAGGAAAAATCAAGCTCGATCCGTTGCTCAATCCACCTCCGATGTTAGTCAAATATTTTGACATAACCCAAACAGGATTGTCCTCCCTCACTCAGTCACACTAACCATGGCCTGGAAGTGGCCTCCATGGGTAGATCTAAACAGTTTGTGGTACTTTACTAAATCACAATGCTCAAGTCACTCTTTGTAGATTCTCGGCACGGATAAAAGGTGAGATTTACCTAGTGTAAAGACCAGCCTTCAACTAAAGAGATGGAGAGGTATGCAGACTCACTCCTTGACAACTAAAACACGACTTCCTAATTAACACCTCCATAAATTGTAATAACATTTCATTTTGGGGTGAACTATTAAGATTAGTTACTTGTTAGATAACCATAAAATTTAATGTCATTACTTATGTAAACTAGTGCTGTATATAGTTCCTTACTATTTTGTTATGTGTTCTCATTCATAATTTTGAGTAATGTTTGATGCAGCTCAACCCACCAAAAGTTACTTCTTAAAGGAGCTCCTGCGTAGGAGAGCCAGATTTCTCTAATGCGCACTAAATGGAAAATAGTTTAAACCTATTCAAGCTGAATATTTACCCAGCAGTTATGTTCATCTCCGATGGCAGCATAATCAGAAGAGACTGTGGCTTAAAACCCTCTTGATCCCACACCAAGCTCTATTCAACCCTCTTCCAAACCATTCCCAATCCATAATTCGCCCTGCTCTATTTTTATAACGCCAACAATGAACTAGAAAGTAGTGTCACTTGCATATCCGATGTTGACATCGCAATCCTCCTGGAGTTGCACAAGGAACTAGATCACGTGAATCCATACATACAATTATTCAAGTCATCTATTGAGTATGGACAAGGCAGACCTGATCACCAACTAGAATCCATCATGATAGCCATCACACTAGAGAACATGCTAGGTGCTATAAATGGCCGACCTGCACTGAGGTTAGAGCGACTATTCCTGACAGTGGCCATCTCGACTATCTTGACATTAATGTACGTGTTCACAATGAATCCTATCCAATGCAAATGTCAACATCATCCAGTGCTAATATGATCTACTCCTCTACACATTCCTGTTTCCTATGGAGAAGACTGCTGGCATATCAGTTTAAAATGGTAAAATGGAAGAATCCTTTCTGTAGCCAACTTTCACGCTTATTGATTATAGCTCCACCCGCAGATAAATTTATGCTAATTGATTATAAGTCCACCTCCAGATAAATTTAAGGCTATAAAAAAACGAAAATGCTCATGCAACTGTTTGCAGTTGAGAGTTACACCAAGATAGACTCATGCAAGATGATTTGGGTAAGGAATCATGAATAGAACAACCATTGCTAGGAAAGGCAGAGTGCCATCGAACTGCACATTTGCTTGTTAATTATACTATCATGAATGGTAAGTGACAACTACTTCTCCTAGAATTTCACTGGCTCTCACAATAACTTATGTGATGTCTTTAGCTCATTCCTCGATTCCTCTAAATGTTCCCGTGCCTCCTGCAACATTTGGTTCGTATCTGCAGTTTTCTTCTCCTCAACCAAAATGTGGTCCTCACTCTTCTTAAGAATGTGATGGGCAGCTGAAGGTGTGTGTGTGTGTGTGTGTGTGTGTGTGTGTGTGTGTGTGTGTGTGTGTGTGTGTGTGTGTGTGTGTGTGTGTGTGTGTGTGTGTGTGTGTGTGTGTGTGTGTGTGTGTTGTGTGTGTGTGTGTGTGTGTGGAAGGACAAAGGTAGAGAAGAGGACAAGAAGAAAGGGAAAGAAAAGAAAACACATATCTATCGTCTCTCAACTCAACATTTTCAACCCCCCTCCCCTTATGATAAGGTGCTAAAATCAGGAGCAATTGGAAACAATTACATATAAGGATAGTTTCCAGAAGGAAAAAAAAAAGAATAGTAAGTAAAATTGTGATTTTAGCCTCATCCAAAACACACTCCTTTATAAATTAACTAATTTGGGTTCATTTAATGTTCATTTGCACTTTTATGGCAATTTTTTCCTTCAAATTTATTTTCCCACATGCACTATCTCAATGTCTGCACTTCTTCTTTATGACTTAGACCAGCACCAGTCTCAGTGCTAGTGCTTCTCATTTGAAATATAGCCTGAGGTGAGGCGAGAGGTATCTCTTAATAAAACAAACAAACCAAAAAACGACAACAAAAAATTAATAAAAGAGAACTAAAAAGAAAAAAAAATAACAAGAAAAAGCAATAACAAAAAACAACAAATAGCTGCAACAACATGTTCTATACAAACCACTTGTATCATTAAAATTAATTAAGGATCCCACTCCGTGGACAAGTGCACATATGTATCTGCAGAGTGCCCAGTTGATGCCTACCCAATGCTAAGGGTGGAAGAGCTTTAGAAATAGAAACAGGTAAGGATATATGATTTGTGGACCATGATAGACAAAGTCTATATCTCCACACTGACCACCCACCCCCCCCCCATCCCATTTTGCCAACTGGTCCATGATTACATACATGGTCACATTGGACATACTGTTCTTGATTCAAATTAGATACACCAATCATGGTGCTGCATAAAATCAGTAAATAATCTGAGGATAGGGGGGGGGGGGGGGGGGGGGGGGGAGGAGGGGGGGAGAGAGAGAGAGAGAGAGAGGGGGGGGGGGTAACTGATAAAACTGGCAAAGGGTCTTCAATATGTAACTCATTGCAGTGGAAAAGGAAAGGGCAAAAAAAAAAAAGAGAAAAAAGGTGACCAGCCTGTATAAATTTGTCCCTTTGGCCATGCCCCATCGAAGTCATAGAATTTTTGAGGGCTAGCTATCCAATTTTGGTCTAGATACTGAAAACTTTTAGCTCTTAGAATACACAACCAGCAGACATTATAGCTCTCTCTCTCTCTCTCATCTTCCTTAGCTAAATTTGACTAAAAAATAACAACAAAAAACATGTTATGGCCCCATGGCACTCAATCTTTATTTTAGCAACTGGGTAGGAGAGGGAAGGGAGTGCCTGGGTGTGTGGAGTCCAGATAAGGGAAGTTTGAGTGTACTGTAATAATCACACTTTATTAATTTTTACTTTCCCCATGTGCTCATGCCAAGTTTCATCTCAGTCTGCTGGTTCATTCTATCCTCAGCTCACACAGACAGATAGACAGAACTAGGATGTACTGTTTCACATGTTGTATTTTTGAAAGTTTCTAATGCTCAACATCCAAAACCACATCCCAAATATTTTGCAACAGAGATTCCCCCAGAGTGTGGAAGTGTGGTAGACCAACCACAATACATCATAGCTCAAATGCCAGCTATACACGCATAGCTGACTAAATGTTGACGAAAAGAATGCTAAAAAGGACGACTAGTTGATCATTAAAAAATGTTAGGTAATCAAATATAGGTATGGTCAAATGTTGCAGGGCTTTCTCCAGACCATATCCATACCAATGGTCAGGGCCATACCCAATATCATGGCCGTCACCACACTTGACAAGACCTCTGGGGGAAACTCTAACACCCACCTCCATATGCATTCCATCTACAAACCCCTCCCACTAACACTCCTCCTACCTCCAAATTCCTCTCACCTCACCTTCTAGCCTATTCTTATACTGCAATAGCAACTGTTTCTGTCTTAAACCTTCTTCCTTTAACACACTCGAGATCTTCTCCACACCAATGGCACACTGCAGCAGCTTCAGTTGATCTATACATGCCTGTGCTCGGCAACACCTTTCACATGAATTCTGAAATTTATAACCCGCAAGGAGTATTTATAATATCCGGCATATGATTGAAAGTGGTGAGTATTTGGTGATATTCTTTCCTTCTCACTCCAATTCCTCATATTTGACCTCTTTATTTCAGCCCTTCTAAGATGCCCACCTCTTTGATCAGCAAAACTTGATGTACACTGCACAGCATACTTGTTCTTTACCTAAGATGAATCTGAAAATTTTCTTCTATTCCTGTGACCAGATTTGGACATTTATAGGCAGTGTGTCCAGTGAATTTTCTGATTCCAAATTCATCCCCCTTTGGAGACAAACTCCTGCTCTTCACTGCTGGCCATCCTTCCACCACAGCGTCTATTCAGTGTATAGAAGCAACACTAGCCAAATATTTTTTCTAAGCACAATTTCCACAGTCAGAACCTGCAGTGAGATAGAGAGAGATATGATTGAATAGATAAGGTGAGATCAAAATATGAGTAATCTTATACAAATACAAATTAAAAATCACAACATTAATATGGATGAGATACTTGGGCGAAAGTTTGCAAAAAAAAATTTTAATCAATGCAATTTTCATGTTTATAATTACAAAAATATAGCAAAACAAACTATATACCTCAGATATTGTTTCAATATTACTCCACCTATTCCATATTGTTCATATGATTGCAATATGTTAGATTGTAACTTTGTGTCGATCGATACATTTGAACATTAAAAAATTTTTTGAAATATCAAGACTGGATATTTCCAGCAAAATCCCACTCAATTATGATTTTATGTTTCAACTTAAAAATATTAGAATGTTAACTTCCAAATCCACTTAATTTCCATTGGAAAAAAGGAATGAGAAAAAAAAAGTAGGGAAAAAGTGACCCAACCATGACCAGGAATTGAAATGGAGACCTTAGCTCTGGTGTTCCTGATGAAGTTTCCCAAGATGAAGTTGATAAACAAGAAAGTAACATTTAGATTTTACGAAAAATGGTTAGCGGTAAAAGTGAGGAATTGATGTAGGTATGGAGTTGCGTCCCTCATTCCTCAGTTAGCATTTCTATTTTGAATAAAGTTCATTTGAATAAATTTTTATCCACATTTGACGGATAGTACAGTACAAGGTAAACTTTTCAATAGATTTAAGATCTTTGGTCACTTGAAAATCTATTTGAGAGGTGTTAGTGACCACAGGTATGCCTATATCAACTACACTTTTAAGGAGAATGCTACAAGAGCACTTAAAGATATGCACAATTGTTATCTTCTTGGACGAATCCTCAAAGTAAGTTGGACACAAAAAAAATATAAGAGTAATGCAAAAGCAGTTACTGATGTGCATCCCAGCCATTCTGTTCACAAGACTCACATTCAACCCTGCAGAAACAGGTCCACTACTGTGAACCATTCCCATGCCACCTGGGTGCTGTTCGTGGGCCATCTGCCCTATGGAGTAACTCAGCAAGAGTTAAAAAACATTTATTATCAATTAGAAGTTGAATCCATCAGTATCATTTGCATCCAAAAAGCTTCCATTAACAATGCTTACGTCAAATTCTTTTCTATTACTGATGCAACTTTGCTAAGAGCCTCATGAATAAGAGGTGGTACAGAGGTGACACACAGTAGGTGCACTTTAGCAATAGAAATCCTCATGCTAAGGTGAGGATACAGAATTTGAGTGGATATGAAGATATGGCCAAAGTCTGTTCCGTTTTTGGATAATTTTGGTTTCATCCAAAAGGTTGACCACAATACTGGCAATGACTATGGTTTCCTTCACTTTGATAGCATGAATGATGCCCAAATGGCTGTGGATACTCTGAGTACATTTAGCCTTGAGAAAACTAATCTTTCTCTCCAAATTGATCCCTATCCAACCATGGAATGCAATTCTGCTTGTGATAATGAGGATGACAATGCAGATGATCAGTGTTTGGTACTCCCCAAAAAGGTGCCAATTACTGGCAGCTTTGTTTCTCTCCATCTCCAGATCGAGATTTATTTTTCTCTAAATACTAGTGTGAAAAGTTAAGAAGGGGAAATATCAGAATCAGAGGAATATTTGAAGCATGTCTTGCACACTGATTCTGCGCTGAGACAAGTTGAATTTTCTCTCAAAGACCCTTGTCAATATGATGAAAAGGACAGAGATTTTGTTGTGATCGCCATCTCACATCAGGGAAGCACATCATGATTACTCCAGTTAATTTGACAGTACAGATGGCATTAAAGAGCATGAATGTTTGGAGAAAAAAGTCAATCTGAGAGTGGCTCTACATACCATTACAATAAAGAACATAAAGACAGCTCTCTCTTTGACAACATGTCATATGAGCAAGACAGTGATCGTTTGTCCAATTGGGATACGGAATATGACAGTGGGAGGGGAGGAAGAAGAGTACAAGAACAGGGTAGTGTTTTCATGGGAGGTTACTACCATGGTTTGTCTCTTTGTGATAAGCAGACACACAGAGAGTCTGCAGCATATGAAACGAATCAGGAAGTTGAAATGAGTGCATCCAATTATCCAAAAGCTGACATGTCGTATTATATTGTGGCTGATGCTGACATGGAATTGAATGTGTGTACACACTATACCACTTCTGGTGATGGTGGGGATGAGAGTTGAGTAAAGCCAAGCTTAAAAATGGATAATTTGGCAGACCTTGCAAGGATGAACCCTATCATTTGGCATAGAAATTTGTTATTAATATATACATTATTTCCAACTCAGATACACCTGATAGGAGGAGATGTTTCTATGGCTAATGGTATAGTATAAGCTAAGGGACACAGGGAAGATATGAATGTCCTCCACTTTACTCAGCGATTGCATCTTGATCCACCTCAACTGAAGGATCTGAATGAGCGTATAGCCAGTGGTGCAAGACAGTGCATCCTCCTGGCTGTGCCTGCAGCCATCCCAGACTCACAGTCCTCCAACTCATCCACTTCTCTTCAACCTTTGAAGGGTCTCATCAGCTATCTTGATAAAAAACATCGTGCTGGAGTAGTTGTGCTGAACAATGCAGATGGCAGAGGAAAACGAAGAGGTTCACTGAAGAAGTCTGTCTGTGATATTCTGTATGCCTTCACTCCAGGAGAGTTTCCTCAGAAGCTCTTACTAATATTTGCACCTAATCTTGGAGAGAAATTTGCCAAAGAGGAACACATGGTGGTTTTGTTGATCAAGAGAACTATCTGGAAAACGGTGTTGCAGTTAACAAAGACTTGAATGCATTTCCTTATCTCATAATATTTGGTGTCTTGTCTTTCACCTATCCATAATTAATGAACTAATTATACTTGATTTTGTTTGGACTTTTTCATAATCATTTCTTGTTGCTCCTGCTCTCTTCAAACCCTTGGTCCACACATCTTCACGTGCAGGGTACGCTAGTACCCTATTTAAACCATTTACTGAATATTTAAAAATCTTCCACCCCCCCACCCTACTCTCCATTCCTCAAAAAATTTTTTGTAGGGCATTTGAAGAGTTTCAATTTAATTTTTCTGCTTGGCTGTGATCAAATTTGTTAATTAAATGACTTCCACCACAGTTATTCCTCAGTATTTCTAAATGTCTCTAGTTGTCTCAGTTCCAGATATTGATTTCCATGTCTCCAGCCACACATTGCTCATGAGAGTGTAGGTTTTATTTTTTTAAAATATTTCAAATTCATGGCCTAATTAATTGTAGAAAAGGACCTTTCCCTCATGGATACCCCATGACGTCATTTATGAGAGTGGTCACTGTCCACATGGCTCCCCCCCCCCTTTTTACTTCCCATGTGCATGTTGTTTTTCTTGTTTGTTGCTGTTTATTTGATTATTTGCATGACTGAAAGTGAAATAAGGCAGAAATCTGTCTTGTGTGGTCTTCAGTGAACTTTGACTTAATTTCTGGAGAGCCATAAATGAATATATTTACATATGATACTCAAAATTGTTACTTTCATACTTGATATTCATTAATTTTTTTTTATTATTTTATTTTGAGGGAGTGTAGTTATATTTTTAGCATTGATCCTTCTTATAATTTTCATTAATTTTTTTTCTATGTATTTAATATTCTCTCTTCATAAATATTATTACTTGTGTATCAATTATATATTTGTGATAATTCTATTGTATTATTGTAGTAGGTCATCATTCAAGGAATTGGTATAAAAAAATATCTTCCACTTTTTAATATACTTCACTTCTTTTTGCAATTTTTTTTAATTTTTTTATATTCAGTCAAGTATATATATTTTTCATTAATTTACACTTGCCCACAACCCAGTGTAGTAGCTGCTGCAGCTTTTTTCTGCTACACCCCTCCACTTCTTGTTCTTAAAAATTGTACATGGTGAAGTGTGGAAAAGTTGAGAATGAAAAAGGAGAGCACTAGTGTGGGGGGTGGGGCTGGGGGTGAAACATAGCAATAGCTGAATTTTTGTGGTGAAGTTATCTAATATAGAAAACTAAATATTTGCCAGATACACCACAGACCTAATATAGTTTTACTTTAATCTTTGTTAACAGTTCTTGTTCACTATTTGAGATACACTACATGAACCTGAGTTTATACAGCACTTAATAGCCCACCATAGTACATTAATTATTCATACAAATGTGATTTTATTTTTTGTTGACGTTTCTTATATAGTTTCATAACACACTTAGAAACTATCTTTCAGAATATTAATCAATTTATGTAATACATGAATAATTTATTTGTTATGATATCTCTACCACTCCCCCTCATAACTTCACAAATTTCTAAAAGGAATGAATATAAGTATAAGTAGACCTTTAGCATAAACTAAGAGTTTACTGTTAGTAAGAATACTAGTGAAAATGATAAAACAAATTAAAATGAAGCCAAATGATGGAGCGGAAATTTGGCAATTAAAATTAATATAGGTCATAGAGTTCTTTCATCAATCCTGCCATATTGCATAGGGTTTAAAACGGACAGGATCAATTGTTCAGTTATCAGTGCAGATGTCTTCTCCAGACCATGCTTGCAGCTCAATCAATAGTGGGGAGGATGAAGACAATAAGGTGAAGCGACCAATGAATGCCTTCATGATCTGGTGTAAAAAAATGCGAAAGAGAGTCTCTAAGGAGAACCTAGATTTCAATGCTGTTGAAATTAGTAAGCAACTGGGCAGAGAGTGGAAAGGACTAATGGAAGAAGAAAGGCGGCCTTTCATTGAAGAGGCCAAAAGGTTGATGGAAGCTCATAGGAGGAAGCATCCCAATTTTGAATACAAAAAAAAAAGGTACAAGCCCTAGCCCTACCACCTATTTCCAAAGGATATGTCTTCGTACCACTCCCACACTACCAGTCCTAAAACATTGCTCAAAGAGAGAGCCCACAAGCTGCTGCTAGGTCACTTTGGAATATACAGCAAGGCCAATATTCTGGAATGCAAGATAAAGGCAGGCTTTACACTGGAGCACAAAACTCAGCAGGCCCTGTCTACTCATATGGGCATGCTTCTCCAATGGGTGCAGCCAATGGATCCTACAGCAGCTCCACCAGGCACAGTTACAGCTATACTCCAACCAACAACTGGAGTGCTTCTGGAGTTCCAGATCTCTCCATTCCTGTCAATGGCTATGGGAATAATATCATTAGCAGTCTTCCTGGTTCTGATGCAGCTACAGCCAATGGCCTCCTGCATTTTGACAGCACCCACCAAGCAGCATCCTTCAACTTCAGTGAGTGCAGTGCTACTCTAAATGCATCGAATCTTATCAACAATAGTAAACTGTGCTCAATGCAACCTGTAGGCTCAGCCTCTGCATACAACCTGGATAACCATGTGGGCACCAGCTCCTCTTTGGGAAATGTTGAGTCCTACCAGAGACCGATGCTTGAGAAAAACCCTGAGGGTGTGAGCCAACAAGAATTTGATCTGAGATCCATGGTCAATATCTATCTGGGCAATCCACCTGGAGCCATCATTAATGGTATTGCACAAAAAAACAAACATGCTGCAGATCACTTCCGGAAGTACTCTGCTGCTTCCGTGGAAATTTCAGCTGGAAATTTCCCTGACTTTGAATCTAACCTGACAGCTCTGGCACCTGCTAGCATTGACACTTAGCTGGAAGGTGTTGGTACTACTTTTCCTCCTGAACATCTGATGTGAAGAAAGAAGATGTGTGTAGTATTGATAATTTATTCTTGTACTTTTATGGGTAGAAGATATTGCTAAAATAGGACCATGATACACAGGTGTTATACATTTTCCTCAAGTGTTCTTGATATATAAATAATATTGTTTTTGCAGCATCAATGAAAAAATTTACCTTACAAAATGTAAAAGGTATATATAAAAACATACTATAAAGGTCGGTAGATTGGATGGAGGGAAGGTGATAAACAAAAGCACCTGTTTATTAGTAGTGCATTGTAAATGGTAAATGCCAATCCAACAAAAATTGGTCACCCAAAAGTGGCGGTCTTCCAGTAAACCAGGGTAGGAGTGGGTGTAATCACAAATAAGGGAGGGAGGACAAAATTGAAGTGGAAAAGCTTTCCCTCCCTTCTTTCTCCCATCACCACTGGATAAAACTATGGAATGCAATGTTGTGAAGATGTGTACTTGTAAATATACTTTAATTGTCTTTAAAGAACAAAATCTGTAAAGAACATTGTAGATTTTCAGCAATTTATATCTGATAGACCACATTCATGTTTCTAGCATTTAGTGAATGATTAAGTTTAAATTATAATTGGGTAGTTTGAAAATTATTTCAGCTAGATTAGCAGTTTTGTAAGGACATCTTTAGGTAAGGGGTTAAATCTTGAAATTTGGATAGCTAATGATCTTGTAGGCACTGTATATAGATTACTATGGAAGTAATGGTCTTCCAGACAGGAACAATCATAGTGGGTACGGGTAGTACCTTTCATTCTGCATGATGTGTTTATAGATTGGAATGTACTTCCGTGTTGATTAGCATTAGAACAAGATTTTTTTTGAGTGTAAATTGGACTTGTATAATATTGTGTCTAGCACTACTACTACTGGCTTCATAATAGGTTAGACATAGATAGTAGAGGTATTTTTAGGATTTAAAAAATTTAGTAGTTCCTTCAAAGTTTGTAGCTGGACTTTCGCCATAGTATTTATTGGCATACTCCAGGGATTTCATTGAAAGCTCACAGATGACTGCTAAACAGGTTGTAGAGAAAACGTTACACAGAAGTTATATCATATCAATAACTTGCTTTAAAATTTTCTTTTTGTTGTTATATAGCATCCTTCAATCAACTCTACCACCATTGATAATTTTTTAGTATTTGCTGACCAGCAAATAGAGAGAGCAGCACCTCCTGAAGAGTTGCAGGATAAGGTACATTCCTTGTTCCATAACCTCTCTTTGGCTAATGTTCAGGAAAAGGTGAAATGTTTCTTTGAAGGACAGATCTATATGTATTAATTGCATCATTTCTATTACTTACAGACAAAGGAGGCAGGCACAATAATATCTGTGAAGCTCATTGATTGGTTTGCTAGTTATCTTGTCATTAAGAGAGCATCCATTGAACCCAACTTCCATGCACTTTATTTGAAGTTTATGGACCTTTTTGGCTCAGTTCAATTGTGCAAACAAGTTCTCAGGGAGACCTATAGGAACATAAAGGTTTGTCCTATCATATCCACAGCATCAACTGTTTTAAGAATTAAAATTCCTTTTATCATTTGCAGGTGATTTTTCAAGCTGATAAAACCAGTAAAAACATTTCGGATAGAGCAATCTTGAAGAACTTGGGACATTGGCTTGGCATGCAGACTTTGGCTAAAAACAAGCATGTCCTTCATATTGTAAGTAACCCCATCACTAAGCCCCAGAAGGCTCCATATAGCATATAGCAATTCATATTATAGTATGTTGTACATTCTATTCACATATCTATTAATATGTGTTTGTCCTCAGGATCTAGCTGTAAAGGATCTAATTTTGGAGGCTCATTTCAAGGGTGAACAGGTATGCATATACAAATGCACATCCAAATCCATGATCCCACTATTTGTTATTCATTAGGAGCTGATGTATGTAGTGGCATTTGTGGCCAAGTTGCTGGAATCATGTGCCGAGAGTCTCGTATTCAAGTAACCTAATCCATGGACCATGGCAATCATGTACCTATTACGTGAACTTCATGAGGTTCCAAACTGCAAGGTATTTAATATTCATTTTAATTGACACTTCACTATTTTAAACTATACTACATTGTGCTGTTTAAATTTGTGACTTAGCTCAACTTAAGATATGAAGTTGAAGTTCTGTGCAAGCATCTGTCATTGGAAATATCGGTAGTTAGGATATGGTTAGATGTGCATTGGACATCGGCATAGGTGCCAACCTCTTCTTATTGGATTAGGGGATCAGACCTATACCAAACCCATCAAAAAAAAAAATTAAATAAAGTGCAACTATTAGTGCTGGACAATAACATGCTATTTTCATTATGGTGGTGAGCTCATTGGGGCGATTTTATGTATGGTCTTTTACATCTAAAATAGACTTCTGCTGTTAACTTAAAAGAATAGTATGGAGAACACCCGTTGATAGCAGTTATACGAGTACACTGGTGCTGTACATATAACAGGAATCAGTATCGATGGAGTCAATTAGTGATTACTAAAAGCCCTGACTGAAACATTTGTGGTTGCATGCGTGGTTTACAGATAAAAAAAAATTAGCTGACCCATGTTGATGATTGATAGTGATCTCATACATCTCTTATCAGCTATTTGTAGAGCTGTTAATTATAGATAGTTATCTCATCCATCTCTTATCAGCTATTGTTAGACATGTGTTAATTATAGATAGTAATCTCATTAATCTCTTATCAGATATTTGTAGACATGTGTTGATTATAGATAGTTTATCTCATTCATCTCTTATCAGTTACATGTAGACATGTATTAATGATAGATAGTGATCTCATTCATCTCTTATCAGCTATTTGTAGACATATGGACCATGAAACCACAATGTTTTCAGTCACAGCCCTGGTCACTAATAGTTTGGAGACCAATCTGGACACCTTAGGGGAATGGGCACAAAGCTGTCAGTTAGAAAACATATTTGGCACTTATGTCTCTGCATAACTATCCCATTATTCATGTGGACACATCTATTATTATGCATATATATATATATATATATATATATATGTATGTATGTATATTTGTGTACAGGATATAACTCCCAGCAAACTTCTCGGTAATGCTGAGAAAGCTAAGAAACTCCATCAACTTTCCACACCTAAAGGTAGATAGGTAGTGTGTGTACACTGAGTTGAGAGATAGGATTGTGCAGCTATAGTACTAGTCTGTGGTGACCTTCATACTGAACATTGTGTGTATAGTAGCCATCATCTCTATGTGTCCATTAGTTTAATTAAATATTATAATGGCCTATACAAATTTCTATCAAATGCTGATTCTACCAGTATTAGAGATTCCATTAGACAATGAAATGAGTACATACCAATACAACACCAATTAATTCTTGCAAACAAAAAATAAATTATTACATAATAATAAATTATCATATGTACTGTGGATCTCAAAGAATTAGAAATCCACAACACCAAAAATACTTGGCAATACTTTCATCGATGTGAGCTTCTTCTGACTCCTCTCCAGTTGAGCCTCAGCCTGGTGTTAACCATGCTGTAGTTCTGTCTGGGAAATCTACCACTTCAATCTATGTCTTATGTTGATGATATCAACATTGTATCAATTGATGGCCTTGCTCAGAATATGCAAATCAACAATCAGGTATGAAGCATTAAACTAACCGTGTGTATTGATTAAAATGACTAATGTGGGCTTATTTATTTTTGTGGTGTGTATCTGTGTGCATGCATATGTGATGCATGTGCAAGTGTGTGTATGAAGTTTATTGCTTTATTCTTATATTAATTAGGTATTACAATTGTGTATGACATTTATGTGCATGAAATTTTGTTTCTCGCAGATTCCCTTACTCCAGCAGTATCCCCAGTTGAAGCAGTGTATCATGCCATCAGTGGAAAAGGCCATGCAGGATCTTGTGTCCAGAGTGTTAAAACATTCAATCAAAGAAGCTGTCACTACAACTGAATAAATATTCAAAAAGGTGTGCAGTTGTATTTTAGAGTTTGTCTAGCACAATATTTCTTTCCTGTTTTTTTTGGCTTCCTTCCTCCCACTCTTTTTCATGGCAGGACTTCAGTTTGGACTCACATAACCACAGGATGCACATTGCGACCCAACACATGGTGCAGAACTTGACTACCGTGAGGGCCATCATCAATTGCAGGGAACCTCTTCTTCTGAGCATCATCTCCAATCTCAAGAATTCTTTTTCTTCAGCAATAAGGGTTGGAATTTATTTTTTTAGTATATATATTTTGTATTAATATTTTTTGGTGTGGGTATTTGAATTTTGTTTCTATTGCTTACTTTGTCGGAGTAGTTTAACTTCATATTAAGATGTGTATTAGAACCCACCTGATGGGCTGAAGGAACATATAAGGTTTGCAGCCCAACAGATTAGTGCAGAGAACACTGAATTGGCTTGTGCACACATACAAAAAACATCCATGGAATAGGCAGTACCAGAGATGGAAAGAAGACTATTGGAGGTAATCTAATTTGTCAATCTCAAACTGTGCCTTCATCAAGTTTAATACAGGAATTTGAGCTACATAAATCAGCGCCAAGCGAAGGAAGACGTTATTGTGACAACGTGGCCCTCTCGTATCAAGCTGAAAGGATGCCAAAACAAACATGCCTCACAGTAAGTTAATATAGGTGTGCTAGAACCTTTTTTGAAACTGAAAAGAATTTAATTTCTATCTTAGGATGGAGCGCCTTCCCAGGTACAAGCTGCAGTGCATGAAGAATTTGCTCGGTTAATTTCTGGCTTTTTGCCAACTTCTGACAAGGCATTGTGAAAAGAAACATTTTCTAAACTCATACTTAGTTACAACTATTTTATTCCTGCAGGAGGCAAAGTATACTGGAAACACTCAGGTAAGTTTATGCATTTTTTGTTGCAAATTATTTGCATGACCATTCAGTTGGGTTTTATTTGTGTGTGTTTGTTATAGTTCTTAGCCAACGAAAATTCATCCAAATTTTGATGAAATGCATTCTGGAGCTTCAGTGGCGGTTGGATGTAGTTCCAGCCCCTCCTAGTAATTCCCATGTGTGCATCATGAGAAGTCTCCTTGACCTGACTAAGAAGTTGCGCAGCGCACCTAACCACTTCAATATTCTTAGTTTTCTTCAGAAGGTAGAACAGATAAAAGGAGTTAATTTGTGTACATGTTGTGTGAAAAATTGTCTACTAAATTTCACATTAAGTGTACTCCACTCCATGAAAAAGTTGTACTATTCAATATAATTAATATAAAGTTAAGATTTTAATGCTGGTTCAGAGGATTGATATCTAACTTCAAATATGCTCAAACTATATTCCTGTAGGGCACTTGAAGTCTATTATTCCATTGTGCTCAAACTTACAATATTTCTACTAGGCACTTGAATGTCTATTGAAAGGCATGAACCGACCTCCGAATGAACCTGGGCTGTTCGTTAACTTTAAAGACTGCCATCTCTTTGTCTTGAAGATGATTCAAGGGTGTGCTGGTCTTGATGCAGCAATGATCAAGCATCATGTGACATGCTTCCTTCAGGGAGCAATGGATAACATTAAATACAGTCCTCATGCCATCATTCTCTTGATTGATATGCAATTGGTTGATATGAAGCTGCTGGATGATTTTTTTAGCTGAGGTATGGAGTAGTGATATAATATTTGGTGATACTTCATTGAACACATTTTCCCGTCTCTTTTATCCTAAGATGATTAAGTCTGGACAAAATGTAGCAGCCCTGAGTTGCTGTATCAAGCTTGTTAATAATATCACGTCAGTTGAGAAAAGAAAGACATCCACTACTGCCGTATGATCTAGTTGATCGTTGCTTCTCGTCAATATCATATAATGATATTCTTATTCTACTGTGTACAAGAAGTATGTGGTACTTACTGTTTAATATAATGAAATAGCAGACATTTTGGGACCCATCTTGAATTTATCAAATTCCTCGAGGGTGCCAAGTTGTAACTTTTTGCATTCGCAATTGAAATTCTTCTGTTAATAAATTGATTATGTGCATGCAGTCATAGTATATTCATGTAAATAATCTATGCGAAAAGAAAGAACTATTCTATTTTTTTCTGTTTTACTTTTTCTTTATGTACAGAAGGATCTATTGAAGACAAAGGATGCATTGTATCATTTAGCTGAAAACTTAAAATTTCTTCCAGACAGGTACCTATAAAAATTACTGAATTGACTGACACAAATAGACTGCATTTCAATGAAGTTTTGTTCATTCCTATATGTGTGAGGGGCTAGACATCATAGTCCCTGTTTAACATTCAAGGGATCTATTCACAATCCTGTGATGAATTCTTACTATGGAGGCAGTGTTTCATGATAGAAATGCGTGAGAGTTTAAGAAAAAAATTTTTCAATCACATATAAATATAATGTATGCTGACTGGTGACTAATTACAGACACCTTTTAAATCTAATTAAATTGAATTAAACGCAATGCCTAATAACCAACTATAAAATGAAGCAGACATGTCAATCTTTCCTTTTGCAACCTTTCGTATGGCTATTAAAAAAATATATTTTAGAACCATCAACAAGTACACTTATGGGAAGTGTATAGTATAACATACCTGCTGTTGTATGTTTATGTAACAAATCAAATGGCTTGCGATTGATGTCACCACCCACAAGATTGTGAACTCCTTCAAGATGGACTTTGAACTTCACCAGATCATCTGGACACATCAGGTTTGAACATTTCCCTCTTACCAAGAGTGATGACAACATTCCATTTTTCTCACCATACTCAATCAGAGTATAAAATGAGCCCAAAATGCCTGTCTCTTCTCCAGTGTAGGTCGTCAGGTTCACAGTTGCTGACTGAAGGGTCTTTTTCGATCCTTTTTAATCCTTTGGTAAGTTGCTTGGTTGATCAATGAAGCCCAGTCATGGTGTCATACTGCATTTCAACAGGCATAACATTAATTAAAACTTGCACTTGAATAAGTAAGTTAGCCCTGTCTTGTAATGTGAAAAAAGAATACGTGAAGTTTTTATCTGCTTCAACTTTTTCTTCACCAGTGTCTACAAAATTTGTTACAGATTTCTTTGTGGACTGAAATGTTTGATACTCTGCTCCACCCTGCTTAATTTAATACGCAGAAACAATTTGCCCTCTCTTTTTAGAGGAACTGAACGTATTTCTTTTAATTTGCGATGATCTACCCTGTGGACTCCTCCACACTCTTAGCAAATGAGGTTCTATAGTGAAGTCCTTTATTAAGTAAAGTTCACTCCAGTGACTAACCGCAAGAAAGTTGAGGTAGTAGTCTGCTTTGAGAGAGTTTTCACATTTATTTCTGCAGCCTCAATAGTACTAGCTATGTCTAGAGCTTTGTCAAATGTTAAATTTTTCTCTATGAGCAACTTACATTGTGTAGCTTCATGATTCATTCCACACACAAATCTGTCATGCAACACATCTGTGAACATGGCGCTCTAGTGCTATATTTACTTCAGGGTTCTGCACTCAATAGTTGAATTGAAAGTGCGGCATGACAATAGAAGGTTTGATGTCAAAATAACTTGTTAAGACCTATATTGTTTCCTTGTAGCTCTCATCTTCAAGGCTACCAGGTCATTATGGTTTTTAGTTGCAAGTGAATTTGAAAACCCCTGCCCCTGCTATATAGTAAAATTGTTAGCTTTTTGTCAAGGTCTGCCACTCTACTGACCATAAAGTAGAATTTTATATTCTCCAATTAGGAAGTCCAATCTTCCTTTTTACGATCAAAACCATGCAAGCCACCGTATATTAAACAGGATCTTACATTTTAAGAATAAACTTCAACAATTTGTATCAAGCAAAGACTAAAACTGTGTAACAAAATGGAATTAAAATATTGCTCAACATGGATGTATCATTGATGACATTAGTTTGACAAGGTTAACCAAATGCACAATAAGAATGGAAATTATTGAGTTCAAAATACAACAATTATCATCCATTGAGTTACTCATTAACTTGATTTTTTTTACATATGCTATATACCTACATAGCATTTTCTACTGTTTACTGATGTTGGATGTATGTGTGTGCACACAGCTCTGTTCGACTATTGGAACCATTTCGACACAGTCATAATATTCAACTAATTTCTGGTTGTACTGGGTTCATGTCAAGAAATAGAGCAGTTGGTGATGTGGACCAAGCTCCTGAGATTCCTGCTAATGGAATGAAGTCCAACTTGTCTCTGGCAACAACCAGTTATATAGAAGATCCTCCAGGACTCTATAAGAGGGTGGAGCAAAAGTATTATATCATATATCACAAATGTTATCTGTTATACTTTGATAATCAGGTTGACTACTTACTGTCTGAGTGGGTGCATCGTTTCCACCAACCAGGCATGCTCAGAGAAGGTGATAAAATATATGCTGCAAATATATCACGTATAAGTAGACTAAACTTCTACTCTATGCATTTTTTAAGTTTCTGTGGGAGGAGAGAGTGCAGTATAGTATAAACATACTCTGGTTTTGATGACAGCAGCGATTAATCTGTTTATTATATATATATATATATTTTTTGTTTGTGTGTAGTTGCAACAGGAGGGCATACTAAAAAATGATAATCTCCTTACAAGATTTTTCCGAATCAGTGCAGAGATGTCTGTGAACTTATGCTACAGAATTCTTAATGATCAGGTGAATAGTTTCTATGTGTGCATATAAGTATTGCATAATGATATATACACCTCTTCTTTCTTTTATTCCATATTCTTCTAGACTATCAGTGGCTCAATGACTCGTGCTAAGTGTTGCCACACAATGGATGCATTTATCAAGATGGTAGTGATATTTTCAAGATATATACCGGCAATGTATCGAACATTGTCATCAAACTTAACCTTTTGAGAAATGTAAGGTTTACTGTAGGCCTGTGGTGATTGTTCTCTTATGCACAAATGTTCACACATACAGGCATGAAACATGCACACACACACAGATATTTTGCATGTTTGAATTTATCTCATTATTTAATATTTCTTGTTGCACAGGTGTTGGTCACAGTTTCTGATGAACTTATCAAAGATCACAACCAGCGGAATACAGACTTCCAATAAATGGCCTACCACCGTTTCTTTATAATGCTCCTGAATGACCTAAATCTTCCAAACCCAGTTTTTGATTCTCTTTCTTTTCCAGTTCTGCATATATAAGTATGTAAATTTTGTGGTTTTCCTTAACAGTTTGTGTTTTGAGGTGATTTGAAAGAGGATCATATTTCTTTTTGGGTGAAGACATTTATAAATGTGATTTTAATAAAAGAATCGGAAATTCATTCAATAGGGAAATAAAAACAAAACAAAAACAGATTAGCCTTATGCCTAATGTAAAAATAATACACAAGATCCATAAATTTCCTCTCGTGTTTTGTGATCAGATTCTAACTTCAGTCTCTCTACTTGGTTAAAATTGTCTCAGGCAAAAGAAGGAGACACAAGTTTTCTTTTTTCCAAATGACTGTGTAAAAGGGCATCAAAATGAAATTTTTGACCAGTGAGAAGAGAGCGTTTATTTCAGGAACGTCTTTCAAACTCATTTGCCTCCCCTGTGCAGGAAATGGAGGAGGCAGGAAGTGATATGGGAAATTAAGGGGAAGAACAGATTGGGATTCTTGCTGGCCTGATGAAATGTGTACTACATATTTAATGACAAAGTTCATTCTTCATCAACGCTGATCAATATTTCATGTCCTTGAGGTCCAATTTCATGTTCATCATAGCTTGATTGAAGTAATGTCCAGATAAGTGTATAAGAAGTGTGGTCTCATAGGGCAGGACCAAGCCTTTTCACACTTCAAAGCACTTGCATCATATTTTAACTTCAAATTTAGGGATGCCATTAACAAGGAAGGCTTCACATAGCTACTCCCATGAAGATCTATTTTGGATCCTTTAGGGGCTTGGTGTTAATTATGTTTTCCAGTTGGACTTGTGTCCAGATCTTTTTGGCCTTGAATTTTTTTTTCTGTTTATATTTCTCAGGGAGAAGAAAATAGCCTCTATGTGGCCTCTTAGACAATTAACTCATTGAAGTTAAACCAATACAGTCACAAAGCTATTACAAGCAATCCCCACAGCAAGCCTTTTCACAGTGGGCAGTCTCTTAGACTGTTGAGAGTCATAAATTCACATTTGTACAGCTCAACATTGAGGGTTTCATGCCTTCAATGTTTGCCATCATTGTATAACTAGACAATAACAACTCGATTACAATTATTTTACTCCGAAGATGTAAAAAGAGATCTGCATCACTCTAAACCTACCGGTCTATGTACTCGCCCAAAAAAGATAAGAAAAAAATACATGGACTGGCAACTTTTGTCAAAGATAACATGCCAGTGACAACAATCGGTAAGTGAACCACATGTGCTACAGTGGAATGTATTACCACAAAAGGAAATTAAACCACAATCATGAATGTTTAAAAGCCAATGACCAATAATTTAGAGCAAGGTTTGCTGTGAAACACCTCAATGCTAGCAGTCTACGCTAGCAACTTCAAGATTAGGCACACTGACTGGGGTTACAGGCAGTCCAACCAAGAAAGCATAGCTCTGTCTGAATAGTCTTCCATTACTGAGTCTATACTGCTATACAACCCAAAGAATCTGGCAAGGCTCCCCCCTTCAGGGAGAGGAAATACCGAAAACTCTCCAGACCTCGCCTTCGCCAAATTTCTCATGTGATAACCGAGCACAGAGTGAAACATCCAGGACTTTTTGCATGCTCACAATATACACCATCTCTGACCATCACGCCATACTTGATCAAGCCGACAGGAAGGATAACAATCAAGAGGTTGAAGTTCCTCAAAGCAAAGTGGAAGAGGTTTGAAGCCGAACTTGAAAGCCAAAAAGAGGAATATCTTTCACCACCACCGAGAGCTTCGATGTAGCCTTTAAAACTAACTACCAGCTCCTACTTGGTCTTGCAAAAAGCATGTCCCATGAAGGTTATGAAAAATTAAAACAACCATACCTTGTTACACCATGTGCAGAGTGATGGACCTAAACAGTGGAGTTGCCAACTTGAACTCACTCCAGATGATGAGCATTTGCAATCATCAATATGATAATGGGAAAATTGTCTAAACCATCCACCTGCCCTAACTCAGCCAAATTCATTGTGTCAAAGCTCATTAAGAATAGCAAATTCTCCAACGTGGACAAGGCCTTTATACAGATGATGAACAATTAATTCACAGACCTTACTGAGGCACCGTGACCAGTCAACTCTCTGTTTGTCAAGTTTTCAATGCAGGAGATCATTGCAACCATGAAAAGAGAAAAGCCATGCCAAGTGCCTGGAGTTCAGAGTAGCCACCTAATGTCTGTCTTGCACCAAGGATTGAAAGTCACCAACTAGCTTCTTCAATTAAGAACGTTTCAACTAAGACATTTAATTGTGTCGTGCTGCTACACTGTCTCGCTGGCAACACATGGGGTGCTGCGACTGATACCTTGCACATCTCAACCCATGCTTTACTTCTCTCAGCTTCAGAATACTGTCCCAGTTTGTTGCAGGTTTACCCTAATTAAGAAGCGTACCGAATACGAAACGTTACCATTGCTGCAGGCTCCATAATTTCTTAATGTCAGAGGCACCACTCTAGCACAAATAGTGCAGACCACACATAACCAACTCAGATCCGGAGTTGGAAGATTTGCATGAACCACACATGTGTGGGGATTGAGAAATAGCGCAGAATATGACTATGGCTACCACGACCAAACAGTCAGCCATATCATTCAAATTGAGGCCTACCCACTACACTAACTACCTAAACTTTAGGGGGTGACCAAGTATTGTTTTAGTAAAGTTTAATTAATATCCATTGAGCCATTTGGCTGTCCATCTCTAACACATGCACACACATGGACACACATACAAGTCATTCACAATTATAGATACTAGTCAAAATGCTGTCATACAGGCAGTTTTTTGGCCCACATTTGATCAGCTATAGTCACAAAAGTGTCTGGTTTCATGACATACGTGATGGAGTTAATAAACGACGGAACATGTGATAAGGTCAGTGTGTCTTAAGTACAATTTTTGACATTTATAGCCTCACACACAAAGAAGAAAATGTGTGGCCGGATAGGACCCATCCAATGTTATTCACGGGGTCAAGTTGTGTCTGCATGAATATGATTTAGGCATTTTGTTCCATTCTTTCTTCTGGCAACATAACCATTTTTGGCTTTTTTAAATTAAGAAAGGGGTGTGGCAATGAGATGTACTCAGACATTCCCCTGATGAAACTGACTCTAAATATATATGGATTTGTGGGTCTAGCTCCATTCTTTTCTCTGGAAAAAGTACAATTTGTTGTTGTTGTTTTTTTTTTAATATGGAGAGGGGTGTGGCCATATAAATAGGCTGATTGTGTTCTCCTAGTGACAAATATATATGAGTTCATGGGTCCACCTTGAACCACTCAAGCATGAATCCAAGGCACACGGAAAGACAAACAAATAGACAGACAGACTATTCTGACTTCATGTAATGATAGGTGCTATTTTCTTTCAACACGGACAAATATCTTGTTTCTATAATTTTATTTAAAAAATTATGTGAAATTATTCTCTCTATATAAATTAGTAATATTACAACTACAGTACATAATCAGTGGGAGCTGTTGGTGATGAAAGTACATCATTTTTTCTCTCTTTAATTTTGTTTAATTATCTTGCAGTCATGCTTTTCACATTATTCAGCCAAGCAGAGTATCAGGATTCACCTATTCATGGTTGGAACTTATTTCTCACTGGATTTTTCTGGCAAAACTTATAAAGCCAGCAGATCAGCAGAAAGTACATATATTGGAACTAATTAAGTGATAGTCAGATTAGCAGTAACTATTGTTCTTTCTCTGTAACACTTACTACGTGGTTGTAATGTATACAGTTGGCCTTTATTCCATCAACTATTGATTGACTTATTTGTGTTCCTTGCTCCATTTTTATAGACGGCTGAGCTCACCAAATCAACTCTATTCCTGTATAAGGTGAGTACTGAACTTGACTTTACCTTCAAATGTGACATGGACTAATATTACAATGTTGTAGGCCACTTTGCGTATCCTACTGGTCTTGCTTCATGACTTTCCTGAGTTCCTTTGTGACTACCACTTTTCTTTCTGTAATGTGATTCCACCAAACTGCATCCAGATGAGGAATCTTATTCTCTCTGCCTTTCCTGTCAATATGTATCTTTCTGATCCTTACACAGTGAATCTAAATGTTATTTGAAAGCAATTAGTATGTTTGAATGACATCTATTATTAAACCATTTGTGTTATTTTCAAGGTTGAGATTTTACCAGAAATTTCCAATGCTCCACAGATCATTCCAACTCACTCCCAGTACATACAATCCAATCTTAAAATGGTGCCTGTATAATATTTAACTCTCTCTTTTTTTTTCTATTTTTTTTATTGCATCATTTATTCACATAACATTTGTATTATCTGGTTTCTAATTCATAATAGGATTTGGACAATTAAATTTGAACAAGAGCACCTGTGATTTTTCTTCAAGAACTCAGGGGGCATTTAATAGTAAAGAAGAATCATTTTTAAGTGTGGAAGAGTATTGCTTATTCAAGTTGTCATATTCATATAGGTCTCCAATGATCCTGGAAACAAGTACAATGTGTCCTTGATGAATGCTCTCATGTTGTATGTGGGCACTCAAGGTATAGCTTACTTGTACAGCAAAGAAAGGGAACCATCAACTAGCAACATAGCTCACACTGCTCATATGGACATATTCCAGCATCTTGTCGTAGACTTGGATACTGAAGGTGAGTGGTTTGTGACCTGGCTGTATCAGTAAGAGTATTCTGATTTGTTATGAAATATTTCACTTTAAACATATTCTGCTGGCAAAATTTACTTAGCTTTCCCATTTATCAAATATTTATATGATATTGGATATGTATTACCTACATTTTGTGAATATCTTTATTTCCAAGTCGCTTTATCTTCCACAGTGCCATTGCTAACCAGTTGCGCTATCCTAATAGCCACACCCACTACTTCAGATGTGCTCTGCTATCATTGTTTGCAGAGACAAGTGCTGAAATGATACGAGAGCGGATAGCACGAGATTTGCTGGAGAGGCTGATTTTGAACAGGCCTCATCCCTGGGAGAGTCTTCATCACTTTCATTGAGCTGATTAACAATGAAAGCTACAACTTCTGGAAACACTAGTTTGTTCATTGTATTCCAGACATTGAGAAGTAGGTCTGCTTTTATTGGACAAAAACTAGAACATAGTGCTACAAATCGTTATGTTTATGCAACTGGGTGTGAACTTTTATTGTCCCCCCTCCCCCCCCCCCCCCCCCCCCCCCCCCCCCCTCCTCTTTTTGTTCAGGTTAGTTTGCTCAGTGGCTGAAGGATTTATGCAAAAGAAGCTGGTAATCATATCCAAAGAACAAGTACATGTAAAGGAATAGCTTAACATCCTTTGTTAAACTTATAGCAAACATACACACACACTCCCAAACATATGTTCAGGTATACCACCCACCAAGTGCACAAATACACATATGCAAACTAATTATGGAGAAATTAGTGTGGGGATTATCCCTTCTTTTTTCTTCTTCTTTTCTTCCCCTCCATGATGACCCATCCAAAATTGGGATTGGGTGTTGGGGAAGAGAGAGTGGGTTAAGTGAATACCATATTACCAGCTGCTCCTCAAGAGCAGCTGCATTAAGTTTTACAATAGTATCTGTGTTGAGTGAATGTTATTGAACTGAACCTAGTGTGTGTGACTCCTTTAATGTCAAGCTTTGTAGAGCAATATATTAGTTTATTTGAATCACTTTTATCACTCCGAATTTTCTGATAGGATTTTTTCAGCATGGTGAGGGACACATTGTTTAACAATGGAGGGCATGTTTCCACTCACAAACTCTTTAAAATGTCCATTATCCCAATTCTGCTAAAAATAGCAAAAAAACAAGTCATCCCCAAATAAACACCCTCCCTGGGCCTCTGAAAATCCTGCAGAAGATAGGGAATGATGCATAGGAATTATATGTAGACAGCATTTTCAATTCTAATAGGATTTCTTTATCCTTGCACATTTATTTTATGTCTGTGTGTGTTTGGTTTGATTCGCAGAACTTTGATGAGATGGACCCAACAACCACTGCATTGGAGAAAGAACATCATGCTCTCAAAAAGGTCAAGTATATAAACCTAATCGTGATAGGCAAATTTGAGATCGACACCTGGTACTTCTCCTCATATCCTGAGGACTATGGCAAACAGCCTATGATCTGGATATGTGAGTACTGCCTCAAGTATGTTAGGTTCAAGTGCTCCTATCTCAAGCACATCACCCTCTGTCAGCATCGCCAACCACCTGGGAAAGAAATTTACAGGAAAGGGACAATCTCCGTGTTTGAAGTGGATGGAATCGACCACAAGCTCTACTGTCAAAATTTGTGTCTTTTGTCGAAGTTGTTTCTCAACCACAAGGCTCTCTATTTTGATGTTGAGCCTTTCTGCTTTTACGTACTGACTGAGGTGGATGTGCAGGGCTGTCACATTGCAGGATACTTCTCCAAAATATGTAACATGCAACATCAGGTTTTTTAAAAGGGTAAATGGTCTGAGCCCCTGATACAGGGCATCATGAATGTGCCTATATATTTTGGGACAACCATGTTGATAGGGTTTTACAGCAGTAATTTACGTTGTTCTGGCGAATGTGTCGAATATATTAAATAGGCAACCATCATTTTGTACAAATGAAACATTTATTTACATTTTATATTAAATTTTGGTTGGCTGAAAACTATTTGCTCATTTTTTTCAATTTCGTCTCTGTGGGCATGTGTTAAGTGGTTGCTATGACAAATGGTTGTCATCCAGTTTGCCAGAATTTCTTTCTAAGTAGAACACTGGATTAAATATCGATTAGCCAGAAATAACAGTGCGTCTTGCCATAAAATTATGAAGTGATTTCACACTTCCCTAAAAAAATGTTTCTTCTCTTTCTATTATTATCACTTGCATATGTGTTTATATGTTGATATCAAATACGTATTTCTTATTTTTTTTTTATTCAATTTCATTCCTTGACTTCCACAACTCATTCATTCATCTGTTTACGTTTCCTGCAAGAAAAGAAAAATGCGCAGTACAACAATGTTTCTTGCATCCTCACTCTTCCTCCATATCAGCGTAAAGGCTACGGCAGGTTTCTCATTGAGTTCAGCTATGCGCTCTCCAAAAGAGAAGGAAACTTGGGCTCTCCAGAAAAGCCCCTGTCTGACTTGGGCAAGGTGAGCTACTGACGCTACTGGTCTTGGGTTCTGCTTGAGACACTCAAAAATGCAATCAGAACACCATCTCTAAAAGACCTAAGGTGAGTGATGTTAATTTTTCGGCCTCTATTAAATCTTTGACATTGATACTGTCGGTTCATATTTTATTAACAATTGTTGTTATAATTGACTATTTCATCAATACCACGAGAATATCCTTTTATGCTGATTGAACAGTTTGATTAGTCAGAAGATTCGAGCTGATGTGTTAATTTTGTAGCGAAGATCAAGTAGGACATGTTGATAGCTATATTAATATATTATCTTGTTAAGGAAGACAGAAAAAGTTAGAGATTGCTATAATTGCTATCAATTGAGTTTTGTGTTGTGTCTTATTATTTGGCTGGTATGACATCAAGCTTCATGCCTCAATTGTGTCTCTTGGTATTGAGTGCACATTAATACTAACTGCACAAAAGATAATGCCCCAATATATGTTTGGTATAACTGCATTGATGAAATTCTCCCTCCAATTACATTAATAATGTTTAAGCAGTGTTTAATTTATTGTCTGGTCTGCATTTGTGTTGTGTGTGCCATGAGTAGCACTGCAACAGGCTTCACACAGGATGACATCATTGAAACACTGCGAGCTATGAACATGGTCAAGCACTGGAAAGGACAAATGGTTATCTATGCGACTCCCCAGTCGGTGGAGGAGCATATGAAATGTGGTGAATATCGCAAGCCAAGGATCACTGTGGATCCTGACTATATACGCTGGGGTCTGATGCAAAAGAAAACAAAGTCAATCAAGAAGATTTGATTAAGAAATGTTTATTATATAACATTGATTTTAAAACATTGATTTAGAAGCATTAATTTAAAACGTTCATTTAGAAACACTAATTTAGATACATTAATTTCTTGCTTTGATTTAGAAATATTGATGTGAACACGTTAATTTGGAAACACTAATTGGTTGTGTTTCGCCCTTTCCTTTTTTAATGTACCCAACCATTTGATAATTCACTTCTATATATTGATTTCAAATATTTCATGAACATGTAACACGACATAGTGCGTACCTGCTGTGCTTGTGTGCATTTAGTCATGTGTGTGTGGGTTGCGTGCATTTTAGTGCTTGCATGTTGTAACATGTTCTAAAGTGTCTGTGTTGGACTAAATCCTTCTCTGAGTTAGACTGATTCAATGTGTAGACTAGACCCATTCAGTGTCATATCCAGATCGAACAAGTATCCTTGGGTTCTAAAGAAGTGCATAGTCAGAGGGAGTGCCAAGGTATGTAATTTTCATATATTTAAAGCAAGCTAGTAGACTAACTACAGTTACAATAATTTCTGCAGATGTTATTAGGATTTCTTTGACATTTTTCTATTTCTACAGATATATCTACCTTCTTTTCCAAAGTTTTGAAACCAATATTCAGTAGTTATCCAATTTCCCCTGTCCCCTTGGGGCAACTAGCTTTAAAAAAGGAAAAAAAAAAGAGAAGTAAAAAAAACTCACTGGGTCTGCCTAGGAATTTAACAATTAACGTGCCAAAATTAGTGGGAGGGGGGGGGGGGGTGGCATCATGGTGTATCAATGTGTTTTACATATAGTATCTCAAAATTATTAATGCTGCTGACCCATGCTAAAATGGGTGCTTTAGCATGTATATCAATTTATTATTGTGCAGATGGCATTGCTCCAGAGAAACCAACCAATATCAAGCAGTCATTGGTATATGAAAGCCAGGGACCCTCTTGTAGCTATGATCCTCCTGATTCTTGCAGACCTACAAGGGCACTTTCTCTGAAGAATGCCAAAGGTAAAATAAATGACTTGTTTACAAATACATCCAAAAATGTCAAGTGTGTGAGGTGCTATGTCAATCCTTTATAAATATCTCAGTTAGCATAGACCAGTAGAGCATACCATACATTATTACATCCTCTGCTGCATCTACACATTATTAAAACCATTTTGCTTTCAATTTTTTAGGAACCAAGATGTCCATGAAATCTAATACTGGCAAAAACATGTATGATGACACCAGTGATGAATCTACTTCGGGTACACACTCTAGTCAGAGTGAGGTGGACGAGCCAACCAAGAAAAAAAGAACAAGGATTGTGTACAGCAACTTCCAGTTAGATGAACTGGAGAATTCCTTTGATGTTACCCAATATCCTGATTGTCACGCAATTTATCTTCTTTCGAAGAATCTAAACATCCCAGAAAAGAATATTCGGGTAATATATCATAAATTATCTCAAATAATTTTATCTCTTTGTCATACTTGAAATAAGTAGGTAAAATGAAATAATTGATTAATTGAATATATACATGATTAAAATTTTTACAGCGAAATTTTGGCCCAGGTTACTATAAAAGCATACCTTAATACTATGAAGTGATATTTAGTTCAGCCAATATCTCATCCATGAGTTCAGATGGTTTAGCTGCACCCAAGGGTGAATGTACACATGTCAATGATTGTAATCAATGACCATTTCAGTTAGTCTGCTGCAATACATCCAGATAAGTCATATAAGAATATTTTTTATTATATAGAGCATTATCAATATTGTTTGTCCTTGTATAGCTAATCACGAACATTATATATGGTGTTGTATTTGAAGAATATTATATATTTGCATTTAAAATCTTTATTTCAAGTTTTGGTTCCAGAATAGACGCGCTCGATATAGAAAACAAGCTGAGACAGGCTGTGCTATTCAGCAGAGCAAGGATCGAAGGAAGTACCTAAAAACCAAGCATCAGATGCAAGTTGCTGCAGCTGCCTCTACTTGACGTGGTATTTCCCCTGGATGCTACCTGGGTGTTCCCAACACTGCATTTGGAGGAGTCCCAACATCCCCACAGTTTCCGGCTATGTTACCTTACATGACCGGCTCAGCCATACAATGCAATCCTATGCAGAGCTGTGTTGGTCCTGCAGGCTTCTTTGCTAACAGTATGCCTAGTTGTGGACGAGATTCACTTGACACTCCAGAATTCCACCAGTAAAGTGAAGCTGATGCCATCAAAGATGAAGAAAAATTATAACCAGTTGCTAGTTAGTAGAACTCATTGTACTGAAAGTTTCTTAGTAATATATATAATTCTTTATTTCTGCTGTATGATACATTTATTAACATATGTTTAGCACTAAAAAATGTGGTAATCTAGTGCATGGGGCTTGTAGAATTAGAATTAACAAAAAAGTAAATATCAATTATATATTTTTGTTTGTAAGTATACTTTTAAGTTAGTATGTATGTTTGCCTAGGCATGATAATTAGGCTATTTTTTTTGGTGTAGTTTTAGGATGGGAGATTCAAGAAATACATGCATGGGGTGTGGAAGATTCCAGAACCCATTCATGTGGGAGTGGGGGTGAAAAGATATCTCAGAGCCCATATGTGTGGGAGAGGTTGTGTGAGGTTGTGAGAGATAAGAGGATCCAAATGTAGGGAGGTTGTGGGTGACCCCTGGGCCCACGTTTAGGAGAGGGTGGGGTGAGATCCCAGAGCCCATGTGTGGGAGTAGGGGATGAGGGGATTTACCAATTACCTAGTTCTCAATGTCCATGTGTAAAAAGTGGATGTACCTTAGCCAACGTGCAATTATTGTGGGGATTGTGGAGTGGTGGTGGGAGGAGGGGGGGGGGGGTCAATCCTGTGCACATATTCAGTAGAATAATATTTCTGGTCTCATGAGTTTTGTGTAGGGGGGATATGGAGTTGGTCAGGTTTTAGGAGTAGGGGAATATTAAAGGGTCCATATATAGTAGTGGTTGGGGAAATTCCAGCGGCCATGTGTTGGGAAGAGATGTGAAATTTCTGCCTGGAATTTTCACCCAACACTTTATAAATAAACCATGGAATCTCCCATCCCTCCGCCAACCAACACTTAGACCCTTGAACTTCACCACACCATCCCAACCCCCCCTCCCCCAAAACATCCTTTCACCCTACACATGATGGGCCCATGAATCTGCCCACCATTATACTATTTTGTTCTGGAATCTCCCCATGCTCTCCACAAATGTCCTACATTATTCCACTCTACACAAGTGCACAGGAATTTCCCCCCTATTTATACCACCATCACCCCACCCCCCTCCCCTTTATAATGAGATAGGGATCTCTCCCCCCATCTCCTCTTACAAATGGGCCATGGAATCTTTCAAACCCCCTGCCCCCCTTTAACTTTGTCCTCACGAACCCTCTCCCCAACCTCCTACCATGGGCTCTGATATCTTTTTGCATCCACTCTTAAATATGGGTCCTGGGGTCACTGCCAACCTTCCTAACTTCGAATCTGGGAACTGTTAAAAACTCCCACCATAGACATTAGCCTTCTGTATGAGGCCTGGAATCTTCTGTCACATATAAGCCTTAACCTGAAATCTTCTTCACCAAAAATCTTCCACACCAAAAAAAATTGGGGCCTAGGGTATCTATCCTCCCAACCAATGGATATATGATCTCTCTCCTAAATGAGTGAGTCAGAAGTGAGTGAGTGAGTGAGTGAGTGAGTGAGTGAGTGAGTGAGTGAGTGAGTGAGTGAGTGAGTGAGTGAGTGAGTGAGTGAGTGAGTGAGTGAGTGAGTGAGTGAGTGAGTGAGTGAGTGAGTGAGTGAGACACTTGGCTAAAAAGAACCTTGAAACTGAGATAAAATCCATCAGGAAAATCTTTAAACCATCAATAGAAGTGCAAGAAACAATGGTGGAGGATCCATCTCAGAGTAGAAAATCACTCTTAAAGGCAGTGAAGAACAAAGTTGCTTAGAGTGATGCCAGTAGACGCAAGTCAGAACTTCTGGCTCTTCCCGTCCAGGGTCTTCTTTTTACCACCATCACAACACTTGGAACACATCCAACCAAAATATGGACAGATGCCATCAAGTCTCTTTCAAATGAGTGTTATAAATTTGTGCTAAATGCTGCCCATGACACTCTTCCCCATAACTCCAATCTCCATCTCTGAAAAAAGAAGCTAAATCCATTGTGCCCATTGCACTACGGAACTCACTCGATATTCACAAGCACATAGGCAGGCCATACATCAGCAACACAATAGCAACAATAGAATCCACAGCTGAGTCACTCAGTGCTCCATCTGGAGTGCCACATCCACTCCACCAATTATAAACACCGTTCACAAATATATAAAAAAAAAAGTTTATTTATATCTAATGCACCCACACAAGCAGTGAATCATTTTTATAATTGAGTCTATTCCAGGATATCTTCTATTAAATACAGGGACAGATTGGGTGAGTCATTTAGTGTATTAATGAATGGAGAAAAAAGCAAGGAAGGAAGGAAAAAAGAGAGAAGATATAAGAAATGGGATAATAAAGTGAGTAGGGTGAGTGGGGAAGGAAAAAGAAGTGTTTACTTTCTGGAACAAAAAAAGAAGGTGAACATGAACATTTGTAAGCAGTTGCATAAAAATTATGTTTTGATGCACTTCTGGGACAAGACCTACCTTTTATATGGAACTGGAAAAACACCTGATATGCCCAGAACCAGTAATTATTGAAGTCCAGATTTGAGCACAAACTCAGAAAGCAGGAAAAGAGCTAAAAGTTGATGAGGATGTTGACGAGTGGTAATCTGAAGACCATTACACTGAAAATATTAGCAAGTCCATTTCCACAGTAGTTAGATAATATGTTTATGCCAGACAGAGGAGTGAAAACATATCTCACTGGCAATGAGAAGAGACAGCAACATCAACGCTATGTGCCATTTAGTTCAGCTCAGCACACACTCGACCGCCAGTTAGGGACCTGTTCAGAACCGAACTTCTAATAACATACATCAAATTGAAACCACAGGAATATTGATAGATCTGATGCCTCATGTGGAGTACCATTGCAGTGGCTTAACAAGGAATGTGTTTATATGGAGCCTGTTCTGGTGTGGTCATGTAAAACGGTCTCAGATAGAGATTAAAATATTTTCATTGTGCGTTCACCTTAAGGCTTAATTGATTGATGCTCCATGGAAAAAATATTTTGCGCCTCTCAGTGCTTGTGTGTTTCTTTCCTGAATAGGGCCATCCCAGCATATAAATAGCAATTAAGAGGAACCTATTCAGGTTGGCAATGGTGCAACTAGAGTTGGGCAGATTTGAGTTTGTTTGGTGAACTGGCCACTGTTAGTAAAATGTATGTAAAATTTTACTTTCTGCAGGTTGAAGTTAGCTGTCCATATCTGAGCTGCACTCTGTCCAAGCACATCTCAATGAAAAAATTAGTACATCCCCCTATGTAGTTCCTCTGGCCCTCGGAGCGGCTCTCCATAAAGTTGTAATTTTACAGTTGCAATAATCAAAGAACACAGACGCACATGTTATTGCGCATTGGACTTCTTTCTGCCACATTGTCATTCTATGTTCTCACTTAAGCCAACTCAATTATTACAAGAAAATAGTAAATGAGTTTTATTTGGTTTTACTGGAGGAACCTGGTCCATAAATTTTACTTTGATAGACATATTTGAGATTCTTTTGTAACTTAAAAGTCTCCAGTACTTCCAACTTTCAACAATTTCCATGATATATATATCCATTATAATTTCCATCTGTATTTTCAACTTGGCAACTGACTCTTATTCCAGCAGGTAAAGCACATTACACATGATGAATTAGTTTTCATGGAAAAGGAATGCATTGTTAAAATGTCCACTTATTCTTGAAACAGAATGAAGGGAATCTTCCTTCAAAGAAGAGATATGGGCACCACCCATGGAGATACGCAACAAAGAGATTCATTAAAGCTGGTCCAAGGAGAATACCAAATTCACTATACACTGTCATACATCAAATATGAAGAAATACTTTATAAACAATAACGCATTTCTTCATAAAATGAATATAAAACAAAATAAGTGTACATATATGTATTAAATTTTGTAATGATATAATGTGGATGTGTTCATGTAAAACCATCACATCAATGCCCTACAAAATATCTTTGATATATTTAAATGCAATTGTTGTTATATTTGAATTATTCCTATTTAAACTAAGAAAAGAAAATTAATTACTGGATATAATCAAGAAAACACAATTTATAAGAAAAACCCCTTAGATTAAAAAAAAATGCAGGGTTAAAATTTGTTCTAGAACAATTTTGAACAATTTTTTTAATTTATTTTTTAATGTGAAAATAACATGAATGGATAAAAATTAAACCATAAAGCCATTTGTGTATTTTCATATGAGATATCCATTTAAAAGTTCAAATTTACTACTTAATTAAATAGATGTGTCTTGCAAATTTTAAGCATATATCAGCTTGAAATAATTCTTGAAAATTTAGAAATTAATTTAGAATTTTTTTTTGGGTTTAGAACTTAAGGTTATGGTTATGACAGACTTAGAGAGAGAGCTTAACCTGTTGATGTTATTTAGAAGGAAAAAATTTCAAATTTTAAATTATGCCAAATTTCTCTAAGTCAACAATAAATAGATATTTATGAATAAATATTGAGAGAGTGCCACTCCAAGAGAGCATGATACAAGAAGATATATTGCAGGTGCATGAGGTAGATTGTTTGTTTTTTATTTGCTCAATGAAAAGATCATTTTTACTAATTTTAGCATCACATGCTACCAGTTGGACATGCAATCAAATTCCAGGGCCAACATGCAGTTGTGTGTTTGAGATTCAGGGACCATGTGTTGGGGTAAGGGTTGAGGACATAATCTAGAGGGGTATAGAGATTTTAAGGTTCATTTGTAGGGAGTTAAGTTACTCGATGGACCATGTTTTAGGTGGGATGAGTACGGAGATTCCATTTACCATGTGTTAAGGGGGTGGGTGGGTGGAGAGACTTTAGGATCATGTATAAAGTGGCACTTGGTTCCAGGGCTCATGTGTAATGTGGGGAGGGGACATTACAGGACACATATTTAGGAGGGAGGGTGAAATCCAGAAGGCTATGTGTATGGGAAGATGAGAGATCACAAGACACATGTGTGTGGGAAGGGGTGTTCATTTCTGGACACTTGTGTATGGGGGCTTGAAGGATGGGAGAACCAGGGCCTATGTGCTGGGGAATGGAGATTCCATGGCCAATAGTTAAGGATTGGATGGGGGATATCCATTTGCACATGTGTAATAGGGAAATATTCCAGGTCACATGTTTTAGGGGAAGGGTGGTAGCGAGTTGCAAGAAACCATGTGTCTCTGGGAGCTAGGGCTAGGAATATCATTGGCTGGAGCATGCAGATGTAGGCAGGAATACATGTTGTTGCTTGCATCAAGTTGAATTGCGTGTTTATGGTAAGAGTGCGTTATTGGCAAGAGTGTGTGTTCTAGGCTGAATTGTGCATTCGTAGCAGAGCTAGTGATGTTGGCAGTAAATTGTGCTGCAGGCAGAAGTTTATGGCAGGAATGTATTTTGTTAGCAGTGGTGTGTTTTAGTAGGCAGATGTACATGTTGGTGTTGGAAGAATTATGTGTTGTTGGTATGAAATTCGTTGGCTGGAGTTTGTTGATGTAGTCAGAAGTGAATTCTATTGCTGGTACAAGTGTTGGATTTTGGTTGGAGTGTGTATTGTTGAGAGCAAGAATGTGCTTTTTGGGCAGGGATGATTGATTTGTTGTTGGGTGTATGTATTTTTTGTAGGAGTATGTGTTAGTGCTTGATTTTTTGTTTTGAAAGAAGTTTGTATTTTTCTTTGCATGGGTGTGATCAGTAAGCTTGTATTTATATGTGGTATATATATATAAATATATATATATATTGATATCTTATATATATGATATTGCACTGCCAATTTCAAAATGAAATATTATAGAAATCACTCAAATTATAACTTTGTTTGCCTTTTAGTTAGCTTAAGTCTAACAATAATATATCCTGCAGGTGTTGCCAATAGTAAGCCACACATACTGCAAATCTTATCGAAGATTATAGTGCTCACCGGGATGCTTTGATTCCATATGGCCAATTTTGGTTGGATTAATTGATAAATGAGTGTGTGGGAGTGGCTATGACAAAAGAATATCCATTACCATTCCCACATGTGTTCAATTGTGCTCATCTATGTTCATGGAGAGTACATGCCAATTTACAGCAATTTTATTCCCACTCTTTAGCCATGATGTCAACACAGAGACACATGAATCTAAATAAATATTAAGTATTGGTCATCTATCTAGCACCTTCAGTCCAGGCGATATTCATAATTATTCTTTTGGCACTTTTCATTTTGTATACCAATGGAGAGAGGTGTAGCAAGCAGGGATTCTGCCGGTGTCACTCCAAATGTCAAGTTGTTATTGTGTACCATATACTAAGCTTTTCTCATCCTAGGGTTTGTTTCGTCAAATTACCATTACTTGCCTTTTTTTTGGCCTGACATTAAAAAAGTAGAGGGTGTTGTCTAATAAATATACTTAAAACATTCCACAGATTATATTAATTCCAAGCATGTATGTGTTTTTGGCTCTATCTCACTTGGGTTTTTATTTTGTTGCAGAAATAGCATTATTGACACTTTGTGTTACACAAGGAAAGGAGTGGCATTTCGTGTCTAATAGTACTGAAGCAGTAAAGAATGAGATTCAAAAGGAGCCCAATAACCACTTCTTTGGATATAATGAGATATTAAAAATATTGGAAATAGAAGACAGTTGCTAACAAGACTCTGAAAATCTGTAGTTAGGTCACATCATTGTTCTTTGACTCCATCAAGCATCGTGTGCACGCTAATTTATTTAAATTATGAACTTTTGCACTGGTTTGACATCTAATATAAACCTCAGCAAGTAGGTGGTAATTTTCTCATTTCAAATTTTTGTTAGCCTTGATATTGTTTATGCTTATCTCTTTTGCTGATTATATGTGGGAAAGCATATATATATTCACTGAATAGGTGATATGTGGGTGTGCAGATGATGACACAACATTGTCACCTACTTATACTCAGGTATATCCATGGTGAAAGATCATCTGCTATGACATCAATAGAACTGGAGAAGCCAATCACTGACACACTGGGATCTCCATTTTCTATTCGCAACCTTCATAATGAAATCATAATACACATCAAGATAATGAGTGGTCCATCAAACACAATGAAATCCAAGTGCAGGGTCACTTTGCAGTAACGTAGCTCAGGATGGTTGATGTCAACATCTCATTGGTTACAGCGGGAAAAGCCATTAATTTCCTTTATGTTAAGGGCCAATAGCAGTCTTCATGTGTTGATCTGCAACATGTATCCCAATCTGGAGCAGAAAAGTAGCCACAAAGTGCAGAGACTCATTGAGGGGGCCAATCTTTGCCCTGCTTAAGAACGAGTCAACAACAACAAATTAATTCTACAATAAATTGGAAATGCACATTCTGCTCTACTGAAAGGAGTGCTGAAACAGTCTCTAATAAAATGGCACACCTCCTCACCCACCACGCCATTCTGTGGATTAGTTCTCATGTGATTACCATGAGGAGTGTGGAAGATCCTCAACTACGCAATGGCCCAGGAGGCATCATCAAGACTATTGACTACAATGCATAGGAATCAACCTCATGGGCAATGAAGGGACAGATGGCCACAGTGCCAAGGATCCCCATTGTACTAGCACACACTAGCATGTCCTTTGATGTCCAATGAGCCCATGTCCCACACAAATTCCATTTTCCATGCTCATTTTTAATGATCAGGGTCACGGTTATGCCGCTGGTGGACCAGTGAAAGTGGAAATTTTATATCAAAAATTGCACTGCATAAGATTTAATGTCTTAATTTAACAATGACTTTATTGAGGGTAATTAAAAAAAAAAAGAAAAAAAGAAATAAAAAAAAAATTTCAAAATTTAATTTAAGCTACACTCTCTAAATTAACATTAAATAGGTATTTTTAAATAAATATTAAGAGAGTGCTCCCTCCAGGACTGCATGATCCAAGAAGATATGTTGGTGGTACATGAGATTTTTTTTGGATTTTATTTTTTTAATTTGCTCAATTAAAAGATCATTTTCAATAATTTTAATATCATATGCAAATGTATTAATCGAATAGTAGCAAAAATAATAATAATACCAACAACAACAACAACAATAATAATAATAATAATAATAATAATAATAATAATAATAATAATAGTAATTTAAAAAATAATAATATTAATAGTAGTATTAAAAATAATAATGCTAAAAAATAATAATAATAATAATAATAATAATAATAATAATAATAATAATAATAATAATAATAATAATAATAATAATAATAATAATAATAATAATAATAATAATAATAATAATAATAATAATAATAATAATAATAATAATAATAATAATAATAATAATAATAATAATAATAATAATAATAATAATAATAATAATACTTACTAAGACCTGTAACCAAATGTTCAGCAAGAATCTAATTGTGGTGTGGAAAAACCTCTCAATAAAGATTAACAGGACTAATGACATAGAGTTCTTATATAGATTATATGACATATTTAAGAGTGAAGAGGAGTGGAGAGGAGTGGGGAGGAGTGGAGAGAAGTGGGGAGGAGTGGAGAGGAGTGGGGAGGAGTGGAGAGGAGTGGGGAGGAGTGGAGAGGAGTGGGGAGGAGTGGAGAGGAGTGGGGAGGAGTGGAAAGGAGTGGGGAAGAGTGGAGAGGAGTGGGGAAGAGTGGGGAGGAGTGGGGAGGAGTGGAGAGGAGTGGAGAGGAGTGGGGAAGAGTGGAGAGGAGTGGGGAGGAGTGGAGAGGAGTGGAGAGGAGTGGGAAGGAGTGGGGAGGAGTGGAGAGGAGTGGGGAGGAGTAGGGTGGAGTGGGGAAGAGTGGGGAGGAGTGGAGATGAGTAGGGAGGAGTGGAGAAGAGAGGAGAGGAGAGAGGAGGAATGGAGTGGGGAGGAGTGGAAAGGAGTGGAGAGGAGTGGGGAGGAGTGGAGATGGGTGGGAAAGAGTGGGGAGGAGTGAGGAGGAGAGGAGAAGAATCAAGTGGGGGCAAGTGGAGAGGAGTGGAGAGGAGTGGGGAGGAGTAGAGAGGAGAGGAATAGGGTGGAGAAGAGTGGGAAGAGTGAAGAGGAGAGCGAAGGAGTGGGGAGGAGTGGAGAGAAGAGGGGACGAGTGGGGAGGAGTGGTGAGGAGAGGAATGTGTTGGGAGAGTGGGGAGAAGAGGGGAGGAGTGGAGAGGAGAGAAATGGAGTGAAGATGATAGAGAGAAAAGATGAACCATTAGAGCATTCATTAGGAGATAGACAATATGTTAAGAAATGGTTGGTGGAGTGAGAGAGAAGATGGAACAGGTAAGGTGTTAGAGCAAATCAGAGATTGAATCCATTTTTGTGAGGTTAAAATGACACAGAATGTGATTTACATACTTAAATCCTTTCGTCTCCACCAAGAAGTTGACCAAACCTTCTTCATCAGGTGCCGTCCATTTAAGCTGTGTGCACACACACAAAACCATAATTGAAGTACACATTTAACCCAGAGCCAGGGCAAGTCCAGGGAGGTATTACAGAGCAGATTCTTAATGGTAACTTTACCTTGATTAATGTGGACACACTACAAAACTAATAATTATATTAACATTAATTGATATCCCTTTCAAATAAGAAAATGTTGTAATTGGTTTAATTTCAGCATTGCATTGTGTATCGGTCATCTCATTATAATCCAGTCTTTCACCTAAATCCAATTAAAAAAAATAAATAAAAAATAAATTGCGATAGTAACCCTAACCATGTCTATAGCCCTAACTCCTATCCATGTCCCTACCAGATGGCTATCAACATGTCATGTCTGCATGCCTCTCACTGCTAATGACTCAGGGTCAATGTCCTCTGGCCCCACAAACAGCCTCCTAACACCCTGGGGGTGGGGGGGGGGGAGAGGAACATGCAACAAAAAAATTTGTCATTGAATGCTGAAGGACTATGGGACTATGGGACTATGGGTCACTAATGATTCACGAAATGCTGGAAATGCACAAACATACACACTACTCACAAATTTCCATGACTATCACTTGCTTCATACATCCAGTTCTCAGGAAATGTCAACTTCTGATGAATGGAAAGATAGAGAAGGTGAAGTGTGTGTGTGTGTGTCCGTGCGCTGCATGTGTGTGTATGTGCGTGTGTATGTGTGTGTATGTGTGTGTGTGCATGTGTGTAAAAGTAATACTGTGCACAATTCATTAAAAAGCTGTAAGAAAATGAATAGTGCACCTTTCCACTCTTAATAATGGCATCAATAGTTTTGTGCTCCTTGATTAGAGATATCGCTTGTGCAGGCCCCACCCCTGCCATGGTTGACAGAGAGAGGAAAAAAAAGAGGGGGTAGAGAGAAAGATCAAGATATGAAAGGAGAACATCAAAATCAACTTTTACTTGGGAAGTGGGGGGGGGGGGGGGGGGGGAGGGGGGGGGTGGTGGTCATTGCAATAATGAAGATGAAGGAAGAGGGTTTAATAACCTCCTACCCCAAATACTGATGGTTTAGCATTAGACTAAAAGTTATATTATTGAACAAACAAGCACACTCATTGTAGAAGGCGATACACAAATCAAAAAGTAAGATACACAATTCAGGGTGTGTCACAAGTAAGAGGCGTGCACAGGGGCACTATATAGAAATAACAATGAACCGGCTAAATACACTACGCATGCTCACAACATGATAACGAGAGTAAATGATTAGTTCACTTTATGAGTCACAGTTATTACAGAGGGACAACTTGGAGTTAGAAGGAGGAGCAGAAATATGATAGCTCTTACAGTGTACAACAAGATAGCTGCCATCTCTTGCAAAGATAAATGTTGGTACTGTATGGTCTTTGGTTCCCTTGGCTTTCTTTTGCCCTACCACCCCCCCCCCCCTTTCCCCCCCAAACTTGAGACTCAAGGAAGACCTCAAGGTCAATACTGATAATTTCTGAACCATACTCCTCATAATAGTGGACTAGTAGTTAAAAAATGGATCTCTCAATTAAGAAATTAAATATTGAAAGAGCTGTGCCAATAATGAAGATTTCTTCTATATTGCTATCTGATGGTTTTCAAAAGATCACATCATATTAAAATGGTGATTGGCTGTCCAATTGAATGTGTATTTGTCTGGGCTACAACTTGAGAACCAGTGGACTGGATGAGCTCCACTTTTCAGGGGAGACTTGTGTGGACCACATGAACATTCCATCAGGCCACACCACTTACTATGGGCATTAGGAAAAAATGTCAAAAAAAAAAAACCAAAAAAAAAAGAAAAAAAAAACAAGAAAGATATAAAAAAAGGGGTGCAAGTTCAAACATCAGCAGGGTTTCTCTTTTTTCCTTCTTCCACTTCCCCCCCCCCCCCCCCCCCCCCTTTCTGGGAAAGTTCCTGGAAAAATCCCTGCATGATGTAACTATGGATCATCATTACCTACTGCACTCTCACTTTTGAACCTTTGACCAAGTCACAGTAATCACAGCCTAACAGAATACAGAGGTCAATTAACTGTAGCAGATAGAAATAAAAACAAACATGGATTAAAAGAATGGCAAATAATACTTGACATACCAAAAAAACCCTAAGGCAGGCTAAAGGTTGATAATTTCTCTATGGAGCACACACGGGACCAACACCACATTGAGTTGAGGCAAGTTGAAGCAGGTTGACAATAGCTCTATGGCGATATGCTGGCCCAATACCACACTGGGTTGAGACAGGTTGAAGTAGGTTAATAACAGCTCTATGGGGCACAAACTGGACCAACACCACATTGAGTTGAGGCAAGTTGAAGCAGGTTGACAATAGCTCTATGGGGATATGCTGGACCAAAACCACACTGGTTTGAGGCAGGTTGAAGTAGGTTAATAACAGCTCTATGGGGCACACACTGGACCAACACCACATTGAGTTGAGGCAAGTTGAAGCAGGTTGACAATAGCTCTATGGCGATATGCTGGACCAAAACCACACTGGGTTGTGGCAGGTTGAAGTAGGTTAATAACAGCTCTATGGGGCACCAACTAGACCAACACCACATTGAGTTGAGGCAAGTTGAAGCAGGTTGACAATAGCTCTATGGGGATATGCTTTACCAAAACCACACTGGTTTGAGGCAGGTTGAAGTAGGTTAATAACAGCTCTATGGGGCACACACTGGACCAACACCACATTGAGTTGAGGCAAGTTGAAGTAGGTTGACAATACCTCTATGGGGATACACTGGACCAACACCACACTGGGTTGAGGCAAGTTGAAGTAGGTTAATAACAGCTCTATGGGTTCCCTGATGCAGCATCACTAAAGTTTCTAAGTTGAAGGACTTAATATTTTTTTGAACAAGAAAAAAAGAAAACCAATCCATCTATGAATAGTTAGAGTCCTAGTGGGCTAGGCAACTGTTACACATGCCCAACACAACCCAAGGTGCCACAGGTAGATAGTGTGGACTGTGGGTTGGTGTTCTCTATGGAATGCCACATATAGAGGTAAGACAGAACACATTGCGTCCAGAAAATTGCTTTAAAAAAAAAAATTAGTTGGAAGAAGCCAGTATGGCAGCCCAGCCTCTGGAGGGAGGAAGGACCCTCCAGGTACTTACAATCAGTTCCATTCTCAAGCAAAGCACCAACATCTTCCGTCTAGGCCGTTCTGGTGCTGAAAACAATCAAGGGAAGTTCCCCTATCCCGTTTGGCAGAAAAAAAGGCCTTGCGCTGTCAGTGAAAATGTTTGAAGATATTTGTGGCCTGAGGATAGTGAGCCGCTGTGGTGGAGGTGGACATGCTATGCAGGCTGTTAGGAGCAGCCAAAAGATGTGACCTGCTGACCAAAGTCAGAGGTTAGAGGTGAGGGTTCTGGAATATAACACAGTCATAGAATCTCTTATTGGTATGGCCTCATGTCAGATCAACCGGGTAAAAAGATCGCAGAGGTAAGTCTTGTTTTCAGATGTCAGAAGATGCCAAAAATATCAATGTGGATGATGTCTGAGGGACTGTAACAAATGTTGTCAAGACGAGCGCAAATGCGGCCACAGATGTTTGAGGACTGGCAGGCATGATATACTAGGCATAGTCAGTGGAGAACACACTCAAGGCCAAACCTGACGGAGAGAGCTCGCTGTGTTGGCTTGCAACATTTGTGGAGAGCTCAGCTGAAGATTTTGTGGCCACCCTCTTAAGCATTACCATTTTGGTAATGCTTAAGGGGGTGGGCACAAAAACCTCAAAAAAAAACCCCTGATGGAGTGTGAAGATAATAAAAAATTATTTAAAAAAAAGGAAGGAAAAAAAATCTTTCTAATTATTGAAGTACTTACTGTACTGATTCATTTTGTTCACGCCCTAGCCCTAGCCCTAGCCCTAGCCCTAGCCCAAGGCATCATCTTACTGACTTGACTTCCTCTTCATCTGATAAAACTGAGTTGCATTGGAAATTCAATTGATTTCTTTTACATAAATTAAGTTGAGGCTTTCTGAATAAATATCTAGACTGTAAAAACTATTGAGAGGCTTAATTATCGTATCTAAAATCTTTTTTTTTATTTTTTATTTTTTTATCAATGTTGATAGTAACTACCTTGGTAGATTCCCCACTGTGAATAGGTGCAAATATTATAGTCCAGGTGCTGAATAGGTTAAATAAAGTGCAGACACATCAAATATCCACAGTTGTGACTGAAAATACCAAATTATCATGATAAGATCTGAACTTTATCTATTAAGATTCGAAGAGAGCAGAAGTGCAGCTGACTAAAGATTATCAGTGAAGAAAAGATAATCGTATTATTCATGCCTTCAAATTCAGCTGTGTTGACTTGTAGAACAGTAAAACTGCATTGCCAATTATTCAGTATGTCAAAAGCTCAAGATTGCCAGAATAAAAACTTATGTAGCTACACATATGGGGGAGTGAGGGTGTTGTGTGCAATTTGTGCCTCTGCGTGTATGTGTATGCCCCCACCCCCATTTTTCCTCCTTCCTTTTCTTCTTTCTTGCTAGTTTTTCTTCTTTCTTTTCAACAGCTATTTTCCTTCTTCTTTTATATTTCTCTCCCAAATTATTTCCCTGAAAGTGGCACCCCTGGTAGCTCTGATCAACCAGGTGGGAAATCTTGTGTTAGAATCCAGGTCTGGGTTTTTTTGCCTTCCCACAATCCTTTTTTCTTTCATACCCCACCTTCTTTTTTCCTTCTTTCTTCTCTTCTCCCCTCTCGCACCCCTATTCTTCCCTTCCCTATTTTTCCTTGCCCCCCTCCCTTGTCTGAGCCCTTGGGTAAGCAGCTTTTCTCCCCTTTGGTAGTATTAACTGTTGGCAATGGAAAAAGCTTAACAGAGCCACATTTTTACTTCATTAATGGTTGCACTATTTATTGTTCGATTAGTATTTATTGCCTGCATAAAAACTTATGATTCAGAGAGGGACCGTAGAGGGAGTATTGTTAATGGTAGATGTGTTTTATCTCGATTTAAAAAAAAACAGATGCATGAGAGGACCTTAAGATACACTATAAATAACACAAAAAGATTCATGAAAGTTTTTTACAGGCCTAGTAAATTGTCAGAGGCATGCTGATTTGTTTGATATAAAATACACAAAAGCAAATGTATACACAGCTTTATGCTACTCATGTGAATATCAACTAAACTTATTTGCTCTTTTGTAGGATATTTCTTATTCCATTTAAAACCAGAATAATTTCAGTGCAACCTCAACAGCCTGATAAAAGTCTGCAGGAATGGCTAAATATGGTCATAATTGTGTGGCTTCACATGAATTTATTCCCACCAAAGAGGCAGGCTTCAGCAGATACCACAGAAGCACAGCTTCAATAGGCGACTATTCAACACCTCAAAGTGTAAGGTCAAACAAGTTTGTCAATGAAGTTCTGTACGAATGTTTGGCATGAGGTGATTAGAGATAAAATATCCAGATGAATGTCTACCTGAACGATATATCCTATAAACATAGCTGGGTTTTTTTTTTTCTGGTTTGCTTAATCATTCTCTTTTTTTTTTCTTTTCATTTATTTCTTTCCTCCTTTTCCCCCCTTTATTCATGCATAATTCTGTAGTCAAGCAGATTACATTTCTAGTTGCTCTCAAAAAGCAGGTGCATACCAAAGTCTTGTGTAGATGTTGATTGCTTTCCAATATCTGGATGTGTTATAGTCTCAGTGTACATGTGTGCAAGGGAAGGGAAATCTGAGTATTCTAGAACTGTCCATATCAACCCAGATATGATCCAACACATAAAACTGTACCACCTCATGACTCAAACTTATGGTCTTTTAGCAAGAAATATCAAAAAATTATACAAAATTTCAATCGTACAAATATATTTTAAAATCATATCCAATTTATAATCAACAAAGTTAATCAAAAATGAATTTATAAAATACTCGAAACAAATCTTTCTTCAATTGCAGGCTTCGGGCACTTGAAATTGCCATGGACTAATGGCAGAGTGTCAGAGAACGATTCAAAATAATAAAAGTTGGATTGTTCTGGTGTGTTCCTGTTGTACACGTAGGGAAAAGTAGAACTGTTGAGAGTTTGTCCAGACTGAGGTTTTTCCAACTCAAAACGAACATCTCCAATCTTAAATGGATAAGAACATGTTATAGACATCACACACTCATTTTTAGCTGAATTTAATGTTTATATATGATAGAGCTTATTATGTTTGTATATTTGTCCGTCAATTCCTCCCACAGTTCTCAAACAATCATGATCAAATATTCTGGGCAAACTAAGACTTCACTGGAATGAAACCTAAGAGGATTTAAAATTTTGAAATTCTAAGCACAAATGTGATTTCAGTTAAGAATAACGTTTGTACTTTTGATACTGTTTCAAACCATGTGCCATACCAATGCTTCCTTTTAATAAGCTATTCTTGATTTTATTTTTTTTTACAAAATACAACAATCTTGTTCCTTTGTATCTCCCTCTACCCTACATCCATCTCTATCTTCCCTACATCCATCTCCCTCTACCCTACATCCATCTCCAGCTTCCATTTTATCTTATTTTAAAAAAAAAACTCCAGCTATCACCAAAATAGATGTTATATAACTTCATTTCCTTATCTTCCCTAACCTGCTGCATTCTGAGGTGCCTGCAGGATTCCAACCCTCCTGACCATATCCCACCAGAATAATCTAAACTGGCACCAAGAGCATCAAACAATATGTAATTGTAAAGAAAAATTTTAAAATTAAACTTACCGTGATTCCCCACATATCATAATCTATATCACGGTGAGTTTTCTTTCCTGTGTAAGTGGCATCTTCTAGCCAGTTCCAGAATTTGGGCACTTCCATGTAGCTCTGGTCCTCTACTTGGCATTGAAAGTCAGACAAATCTCTGTAGCTGTGATAAGAACATATATTTTTTTTAATTTTTAAATAATTGAATATTATATTAAAAATTCTAGTGCATGTTTATTTAATAATCATGTCAAGCACGCCATTGATGCTGTTGTGACATATCTTTTTTTATTCCTAACTTAAGAAATGCTTTAAATTCTTCCACAGTATTGTATTAAATAAAATATTAACAACTAAATACCCAACACAGCTTAGTTTCACTTGTATGTTCATGTATGTACATGTATGTGACTCCATGTAAGTATATATTTAATGTATGTGCAAAACTGGTGCATGTGCTTGTATATGTGTGCTTGTGTACATGTCATGACCTTATTACAGATTAGGTGGTTTGAATAACCCATTTAGATTTTTTTTTGACATATCCACTAATCTCAATGGGCATTATATTCTGGAAAAGAAAGGTGTGAATGTAAAAAATGGAGAGTAAAAGACGCTTATGATATATATTACATTGCTCATCATAATAAATTATGTTTTACTAGTAGTTTCTGGTTCAGTTGATCCCAGGATAGATATCAGATAATTATCTTCATTTTTCATAGAATTTACTTCAGTTAATATTGCTTCACATGGCAAACGCAAATTACTAATAAATGAACAATGAGTGCTGCAGAAACATCTGGATGAAGAGTTTTTAGAACAAACATTCATAAAAGTCAGAAAAAAAATAGGAGAAACTAAAGGATCTTCTTATTTTTTCAATAGAACAAGAGTGAAGTGACCTTACTTTAACTTATGATTCACCTATCACCCATACAGCTATATCATATATAAAGGTTGTATCTGGATTCAGTATAAGGGATTCAACTCTGCCCAGATACGATACCTGGTATTTCCCAGAAGTGATATGCTTCAAAGTTTGAGCAACCAAGTCACTGTACAGTTTCCTAGTGTTTAAACAATCCTGGCGGAAACTTGACAGCACACTAACTACACTACCGATATATAAGAGTGGTAGCAAGGAAAGGAAAACATGGAACATCACACAGTTACTGAAGTGTTAATGCACAGATACTATATCTTTAATTCCAAGATAATAATAAATATTTGTGACTAATATAATGAAAAGTTACAATGGTTTGTCACCAAAGTGGTTTGAGGTGAAAATTGTCACAAAGAACTGTGTGGTCTTTGGTAAAGCTTCAGTCCACACAAACTTGTCTGTGAAGACAGTGGGTGCAGATATTTATAATTACTATTTTATATATCAAGCAAGAAAATTCATTATTGTGATAGTTGGTCTGGATTTTGAATAAAAATGGCATTTTAGGATGCCTTGACACTTCCTATGGAATGCAATCAATAATTTGTTTAAACTTTTTTTTTTGGATTTTCCTTTCATCCAGATGCCATAGTTCAGGCTGAATCAGGGTTGAAAAGTGCATCTGCAATAACAATTCTACAATGTAAAGAAATTCTAGTTATTTAATTTGAAGTATTTCTGCACTCAATTTTATATTCATCATAATATTTTATTTCTCTTCACAGAATACGTAGACAGAAAAATTCATTTAATATTATAATCCAACACCACTGCTCCTTCTATTTTCTCTATGAGATGAGTTTCTTCAACCTTTTTACAATGCAGATCAACAGATAATCACAGACAGTCAAACTATTTCAGAACTCATTGACCTTTCAGCAGCTATGAAAAGCTGGTGAGATTATATATCATTCTTTTTTTCAGTACAGGAATGTGAATAGCAATGAATTCATGTATTATAGCAAATGAATACCTATGCTCTATATTTGTGTACAATTTTATGTTATTTCAAATGATTATAGAATTATCACACCGGATTATGGCACCCTTAAAACAGTCAATAAAATCTTTCATAACTATATACAACATGTATTCTGTACAGAACTATGCATAGATTATAATATTGAGTGTGTGGCTACAAATACATCTACTTACCCTTGTATGTGGAAGGTCTTGCTAAGACCATATTGGCAGTGAGTGGCCATCACTCTGGCTTCTGCGAAATATTCAGAAATATTCATAAATATTCAGAAGGAGGTGGAATAGTATCTTCTTCATATCACTCTCTATAAAATGCTAATTTCTTCTCTTCATCTTTTGAATAGGAAACTAAAGCAAAAGGAAGGGGTGGAATTCAAGTTAGGAAATGGAAGCAAGGAGGATATATACAAAGGTTAACAAAGAGAATTTAGACACTAGATATTGAAATAACACACATTCATTAATATGATAACATATACTTGAATTAATGCATGCTAGAGTTTCATCTATTGCAATGACTACAGCTGTAAACTTATAGTGCCCACTGAACGTTCTACGTGGAATGTCACCCCCAATGTTCCATAGCCAAGAAAAGTTTCCGGCATATCTGGGGGAACTTGGGCATCAGTAAAACAAAAAGGCATAACACCTACCAGGATAAACACTACAAATAAAAGGCATCTTTCAGTTAGGACAGGGTGGAGTATCTCTTAAAATATATCCTTTAAAATGACACCAAATCACAACTTATTCAACCTGCGGAGTGCTAGGGATACAGCAAATTCTGCTAGTTGTAGTAATGATCCGCTTTCTTGCACATGCGCGATGTGGGCAGACCACCATTTTACAGTGGGAGCCTAATTTAATTATTCCCAGATCTATTAATAGTGGAATCTGGGAATAATTAATTTAGGCTAGCTGAGAGATAAGTCCCTCCACCAAAAGAAAAAGTGATGAATTTAATTTTTTTTTTTTTTAATTTTTAATCCTAATAATAATACAACTGTGTTGGTCTCTCTTTGTGAACTTTTCCTTGATGACCACACTGATTTTGAAGATTCTTTGTATGAATATTCCCAGGTTCTGGTAAAGGATCATCAATACAACACACCCACCACTTCAAACAGGCACTCCAAAAATAAACCAAAAGCCATCCAAGGATGAATTCAATAAGCCTCATGTTATTTGATATTTTAGAATGACCCAATATTATCATATAGCATGGTTTGTAGGATAACTTACTACTCAAACAATTATTCTTTAATAATCATCCTATTACAAATTAGGGGGGGGGGTGCTCATCAAAAAATATAAGCTTATAGTATTGACAACCTGAGGGCAGGCAAATGAGTGAGATGCACCACAAAGATAGTGAACTTGGGGTCTTCATGAGTAAGATAAGCTGATTCACCACTGTTAAGAGGATATTGATAATTACACCCATCAATGCATTATTCTCCACTTTCAGTGATCATAATTATTTTTTTTTCTTCTTTTTAAAATATTTTTATTTTATATAAATACATGCTTCCATCACTTTTGAAAGGAGTAGATATCAGGATGTCAACTATGATCACCTTGGTAACATTTTGGAAAATTAATCCAACAGCTAAACATACCAGTTTGACATTGGAGTGGCTTTTACTCACATACACATCCAAAAATTACTGAATTTTTTTGCATCAAGCCTGAGACTTCTGGCTTCAAAATGATCCTTATCCTAATCAATATCATACAAAATTCTTTCTTTTGCTGCTTCAAAGTGTGGCAAGGTTAGTACTAGAAACTGATTTAGCCAGTCAGTTCAAAAACTCCTACAGCATATCCATACTGTGAACCCATAGCTAAGGCAGGAGTTCTTGATTGGTTGCTCTTTAGTAGGTGTTCAGTAAAAATACAGTAGAGCCTTATCTTTAGAACCACTTTGAAACCTAGAATACATTGGTAATCCTGCAGATATATATGTACCAAAAATTTAAGGAATTGTGCTTTTGATAATACGAGCATGAAATTTGGTGCACAGTAAGGGCATGCCTTGAGGAAGATTTCTTTTGATATAGGGGCATTTCTGAATTGACATTCAGTGCCCTCTTGGTACAAATAAGCATTTGAAATGTACTAGATTTTTCATTGTAAAATATGGTATTGACCAGATTTGATCAAGTTGTGTAAAGGTGACAAATGAAAGCCTACATAGAAAGGAGCAAGATGAGAATATGATTACATTTATATTTTTATCCATTCCTTAAAACCTTTTTCTTGTAAACACAGGATTTTCATATAGTAAAAAGCATTTATTCGTTACCACTTAATGTAACAGAGTAAAAAAAATTTGTTGAAAATCTATTCTTGAGAAAAACATATTGATGTACACTGCCTCTCCCCTCTCCCCCATCATTCCAAGTGTTTCTAAACCTGTGTGCCACAAATACAAATAAGTTTAATTCGAAATTCACTTGGCTTCTTTTATAATTGAGGATTTACGTAAAATATATTTCCACTGTAAATACTACTGAGTTTTAATTAATCATGTCTTAAAATGTATTCATTTGTTGATAGTGACTAACTTGATTGGCTTCCCACTATGCACTGGTGAATAGGTGCAGATCAGATAGTCCAGGTGCTGACTAGGTCAGATAAAGTGCAGACACATCAAATATCCACAGTTGTGACTGAGACAATACCAAATTATCATTATAAAATTTGAACACTTGTCATATTAGGGAGAAAAATAGCAGCAAACCAAGTTTATTAAAGGTTGATGTTGACCACAACTTGCCATTCTTCATGGTCCATACACATGTTGGTATCATGTATGCATGTGTTTGTGTGCGTGACAACAGGTTCAAACACAACCAGAAAGTTAACAAAGACTAAGGACACATATGTGAACATCAGCCAAAATTAAATATTACAGTTTTGACTACTTTCTCTTGAACTTGGAAGATCCTGTAAAGAGTTTTGGTTTCTTCTTCAGGACCCTTTACCAATACTGGCTCCTTGAACAAAAACAAAATAATTTAAGGTTATTATTTGAAGAATTTTTCATGCCTTCTTTATGAAAATTTCTTTAATAAATTTTAAAAAGAAAAGAAATCTTACCTATGAGATTGAAGGATTTTCTATGAGATTGAAGGATTTTCCATGCATTATTTTTAAGAAAATTGAAGAAGAAAAAGAAAGTAATTTTTTCTATGAGAAATTGACATGATGGAATTGGATAGAAGTCAGAACTGGTGTGCACTGTTAGTATGGAGACTTACTACATGCACTACATGAAGTTTAGTACATCACATGTGTTGTTGTTGTTGTGATTACTCCAACACTATAAACACATTGCGGTTCAGCAACACTGAGAATCAGTAATGGTCCACACAGAATAGGTAAGGGTACCTACATACCTCATCAAATGGGGTGTGGCCAGAAGAAAAGGAGCTAACTTTAGATGCTATTGTGGTAAAACACAAGATACCGAAGATACATTAATAAAAAAAAAATATATATATATATATATATATATATATTACTAATGATATCACATGCCCTGTTTGAAGGCACATGTTCCCAAAGATGAAGCCAATGAACTGCCAGGGTGTGGGTCATGTGTGGGTCATGTGTGGGTCATGTGTGGGTCATGTTATGCCAAGGAATTAAAGATGATCTTTCTTAACATAGATGGTAAGTATTTTAAAAACAAGTACAGGCCGCAGTTGGTGGCTTTGCATTTTAGTTTGAGAAATATTGATATGGTAAAACCAGAAATAACACAAGTTTCATTAGCAAATCATCCTTGAAAGCCAACTCTCAATAAATCCGAAAGTGGCAAAGATGAGATTAACATAGATAGATGATAGCTTCTACATGGATATTTGTGGGTAACTCGGTTGAACCTAATGAAATCTTCTTCAAATTTCACCAATTGTTGTAGCAAGAAAAAAAAAAGAAGGTAACCTTTGATTGGAGAACAGTGAAAATGCAGCTCTTAGCTGTTCACCTTACTGCTTGGATGGGTGTGGTTGGTTAGTTCTCCTGCAGTGTATAGCAGTTCCTTGCATGAAATTGGATAAATTTAAATAGAATACATTAAAAATGTCCAAATTGAAATCATATGTTCAGACTCAATGTGGACTTCCATGCTTGACTCATATTCTGCAGTGCTCACTCTCAAGGATTAGGGTTACCCAGGGACTGTCCTGAGAGCCCCAAAAAGCAGAGCTGGAACCACACAGAAGCATTGCACACTTGGAATTAAATCTTAGTTTTGTCTGATACTAATACTGACCAATTATTGAATTGCCCCCTTCCCACCCCCACCCTGACAAGTGTAGGACATGAATCTCTAATCCTCAGACCTATCTCTTGGCCACTGCATTAGGAGGTATGCTACAGTCATGAAGAAGGCATCCAGTCTGCCCTGGGTGGAACCCTGTCTGCATCTCTCCAACTTCTTAGATCCATTTCTCACTCAATCCTCTCTGTCCTTACAACACAAAGTAGAAGAGAGTGCAGCAGTGGACAGGAGTGGAGAAGAGTGGGGAGGAGTGGAGAAGAGTGGAGAGAAGTGGAGAGGAGTGGGGAGGAGTGGAGAGGAGTGGGGAGGAGTGGAGAGGAGTGGAGAGGAGTGGGGTGGATTGTGGAGGAGTAAGAAGGAGTTGAAAGGAGTGGTGAGGAGTAAAGAGGAGTGGGGAGGAGTAAGAAGGAGTGTGGAGGAATGGGGAGGAGTGGACTCACTTGCTGACTAGTTAACTAACTGACTTCTCTAACCTAGTATTATCAACTTTTGTTATGTGTTTTTGCATGAATATTATTATGCTACCAAAACATTAAGGTTGGCTTTTTTCACATAGGATTCTATTCCCTTGTATTGACAGTATGCATGCATGGGGCTATTGCAGGTGATGCGTACATGCAAAGATTTTCCCCCAGTCACTGTTGACCTAGTGGAACTGAGAAAGTAGCTTAATTGACTCTAAACTTTCAAAATGAGTGTATTGGCAAATCCCTTTCGTAACATTTGTCGTTATAATGTTTGGAGAGGCAGCAGCATAAGTAATGAACACTTACGCTTTTTTTTATTTTTAATTTTTTAATTCTCTTCACTATGCATCTGGTCCCAAATGAGGACCGTGAGCTTGTTTGAGATCAACGGAAAAGATGCAGTGAAGCCCTCTTCTAGGACAAATTAAGTAGAGCACATTGTTCCTTTAGAGAGTAGATTATGTTCTGGACAATGGTTGACAAATTCTGAGCACTTTTTAAAGTCGATGCCTCATTATTTTCAAACACAATTTAAACTATTGAAGACCAAAAATATGCTAAAAATATTATACCAAGAACTCTATGCTATTATTACATTAATATTGTTTATTTATTTACCTCTAATAAAGTAAAGCAGTCAAAGAGGTATATTAGCATCAATAATAATACATTCAGCATAAAAACATGGAGATTTGCTGCAATTTAATTCTGTTAATCTTTATCAACCAGTTTTTCCATATCACAATTGGATTCGTCTTCAAAATTTGGCTACACAGCTGAGTAAAATTTTGGTAAAAACATTTTGGATTACTGAAAATTAGTACAGCATTTACACTTAATGAAGAGATAGATTTAATTTTTAGAATATTCCAAAATTTTCAGGGGCATTTAGTTTTTGGGACATCATGCTTCTGAACTTAATTTGTGTAGTGTTAACAGGGAAAATTGGCTTCACAGCAGCACTATCATTGATTACTGGCTTCGAAGTCTTTTTAGAGACATGAACCACTCAAATGCAAATGTTAGGGGGGGGAGGGTGGGAAGATGTTTGATGATTTTTTTTTTTTTTTTTTTTTTTTTTTCAATTCTTGGAAAGGAAGTTGTTAAATAAGTTGTAGTAAATGGCTTTGCAAATGATTGCTTGAGAACCTAGAGAAATCAGAAGGTTTTGTAAGTGATTAATTAAAGAAAACTATAAATGGTAATCCATAGTGCCTTGGAATGGATCTATATCCAACAGCTACACCAATTTCTATAACTTATAGCAAAGTCCCTTTATAAAATAAATAAATTGGTTTAAAATATAATATATTATGATTCTATTTTGAAAAAATTCAGAGTTTACCATTTGTACATTTTAAGTTTTTGTATGTTTGTTTATTTTTTGTTTTTTGTTTTTTGTTACACTTTGCATTAAGCAAATAATATGATTTATTGAAGTTGGTTACCATTTTAGCTGGGTGCTGACAACAGCATCAGGCTACAAAGTTTGTTTTTCTGATCAAATAGGATAAAAAAAGGCCAGAAATCAGACAATAAGCCAAAAAAGAGAGAGAAATCTAACCATCCTAGAAATTAACCTAGTTTCAAGCCAAACTAGGAAAGAATAAACCAAGTGCTATCAAAATGAGCCAGTTTCCAAAAATTTAACCTTAAAAAAAAAAAAAAAAAAAAAAAAACCTGTTGACAACCATGTTCTTGACAGGGCTTTTTCCTCATGTAATTAAAAATTTTATGAAATTTTATATTCAAACTGTTTATATTTGGTAAATATTGGGTCTAGTCTGTAATGTTTGTTTTGGCAGTAGAGTGGTCATCTCTCTGTGGCTCCTTATGAGGTGTGGGATGAGTTATTTGGGTGTGTAGGTAGTGGAGAGGTTGTCTCTATGTAGCTTCTTGTGAGGTGCAATGTGTTAGTTTATTACTAAGAAGCTGAATTTAGGCTATACATTTTTTTTTATATTGGGAGGGGTGATGTGTGTGTGGGGGAAGGAGGGGGGCCTGTCTTTGCTAGTGTAGGCAGTGGAAATATCATCTCTGTGTAGCTGCTTGTGAAGGTAGGGAGATATGTGGTTGTGTTAGCAGTAAAGAGGCAGACTATGTTTAGCTCCAATTGTGGAGCAAGGAGTGGTGGGGGAGGGGGGAGAAGGACAGTGGTCTCCTGTGGTGTTACCAGTGGAGAGTTTGTTTCTGTATAGCTCCTTGTAGGATATGAGGTGGGTGAAATCCCTGTTGGGTTTACAGTGGAGAAATCATCTATATGCAGCACCTTGTTCTGTGTGGAGGGTGTCTCAGGTTAAGTTAGCAATGGAGAGGTAGTCTCATGTAGCTCTTTGTGATGGTTGGTGGGGGCGGTGTCTTTGTTTGTGTCTGCAGTGGAGTGGTCATCTCTATGTAACTCCTTTTGATGGGTGAGGTGTCGGGGGGGGGGGGGGGGGTGGGGGGGGGGGTGGATCTCTTGTAATGTTGCCAGTGCAGAGGCCATATTTATGTGCCACATTCGCAAGTGTGAATTGAGTGTGTAAAGGATCTTTGGTTGTGTCTGCAGTGGAGTGGTCATTTCTGTGTAACTCCTTGTGATGGGTGAGGTGTGTTGGGGTGGGGGTATGTCTCTTGTAATGTTGCCAGTGCAGAGGCCATCTTTATGTACCTCCTTGACAGGTGTGTAATGTGTGTGTGTGTGAAGGGTCTTTGGTTTTGTCTGCAGTGGTGTGGTCATATCTGTTTAACACCTTGTGATGGGTGAGGGGTGTTGGGGCAGGGGGGGTGGGGGTGGGAGGTGTCCCTTGTAATGTTGCCAGTGCAGAGGAAATCTTTATGTACCTCCTTGACAGGTGTGGAGTGTGTGTGTGTGTGAAGGGTCTTTGGTTGTGTCTGCAGTGGAGTGGTCATCTCTGTGTAACTCCTTGTGATGGGTGAGGTGTGTGTGTGGGGGGGGGGGGTGGTGGGTCTCTTGTAATGTTGCCAGTGCAGAGGCCATCTTTATGTACCTCCTTGACGGATGTGAAGTGTGTGTGTGTGAAGGGTTTCTGGTTGAGTCTGCAGTGGTTAGTTGTCTCTGTATAGCACCTTATCAGTGGTGAAGTGTGTGTGTAAGTGTGTTGGTGTGGGGTGTGGGGGAGGGGCCTTAGGTTGTGTTGCCTGTGGAGAGGTTTTCTCTATGTAGCTCCTAGTGATTGGTGAAATATGTGTGTGCATATGTGGGGTGGGGGGTAGTGGGTGTTTGGTTGTGTTGGCTGTGGAAAGGTTATTTCTATGTAGCTCCTTGTGATGTAGCTCCTTTGTGCTTTGGGGGAGGGGAGGGGTGGGTGGTTGAATTTCTAATAGTTTTGGTAGTATAGAGGTCAGCTCTGTGTAGCTTCCTGTTAATGGTGAGATGGTGGAGATCTCTTGTAGTGTGGACAGGGGAGAGGTCATATCTGTGTAGCACCAGGTTAGGTGTGGAGTGGGGTCTCTGGTAGTGTCTGGCAGTGGAGAGGCAGTGTTTGTGAAGCTCCTTGTGAAGGTCTAGATGTGAGGGGAGTCTCTGGTTATGCTTCCAGTGGAGAGTTTGTATATGTGTAGATCCTTGTCATGTGTGAGGTGTGGGAGATCTCTGGTTGTAGCACATTATGAGGTGTGGGGAAGGTGTCTATTCTTACATTGGCAATGGAGAGGTAATCTTTGTGTTGCTCCTCATGAGGGTTGGGGGATTTCTGACTGTTTGCAGTAGAGAGGTTGTCTCTGTGTGGCTCTTTTTGATGAGTGATGTGTGGGGTGTCTCTAATAGTGTTGGGATTGCCCGTGTTGCATCTGTGAGGGTGGAGGGTTGGTGGGAGGGTGTCTCTGGTAGTGTAGGCAGTTTGTAGAGGCCATCTTAGTGTAGCTCCTTGTGATGGGTAAGGTGTGGGGGTAGGGTGTTGGATTGTGTTGGCAGTGAAAAGTCATTTCTGTTCATCTGATTGTATGATGTGAGTGGTGTGGGTGGGTGTTTTTGATTGTTTTTGCAGTGTAGAGATTATTTCTGTGTTGCTTTTGTGAGTTGTGTGGAGGTGTTTTTGGTATTAGGGTGAGGTAGGAGGGTCTTTGGTTATGTTGGCAGTGGAAAGATCATTTCTGTGTAGTTTCTTGGGAGGTGTAAACTGTGGGGGAGATGGGTGGTGGTGTCTCTGGTTGTTTTGGCAGTAGAGTGGTTATCTCTGTGTGGCTCCTTTTGAGTTGTGGGTTAAGTTATTTGGGTGTGTTGGTAGAGAAGAGGTTGTCTCTGTGTAGCTTCTTGTGAGGTGTGAAGTGTGGTGGGTCTCTGTTTATTTAGGGAGAGGAGAGGTCATCTCAGCGTAGCTTATTTGTGAGTTGTGTGGTGGAATTTTTTGTAGTATAGGCAATGGAGAAGTTCTCTCTTGTGAGGGCTGAGGTTTGGTGGGTATCTCTGGTTGTTTCCACTGTGGAGAGGGCGTCTTGGCTGTGAAAAAGTTGTCTCTCTGCAGCTCCTTGTGATTGTTGAGATTAGGGGGGGGAGGGTGTCTGATAGTGTATGCAGTGGAGAGCTCGTTTCTTGTGTAGCTCCTTGTGAAAGTTGGCAATCTCTAGTTTTATTGGCAGTGGAGAGGCCATCTGTGTGTAGCTCTTTGAGAGGGGTGAGGTGTGTGGGGGTGGGGTTTCTGGTTGTGTCGGCTGTGGAGGGTTGTTTCTGTATAGCACCAAATGAGTGGTGAAATGTGGGGATGGTCTTTGGTTGTGTTTGCAATGGAGTGGTCTCTCTTTAGCTCCTAATGAGAAGTGATGTGTGTGGGGGTGGTTTGGGGTCTCATGTTGTGTTACCTATGGAGAGGTTGTCTCTATGTAGCTCCTAGTGAGGGATGAGGTGTGAGAGGGGGGGGTGGGTGTTTGGTTGTTTTGGCAGTGGGGAGGTTATCTCTGTGTAACTCCTTGTGAGTTGAAGGGTGGGGTTTTTTTTGTAATACTGGTAATTGAATGGTAGTCTCTGTGTAGCTTCTGTGAGGTGTGAGGTGTGGTAGGTCTCTGTTTGTGTCGGCTGTGAAGTGTTCGTCTCTATGTAGTTCAAGTGAAGGGTGAGGTGGTGGATATCTCTTGTAGTGTTGACAGTAGAGAAGTCATATCTGTGTAGCCCTTTATGAGTTGTTGAGGAGGTCTCTGGTAGTGTTGGCAGTTGAGAGGTCATATATGTGTAGATCCACGTCATGTGTGAAGTGTTGGAGATCTCTGGTTGTAGCACCTTGTGAGGTGTGTGGAAGGTGTGTTTTGTTACATTGTCAGTGGAGTATAGCTCCTAGTGACGGGTGAGGTGTGGGAGATCTCTTGTAGTGTAGAGAGTGAAAAAGCAATTTCTGTGCAGCACCTAGTGATGGTTGAGATTTGGGGGATTTCTGGTTGTATCAGCAGTACAGAGTTTGTCTCTGTGTAGCTCCTTGTGATGAGTTAGTTTAGATGGTAGTCTCTAATAGTGTTCACAGTGGAGAGGCTGACTCTGTATAGCACTTAGTGAGGGATGAGATGTTGGGGTGATGGGGGGGGGGGGGTTATGTGGCTTCTGGTTGTGTTGCCAGTGGAGAGGTTGTGTCTGTGCAGCTCATTGTGAAGGTTGGGTGATCTCCGGTTGTGTCGGCAGTGAAGAGTTCGTCTTTGTGCAGCTCTTAATGTGGGGTGAGTTTTGGGGGGAGGTCTTTGGTTGTGTTGCCAGTGGAGAGGTTGACTTAGTGTAGGTCCTTCTGAGACATGAGGTGGGGAAGATCTCTGGTTGTGTTGACAGTGGAGTAAAGAAAATCATTCGACTATTCAGAGAATATGGAATATTTTGGTTCAGATGTTTCACATATCTAATTATTTAATACAAGGCCCTTTGTTCATATGTATGGAGTAGCTGCATTCCCCCCCCCTTGTTCTATTTCTAAGCTTAGTGTGAAACCCACATCATCTGACTATCCTAACAGCATTATCATTATCTTATGGGATGTGCATACACAAAGAATCGCTCACTTATACAGCCAAACATCTATTTTAATCACACCAGGAGAATGTTGGCCACAAGATATAAATTTCCTATTACTCATCCAAGAGGTTATTAAAAACAAATATGAGTAGTAAAAATGCAGCAAAATGCCACAACAGTGAAAACAATAAGATCAGCAAACCAAAATAGCCTTGTGTTGGCTACCATTTATCAAATGTCAAGAAATGTTTAAGCTGTTGTTTTCCACTGCAATAGATTTCATTTTACATGTTTTGTTTTATTAACTTGTAAATACCGTGGTATAAACACAATTTTAGTGCTGTTGTTTTAAAAACTCCGTTAACCCCCCTCCCCCCCCCCTCCCACACCACCAAATGGCGAGGATTTTGCATTTAAAATTGTGTTGTGTTTCCAGTGGGAGTGTTGATAACATTGTATGAGGGAGTTGGATGAGAAACAGGAAATTTATCTATTGTGTTGTGGCCTTGCTTACACATGATAAGTGTTTCAGAGCTAATAACAAGCATTGACCTATAAATTGGAAGTGCATTGAGTATACACTTTCATACTAATGCTGTCTCAATGTTTTCTTGAAGAATATATACATATTGCATATATGCTTTGTCCAGGCCTAAGCCATCAAGGTCACAGCTCAACTCATACCACAGACCATATTAACCATCTGCAGAGAAATAGGACAACATACAAGATGCAACTTGTTTATATCCAGACAGATTTAGAAAGTTGTCATCAGTCACATTTTCAATGTTTTGGTAAAAACTTTTACATTAAGTTTATACCCCATTCCTCCCACAAATACACAAAATGTCATTATTGTATTTCCAGTGATTGACTTCTATTTAAAATGGTAATAGAAAACAGCATAGGAATGGCATTCCTTGGCCTTCTGCATGTTGTTCATCACTTTCAGCTGGTAAATGTGACCAACAAGCCAGCTTTATGTGGCTGCTCAGTTCACTAGCTTAAAGTTGTAATTCATTCTCTCCCACATTAGGTAAGCTAGTGTTATCAATCACCATTTTCAGTTGATAGCAACTACTCTTTCTAAAGCTACCCCTTTAGAAAGCAAAGGTTGTCACTTCTCTTTGGTACAATTATCTCTTCATAAGACAGGCAAGAATTGACTATTTGCTTAACATGTTCAGAGTTAACAATGGTAAATCAAGGAAGTGAAACAATGATAAGTGGTGGCTTTGAAAAAGCCTGTTGAGAGAGAGAGAGTGGAAAAGTTTAGAGTTAAAATGTTTGGCTTTGTAAAGAACCTTTCTTGACACCAGACCCACTCTTCTTAGGCAAGGGAACAGCTAGGATGTTAGGGAGAACACCACCTTGAGCAATTGTCACACCGGCAAGGAGAGTGTCCAATTCATCATTATTGCGGATGGCGAGCTGAAGATGACTAGGGTTGATCCTCAACTTTTTGTTGTCCCAGGTAGCATTATCAGCTAACTCGAGGATCTCTGCAGTGAGGTATTCCAGCACAGCAGCGAGGTAGATGGGTGCACCTGCACCAACAGGCCCAGAGTAGTTGCCCCTTTTCAAATAGCGATGAATATGACCAACTGGGAACTGCAAGCCCACACGGGTAGAACGAGTCTTGCTCTTCACACGAGCCTTGCCTCCTTTCCTTCTTCCAGTCATTCTTGATACAAATTCGTCAGTACTTTAGAAACTAATATGCGGTAGTGAATTCAAGAGTGTCCTTCCTTTATAGCTTCTTATCCCGCCAAAATGTGCTGCACGGGTCAGCTGTGTGTAAATAAAGCACAAGTTGTACCATTGCTAATTGCATTCCAGTGGGTTGGTGTGGTGAGGACACCAGCCCCTTTCTGTTCATATTTTGAAAAATGTGAACCTTTGGACTAATGCAAACTAAGGTGCCATTCAGTCTGAACCCTGACCCCTTTATTTTTACCACCTACCTGATTGATGTACTCTATCACCAGCACACCAACAAGAAGGGCTAGGGCTAGAGGGTGTACTAACCCTCCTGGACACACTGTTGTGCTCTTGAGGTATCCTAGAACACAGTTGTGAACGATTTCTTCCCCCTCCTTTTTTTCATAATATTCATTATGTTTTGTGAAAAAATAGTTGAGGGTTTCTTAATAGTTGATGGCCTGGAGGCCTTTTGTACGAACCTTCAAGGTGTGTGTATCTGTCTGTCTGTGTGTGTGTGTGAGAGTGTGAGAGTGTGAGTGTGAGAGTGTGAGAGTGAGTGAGTGGTGGTGGGTGGGTAGGTGTGTGTGGTTGTTTTGAAATAATATCAGATTTATTTCTTCGCACGTAACTAGACCATCTTTACTTGAGACTAGAGGTCACTAGGTACACCTTAAGCATGTAGAGTGGAGGGGGAGGGGCTTGAGACTAGAGGTCACTAGGTGCACCTGCAGTGTGGAGAGTGGTGGGGGAGGGGCTTGAGACTAGGAGTCACTAGATACACCTGAAGCACAGAGAGTAGAGGGGGAGGAGCTTGAGACTAGGGTTCACTAGGTACAGGAGAATGGATGGGGAAGGCCTTGAGACTAGGGGTCACTAGGTACACCTGAAGCGTGGGGAGTGGAGGGGGAGGGGCTTGAGACCAGGGGTCACTAGGTACACCTGAAGTGTGGGGAGTGGAGGGGGAGGGGCTTGAGACTAGGGGTCACTATGTACACCTGAAGAATGGAGAATGAAGTGGGAGGAGCTTGAGACTAGGGGTCACTAGGTACACCTGAAGCGTGGAGAGGGAGGGGCTTGAGACTAGAGGTCATTAGGCAAACCTGAAGCATGGAGAGTGGGGGTTCATCACGGTGGCATGAAGTATGTATGGTTGGAGGACTAATTTTGCTCTGATAATGAATTCATATTTTGTGTGGTGGCTGTAACTTCCCTCTGTGGGCCTAGTGGCCTTCCCACAGAGAAGGAGAGAACTTGACAGAGTTTGCTGGGCAAGCAACCAGCCAGCGAGTCTGAGGATCTTAATAAGTGTGCACCTCCTAAAGAAATCAAACGTGAAACAATGTGTGTGTTATTTTTGTGATTCTAATGTTATTTTCTTGTGTTTATTTGGTGGTAATTTAATGATTACAGTAATCATTCCCTGTCTATGAAAAGGCTGTCATTTAGCATGTTCAGCTAATGCCGAACTCGTTTTGGAAGTGTCTCAGTCTGGAGATCAAGTTTATACATAGATTTGTCATTCATTTGTTTCAAATTTTCTTTGCTACCTAACATATGGCAGAATCCAAATAGAGCTGAATAATTTCAATTTCATTCAAACAGGAAACATTCCAAAAACTGGGCTGGGTTTCATGAGGAATGTTATGGAATGGCATGTAGAGGATAGCAATTATAAAATAGTAGTATTTTTTTTTATTTGTGAGACTCCTCCACAAGTAGCCATCTTAATGAGTGACAACTTTATTCATTGATCAGTGGCTTAGCCATGGGGGGGGGGGGGGGGGGAGGTGGGGTAAAGGGGCATATTCCTCCAATTTTTTCATGATTTTTTTTTTTTTTTTTTTTTTTTTTTTTTTTTTTAAGCTTAACCATATATTATAATTAATATGAGTCCCAAAAATATACATATTGAGTATTAGAACCATAGGAAATCACTGCCAATAAATTTTCCAATTTTTTTACATTACAGAAATAGTTTCCTACCCTACTAATAGCCTTTACATAGTTTGCAATAAAAATTTATTGGCAATGTTTGTTCAGGCTAAATTTTTTCTCACCTCTGGGTACCCAGCTTTTCCTGAAAAAAAAAGAAAGAAAGATGAATTTACTGCATTTACTGGAATAACTTAAACTTTTTGCATGTTATTTGGTGTGTGCCAAGGCAATCATTTGTGTTAGTACAGCTGTGTTAATGCGTGCATCTTGTTAGTGCATTTTGGTGTATGATTGTGGGTGTCTGATCAAAGGTGCGCGCTAAATGTTGGTGCATTCTGGTGTGTGCATGTAGCAGTGTGCCCGTTGGTATGTGCATGTTGTTATGGACATGCATAGTTGTGTGTATTTTTCTTATTATGTGTGTGTTGGTACTTATTATATATACTATTGCATCTATGTTGGTGCATGTGTGTAAGTTAGTGGTTGTGTGAGTGTGTGTTCATGTTGTTGTATGACTTGGTGTTTGCGCTTGCTTGATGTTGCTAATGTTTTAGTGCATGCAAATGTGTTTTTTTTGCATATGTTTTTGTGAACATGTTGGTGTATACATGTTTGAAAGTGTGTTATGTTTGCATGCCCTTTGCATGTGTTATTGCATGCCTTCTGCTGCCTAAATATGTGTCTGTGTGTGTGTATATATGTGCTAAAAAGTGATATTAAGCTTGTTGGTGCATACATGTTTATTGGTTCATTCAAATTGGTGTGTTTATGCATGAATCTTTATGTGTCATTTGAAGTGTGCTGAAGCGTACATGTAGTTTTGTGTGTCGGAACATGTTTGCCTTTTAGTGAGTGAGTGCATTTTTTGCATACTTAGTGCATGTGTTTATACATGCATATGCATTATTAAGTGTGAATTAGTGCATACATGTTGGAGCACATGTGTTGGTCTGAACTTTGTAGGTTCATGCGTGTTGGAGCTTGCATGTTGGTCTCTGCAAGTTGTTGTACATGTTTGTATTAGTATGTGTTGGTACTTGCTTATTTGTGCTTGCTTTTTTTGGGCAGGCATATTTTGGATTTTTTGTTGATTAGGGAAGGTTGGTGTGCACATTTTGGTGGATAATTGCATGTTAGTGCTAGTATATTTGTCTATATGTTAGTGGTGGTGTGTGTGCATGTTGGTGTGTGAATTTGTGCATGTAGGTGCATACTTGCATGTCGGTGTATGTGTTGGTTTTGATGTGTCCATCAATGCTTGTGTGCATTGGTACGATCATGCATGTTAGTATAGGCATATTGTTGCACACGTGTTGTTGGGCTGAATTATTTTGTGTGTATGGTTGCTCTGCATGCATGCTTATGCGCAATTAATGGTATGTGCCTGCTTGATGGAGCATCTGTATTTGTGGACGTTGGTGTGTGCGTGTGAGATGTTACATGTGTATTGACACTTATGTGCATGATTGTACGTCTCAGTTAGTATATTCATGAATGTTGGTGCTTATGTGTGTTAATGCATGTGTTTTAGTTCATCCCTTCATGTTGAAGCTTGGTTATTGTAGCTGGAGTGTTGATGTGACCTGTGTGTGTATAGTTTTGTGTGTTGTTCCTTGCATTCTGGTTGATGTGTGATCATTCATGTTGGTGCACGATGGGACATGCGTGAGTGGGCATTCATTCATGTGTTTTGGTTTGTGAGCATGTGCTTGTACAACCATGTTGTTACATGCATGTTGTTATGAGAATGTTGGAGCAAACATGGGCATTGGTGGGTTAGTGTTGGTATTCATGTTAGTTTGGTTTGTGCTTTCTTGAAGATGCATGCTTTGCGTCTGTGTTGGTTGAGCATATTCAAGTGACTAAAAATTTTTTTATTAGAGTTAGGTGAATGTTGCTATAAGTCTTACCATCAACAGGTAAACTCTCTGTTTGACTTTATGAAAAAAGTACTCTTCAGAAATGGACAAAATTTAGTTTTATGTTACTGATGAAAGTTATCATGTGCTGGTGTACCCTCAAGGTTTCGCTAATAGTTATTATTATTATGATGATGATTGTTATTGTTATTTATTATTATTATTATTATTATTATCGTTATTATTATTATTATTATTATTATTATTATTATTATTATTATTATTATTATTATAAGTGTTACGACTTGTGTAAGAACAGCAATAATGGTGTTTCGCTCATCATGCCTGTGGCTTGCTCTAGAGAAGTAATCCATTTGCTAGTTTTCTTCAGATGCAGAAACATCCAGCTCTCTCTATAAAAACATCAGAAAACTATACTTGTTAGGATTTCCAATATTTTCATGTAAGTATTGTTTAAGATATGGTGTTCCAGAAATAGAGAAATAACTTGCAATCTGTCTACCAGATGCACCTTATTGTAACTACCTCACCCATGAGCATAAGCATTGGTCTTCTATGCAGGTGGAACTCTGCACTTCTACCCCAATCTTAACCATCCCCCCATCCCCCCCCCCTCCCACTAACTGGGCAAGATGTGACCATTCTTTTTGAAGACCCTGCTCAATAGTCAGACAAAATAGATAGCATGTTCGAGGAAACCTCTGACAACTGATTATGTCAATATTGTTTTTGTTTGGTGGTTTGAGCTAATATAATCAATTACCTTTACAAATTTTGTTTAATTCTTAGGGGATGTATTAGCTACGCAACAATTAGGATGTTATGTTCCCTGGTGCATTGAAATCACATTCCAAACCTCCTGCATTTTGCATCCACCATCACCCCCACCCTCACTGTAAGTATTACAAACTGGACTGCATTCCCATTATATTTGGATTTTCTGCAAGCCATCATAAGGAATAGTTTGATTCCATGCTTATCTTTACTTTGGTATTGTTGAAAACAATTTGTTCACGTGTTTTCAGGTTTTTTCCCCGTTTTTCATGCCCCTCCTTTTTTTATTTTATTTATTTATTTATTTATTTATTTATACTTTTGGTTTTTTTTTTGTTTGTTTGTTTGTTTTTTTTTGTTTTTTTTTTGTTGTCTGTCTGTCTGTCTGTCTGTCTGTCTGTCTGTCTGTCTGTCTGTCTGTCTGTCTGTCTGTCTGTCTGTCTGTCTGTCTGTCTGTCTGTCTGTCTGTCTCTCTGTCTGTCTTCTGTCTGTCTGTCTGTCTGTCTGTCTCTCTCTCTGTCTGTCTGTCTCTGTTTTTTTGTTTGTTTGTTTATTTGTTTGTTTGTTTTTTATTTTTTTTATTTATTCTTTATTTTAAACCGTTCCTTAGCAAACCAACGCACAAAAAAAACAAAACATTTCTGTGAAAAAGGAAAAGCTTTTGCCAAGGACAGGGATGTATTCTAAAGGTATGCTATTTTCTTGAGAAATGTTCCCCATTCAGTTTAGCGCTTCACCTTACTCTTTTCTCTCTAGATGATGGTAGGAGGGGCTGAGGTGAGCGTCAAAGTGCACCCAAAGTGCACCGGTTGGTGGCAAAATAAGAGGTCTAAAGAAAAAAAAAGAAGCCCACAGTTCCTGTAAGAGCTAGGTGTATCATAAAAGTTTACTGCATCAAACTGACCAACTGGTGAAGTTTCTGCAGTGGTAATTATTCATACACCATTTATTTTTGCTGTCTTTTAAGCTAAATGCTGTTTGTTCACTGCTTTGAACAAGAATATTGTCTTCCAAAGCATTCATAAGCATAACCAAATCGAAATGATTTCTTTTTATTCCTGACAAAATTAATTAAAATGAGGTGTATAATTGCATCATCATGTCCTTGTAGAAAGCATGCTGCCCAGCCCAAGCACAGTAGTATTATAGTCCATACAGTAACCAGTAATGTAGAATATACTTTAGCTTTAGCATCTAAGCTTTTGAACTAGCAAGAATGCACACACACTCTTTGATAATGAAAATACAATACCCTTTGTACCCCTGCATTATTAGATACAATTTGCATACATGATTGTAGTCTTGTGTGTGTATGTGAGTGTCAATTATGTTTCTTGTTGATGCAGGGCTAGGCTAAGTCTGGTATACATGCTAGTCATACTAAATTATATAGTTGATTTTTTAGAGAAACACCAGCGCTATGGTATCTCATTATATTCCTGGTCATGGTTAGGCTTTCCTTTCCCTTGTTTTACCAGTTTTTATTTACTTATTTATTTTCTTCCTTTTTTTTTCTTCTTTTTTTAATTACCCTCGATAAAGTCATTGTTAAGTCAAGACATTTAATCTTAAGTGGTGCGATTTTTGATAAGATATTTCCAGTCTCGTCGGCCCACCAACCGTAACCATAACCTTGATCATTATAGATGGGCAGATTGGGGTACATGTTGCTGATCAACACACGAAGACTATTAATGGACCTTATCTTCAGGGAAATTAATGATGTCTCCTGCTGTAACCAATGAGATGTTGACATCACTCATCCTGAGCAATGATACTGCAAACTGATGCTGCACTTGGATTTCATAGTGTTTGATGGGTCACTCATTAACTTGAGGTCAGCTTAGAAGGACAGAAGGAAGAAATGCGAAATGGGGGCAAGTTATACCAAACCAGAATACCAAAAAAAAGTGATGCCAAACCAAATCTCAGGGTGTGCGGTTAAGAATATTGGGTTACCTTTGATAGAGACACACTTGTTTTTCTACATCTAGATATCTTCCAAATATTATTCTAACCTTTGCAAATATGAGCATTGACAAATTCAAATGTCACTGAGATATGATGAAACATTCAACAGAAAAAGCTCTTAGGAAATCCTGCACCAAATTTTATAGAATTTATTGCTGGTTCATCACTATGTGAGAAACATGACTTTGAGCTCATTCTTTTGTATCATCTATGCCTAGCCAGTCAGATATTGCGCAATACTATAATGATTTTTATTATGTTTTCACTGCTAAGGTTTTTCAAAGAAGACGGAGATACCAGTGTGTAAGTTTTAGCTTCTCCAGTTCTATTGTCATCATAGCAGATGACCTTTCACCATGGATATTCCAGAATACAAGTAGATGACAATGTTCTCTTGTCATCTGCACACCCACTCGCCACCTATTCGGCAAATATATGACAAATTTTTAAGAGAAACAATTAACAAGATGAAATGATTTGAATGAAATTGTTTTCCCTTTTTATCACCTAATGACCAAAATATTTTTAAATCCAATAATTTGAACCCAAAGGAATAGTAGCATAATTAAAAGGAATCATGAGTTTGAGTAAAGCCTTGTCATTTTGTAATTACAGGAGAAGAGGTGAAATTGACATGAAATTACAGAAATTATATATGCTGCATGCAGGATGCCCTTGCTTCCCTGACAGTGTGACTACAAACCATCACCTAGATATCTCTTCTGCCGAAAATATCATGGTAAGTTATGTATGTGTAGGCAGTGTTCAGAATTTGTACTTAACTGGTTTTTCTCTCCCACTTACCACCACACCTCCCCTTCCCTTTGTTCCTTCCACATACCATAGTTCCGTTCAAGAGGATGAAGTTTCTTTTTTCCTTAATTTTCACTTTCTGAATAGCTACTATCCCATATGCATAAACCAGATTGGAGTGTTTTGTTGGCTGCAGACAACAAGTTGCAGGCTGATGTATAACATTAGTATTGGGCTCATATATCTTTACCAAGTGGCAGCCATAATATGTTGCTACGACAGGAGAGTTTGCTGTCCACATAAACTCCATGGTTAACATTGTCTGCACTAAAGATGCTTTTGTTGAGATGGACACGGGAATTGTATAAAATGTAATGGAATACTCAGATCATATTCCTTCTTTTACACTATTTGTAGTTATTGTACTGAAATAATACACCTATCTGTGCTACTCTCTGAACCCTTGCCTAATAAATGCATATATTTGCTTCATTTATCCAACATGCAAAAAATGCTAGGACAATGTGTCCGTCAGACAACATGCATGCTGTGTTATAGACTTGTGTAGTCAAGGTGATGATATTGCACTGTGCAGGTGAAGTGCAACATTCCTCCTAGTGTGGCAGAGTGAATGGAGACTGGTGGAAGATGTTTTTCGTATGGAGTGCTGTAACGAAACACTCTTTATCCATAAGTTAAACAATTCGTTTATTTTGAAATATTAGCATCTTTACTTAGCTGGAATAGACCAATGGCATCCAAGTTATGTGTTGGAGAAAAGAAGAATGAATGAGAAAACGAATCTATCAAATAAAATTTATTAGTTGCTCTTTTCAAACCTTCTTTGTTTACAGAAGAAAAGATCTAAGATGTATCTTAATTGCACTTTGATTTAATGCAAGCAACCATGGAAACCACCAGGAATTGTAGCTACAAATGTGTGCCATTTCTGTGACATAAGACCTCTTTTTTTTCTTAAGAATTTCTTTTTCATTTTGTGGAATGGTTTATCATAATTTAGGATTTGTTCACTACACTAACATTATGATGTTTTCAGCATGAAGTGCTACATGATAATCCTTGTTAATGACTATACTAAAGTGTTATGCTCATTACTGCCATATATGACATACACTGATGCTTTTGTGTTACAGGAAGCTCTTTGACACATTCATTCTCCAAAAGATTCTGACAAAATCAGAGCACTTCTTAGAAAAGTAAATAATTTTTTTCTCCCTAATCTCTGATGTTGCATTTTGTTATCCATTTTATTCAGAATTATTGCTATTGAATGATGAGTGCTGTATATATACATATATACTGGTGCGTATTTTTATATATATATATGCATAGGTATATATATATATATATATATAAATATATATATATATATATATTTATTGTGTTACTCGGACCCTGTGCAGGACTTTCACTCTAACAATTTAGGAGTAGACAACATTGTTGGAACTGTCATGCACTGTTTGCACAAGTATGAGATGTATAGAAAAATTAATTTTACCTATTAAAATACCTGAACATCTCCACATGACCAGCTTATGAAAATGAAGAATAAACGCCATGCAACTGAAGATGTTTCGCTTCCCTCATTCACTAACTCTAATCACTTTAGTAACTGATATCTTCTGAAACTAATTTTAAATACAATATTAAAGATGCTTTGTTATGAGGACAGTTTTGTAACTGACTTTTTTTAACGCAATATTAGCTGAATAGACTATTTGGTTGGCCTCTATATATGGTAATTATTACCTTCTAGAAGTGTAAAATCAAATAAAGCTGCTGTATCTCAAATAATTAGATAGCCTGAAAATAATTTTTAGCTCTGACCGTTCATAGGTAATAATGCTGAATGGGATGCTTGGATTCCATACGGCCAATTTTGGCCTGATTAGCCAATAAATTAGTCTATGGGGTGGCTATGACCAAATAAAACCCATTACCGTACCCAGATATATTAAATAGTGCTCACCTGGGATCTTGGAGAGCACATGCCAAATTTTAGCAATTTTATTCCCAGTGTTTAGCAGTGATGCCTACACACACACTCACGAACTGAAATATATATTAAATTATGATCATAAATTTAACTTTTTCAATCCTAGCATTATTCATCATAATAATTTTTTTGGCACTATTTCACTTTATATACTGATGGAGAGAGGTGTAGCCAGGAGGAATTCTACCTGTGTCACTCCAAATGTGAAGTTGTTTTTGTGTGCCATATATTAAGTTTTGTTCATCTAAGGGTTTGTCTGGTCAAATTACCATTTTTTGGCTTCTTTTTTGCCTGACAATAAAAAAGTAAATGGTGTGGTCTTATACATGTACTCTAAACATTCCACAGAATATATCAATTCGAAGTATATATAGATTCATGGGTCTATCTCCCTTGTTGCAGAAATACAATTATTGCCATGTTTAGGTTACACAGGGAAAGTAAGAGATGTAGCCTAGCGGGACCCACACCAGGTTAATCCCTTAATGAGGCAGCATATGCTAGAGTTTTTCTGGATAAAATTAAATTTTTTCATTTACTCTTCATAATAATGCCAAGTACAGAAAAATATCCTTCCACAGGTTTGGCCTGAATACTGTTATAAATACACACAGAAGACAAAAAAAGAAAAAAGAAAAGAAATATCTTTATATATATATATATATATATATATATATATATATATATATATATATATATCTATATATATATACATACATATATATATATATATATATACATATATATATATATATATATATATATATGTATATATATGTATTAAGATATTTCTTTTCTTTTTTTTTTCTTTTTTTTTGTCTTCTGTGTGTATGTTTATAACAGCATACTGGCCAAACCTGTGGATGGATTTATATAAATAAATAAATAAATAAATATATATATATATATATATATATATATATATATATATATATATATATGTATATATATGTTACAATTGCACCCATTCTGCGTCTATATAACCAAATTTGCTTTCCTGTTAAATTTAGGAAAATGTTCTGTCATAATTTCTAATCCAAACTATGAATACCATTAAAATTGGGCGTGACTCCGTTGTTATTTTTTTTCCATCAAACCCACAATAAAGCTTGGAGCCCTTCCCATTTATAACTGGGCAGGTGAGTATCTATCCCTTACTAGTTGCAAACTTCACAGATTGTAACCCCTCCGCCAGTTTAGAGAAATACTGAAGTTTCTTTGAATCAAGAAAATACATTTAAGTCCAGATGGAACCAGGGACATCCGAGGATTCTCAAGGTGAATCTACTAAAAGAGCATGGTCCCCTGACTCCATCAAAAGAGAAGAGGTAAGTTAGCTTATTTTCCACTTAATTAATGTTGATATGGGTAGTTGTGAGTGAGTAGTGTGAGTAGATTAGGGTTAGCAGGAATTATGTAAGTATTAAGTGTGAGAAGGTCAGTTTGAGTAAGTTGGTGAGTGATGGTGGCTCCCTGCATTTTTCTTGAATAACACATGATTAGCATATATCAAATATTATTATTTTTTGATGTTCTCCTTCAATTGTATGAGGATATTTACAAAGGGTTAGCATACATCAAATATTATTATTTTTTTATGACGCTCTCCTTTTGTCTGAGGTTATTTAGCAATGTTTATAGCCATGGTTTACTTTATGAAGTAGTCAGAATTGTAGATAACATTTGTTTTGCTATTTCATCTGATTTTCCTAACCTACATTATTATTTTTCTTACACATATTTAATAATGTTTTGAAGAAGCTTAAGTTTTTCAAACCTAGAACTGAAACGAACCCACCTTCTAAGCACATGTAAGTATTATTAGTTACAGAGCTACTATACACCTATAATTCAGATTTTGGGGAAATATTCATAAGAAATTGTTGGTCATAGTTTTTTCGATGAGTCATTGTGAATGAAAGGTAAAAAATTGAAATCTAATTGAATTTCAATTTTTTTTTAGACGACAATCAATACCCAACCAAAAATTGGTTGCTGATTGGCAAGTGAGTGAACATGACGAGTGCGACTTGCCCTTACATCCAGCATCATCTGTAAATTATGCATGCCTCATGAATACAGATTTCGGTTTCATGTCCACCAGAAGTTCCCCTCCATCACTTATCGCCTGTGCCTGCTTGGAAAAAGCTTTGCAGCAACTGCAGTCAGCCAAATATCCGGACTGTGTGGAAATCATGGAATATGAGACTGAAATTCATGGTGTGGGTATATTTTGAGTATGTGTAAATGTCTGTGTTGCGTATCTGTGTTAGCACGTATGCATTCGTATATGTGTCAAAAGAATTGAGAATATTACTAATGAAAATTTCTTTTCAGTAAATTTGTTCCTCTCACTAAGAAATGCTTTGATAATATCTTCCTAATTTAGAGTTGGGTACAAAAATCTCTTGTTTCTTGGAGGCATGTGTAACCAATTAATGTATTTGTAGTTTCTAATTAGTTGGGCCTAGCATGTTTATTTTACCTAAAATCTGTATGCCTACTAATGGCATCAGTGAACACCTGTACCATAATAATTTTATTGGCATTGATGACTGGAAAAGCTATTTTTGAGAACTACAAATGCCTGGCAGATTTTGTGACATAATCGAGCAAGTCATTCGCACACACAGACTGCAGGAAGGAGAAGTGAGCCAGTATCATGAGGACTTGAGCAACAAGGAAGAGCAGGAATGATTAATATCCATAAGAGTAGGACAGCACATGATGTGGCTGTGCACACAGACAGGCACTCAACCATGGCAACTATGCTGCCACTAAACTCTAACAGACACTAGTCTAGTGTGTCAACACCCAATAGTGTTCATTGAGGGCAATGCCTGGCAGCACAGAGTTGATGTAGAAGCAGTGTGGGAGGAGTGAGTGTGGGAGGAGTGAGTGTGGGAGGAGCGAGTGTGGGAAGAGATGGAAGAGTGAGTGTGGGAAGAGTGAGTGTGGGAAGAGTGAGTGTGGGAAGAGTGAGTGTGGAAAGAGTGAGTGTGGGAGGAGTGAGTGTGGGAGGACGAGCAATTTGCTTTGCTAATTCATGTGGAGGAAACCAGCAGTCCAACCTGATGAGCACTGAAAGTGGTCTCAAAAGAAATTGTTGAAGAGTACTACACCGTGAAAAAATCTACATATAAGGGTCTGTAAATATTTGAGCAGGCAGAGGATTTAGGAATTCATAGAGAACTGAAGTAAGCAATGGTATGGGAACAATGCAGTGAGTGCGAGGGTGGTAGGATAGCATCAGGGAACACAAACAAACAGACCATCAGTGGACTAAAGTGAAGTAGCAAACCGATGGTACGGTGAGTGATAAGCCAGTTTCATTCTTCACCATAAGACTAATCCAACACAGCTGCACCATGAGACAAACTCAACACAGCAGCACCATGAGACCAACCCAACACAGCTGCACCATGAGACAAACTCAACACAGCAGCACCATGAGACCAACCCAACACAGCTGCACCATGAGACCAACCCAACACAGCTGTACCATGGACCAACCCAACAGAGCTGCACCATGAGACCAACCCAACACAGCTGCACCATGAGACCAGCCCAACACAGCTGCACCATGAGACCAACCAACACAGCTGCACCAAGAGACCAAACCAACACCGCTGCACCATGAAACCAACCCAACAATTGACCATAACAATATCCATCCTATAATAGCGAAATAACTTGGTTCAACTATAGCACAATCAGCTCATACTCATGACTTCTTGTGAGCCTACTCCAAATTTAAACAAGCTGAAATGATTCTAATTTTAAATGCTTGCATTATCAACCCCTTCCACCAAACACACACAAACACACACACACACACAATCATTACCTGCACTTTTAATAGTTGAGAGTCCTCTCCTCCAATTCTGAAGAGACATAGTCTGGACAATTTCACTGGGTTAGTTGGCAGTTTAGCCCTAATCTCATATGGATCAATATCTCTGTATTTATCCAAAAAATACACGATATTAATGCACTTTTCCAAGGGCCAAGTTTGTCCAAAAACATCCTTAATGATATCGTAGGTAACTAAACTTGGTCTGACTCCTTTTTCTTCCATCATTTTTTTAGTACTTCCATGCACAGCTCCATCTGGGGAGTAGCTTTTGGCCAAAATGAATCCAACATGCTAATTTGAGCAAATCTTCCTCTTGGAAAGACGTTAAGTATTTTATTGTAGGTTTCAAGATCTTCGTCAAGTCTAAAGTCATCCATTTTCCTCATTGCTGTTGAATAAAAGCAACATGACCCCTTCTAGTCTTTTCCTTGACAAGGAACTCATTTAAAGCCACAGAAAATTGCTGACGTTTGTCCAACCCAGTCCTATCCTTCACTGAATCCATTAGCCTTGTGTAACCAGCCTTTGATTTAGATAGCTCACTGTTTGTAACAGTCAGCTTCCCCAGGAATTTTAAGAATTTTAACTTCGCTGCCACCCCTTTAGTAAACCCCTTTAGTAAACAGAAACAAGACCTGTTTAGAAGATAGGGTTCTTTGCATACTAGTAGAAATCTCAAATATTACTTTGGTATAATAAAAATTTACAGTATTTCAATGCATGTTTAAAAACTGGGTCAGATTCTTAATTAAAAAAAGTTATGAACCAATCAAATCGCATTAAAACGGACCAATCAAATTGAACACCCTAGAATATAAGAGAATTGGAAAACCTCTTTACCAGACATTTTTACCGTGGGTAACTTTGTGGTATTACTTCTTTTTTCTTCCTCTGCGCTGCTGCATTTCGTTAATTTGGTCTACAGGGGAGATGGCACGTACTAAGCAAACGCCTAGAAAATCTACTGGAGGAAAGGCTCCTAGGAAGCAGTTGGCCACTAAGGTGGCAAAGATGAGTGCCCCTTCCACTGGAAGCGTGAAAAAGCCTTACCGCTACAAGCCTGGTACCGTTGCCCTGCGTGAGATTAGGCGGTACCAAAAGTCAACCGAACTTTTGATCCCGAAGCTGCCTTTCCAAAGGCTTGTGAAAAAAATCGCTCAAGGTGTGATAACGGACCTTCGCTTCCAGAGTGCTGCCATTGGTGCCCTACGGGTGAGGATATGCTTAATTGGTTTTATTTTGCGTGTTTTAATTGCTTCTGTTTGTGATTCACAGGAAGCTTCAGAAGCTTATCTTGTCGCTTTCTTGAAAGAGACCAACCTGTGTGCCCTTATCGCTAAACGTGTAACCATTATGCCAAAAGATATACAACTGGCCCGAAGGATCCGTGGGAAGCGTGCTTGAGTTTTCATCATCAACTCAAAACCAATTTAATTTAATGCTGTTTAACTTTCCTGTTTTTTCCGCAAATTGATTCCCTGCTTATCTCAACCATGTATACAATTCTTCGGTGTCAATCCTAAAGAGTTTATTATTTGTAGGTGGGGACTGAAAAACTAATATTTCTTGTTGATGTTCTAATTGGCTGGCTTTATAAATATCCTTCTTGAAAGGATGATCCGCTGTCTAGCTTAGCAACCGCTCATTACTGGAGGTTAAGGGGGGGGGGGGGGGGAGGGGGGGAGGGGTTTACTCCGTTGAAAATTTAAAAAGCTCCATGGGAGAATATAGCAAATATGCATAGATATACACATAAGGAGGTGGGGGTGTGTGGATATGGGAGGAATTGCTCCATTTCTGCATCTCTAGTGATTAGTGTCTTTTTTGAACTCTTTGTGTGATTGGTAAACAAATTTATCTAGAAATATTCTTTTGAATGGGATCATATTACACATGAACTATCACAATAATTACCTGCGGGATACAGGTCTAGGAAAGCTTGGAATAGTAGACAGGTACATCCACATTTTTGTCAAAAATGGATGTTTAACAAATTATTTACTGTATAAAAACAAGTTTGCTGTTACACTAAGTGGGTGGTTACTCATGAATAGAATAGTTTATTTAATGGATGTACACCCAAGGTAGCCCTAATCATGGTCTCCCTAAAAGGGGCCAGTGGTCCTGTAAGAAACCCCTGAAAATTTCAGGATGATTGGTCCAGGCATCAGGGAGAAGAGAGCAACTATGCATACATATGGACAAACTGACAATTATAGCACATCACAATTAATCTATCAACTGCATAGCACTTATTCCCCCTTATACACCCAATACCAAAAAAAAAAAAAGGGTGAGTTGAATGCATGCATTGTTTTGAATGTGTTTATCAAAGTCTATATTATAGGTACAAAGTGATTATCAAATAGCTTCTCATTTCTCCATATTATTGGCTGCTCCAGATTCCATTGTTGCAACTGTTTCAAGTATGCTCTTGCATGTATTCCATCTCTCACCTGTTACATTTGATTTTCTTTAGTCTATGCATTGTGACGACCCTTTACAGAAATATTTATTTTGTTTCTGTTATTTAATTATTTCAAAACACGTCTGAGTTCAAGTGTAAAGTATTTAATCATGTGACCAGCCAACTTCTTGTTTGCATGGAACACACCCCTAGACATCATCTTCTCCAAGTGTAATGGCTGCTGCGTCATCACAGGGCCCCATGTTTGCTCCCAGGGCTGTCTTTAGTGGAGTGGAACTGTCTGTCTCTTGCACTAATCTCAAGGATTTGGACTATTTTCTCCAAGAGCGACCCAGCTGTGTTTTTGTACGAAAAGAAGGGACAGAATTGGGATAAACTAGGTAGAAGTGAAGTGATAGAGAACAACCTGAATCCCAAGGTAGGTTTCCCCTAACTTCCCTATCTCCCATCAGCTCAGCAGTGAGCTCTCCAGGCAAGCAGGGTGTGATCAATGGTTGAGTGTATGTACATATTATAGTTGTGCAAGACATTCTTGATAGACTACCACTTTGAGGAGGTGCAGCAGTTGAAGTTCTCTGTGTACGATGTTGGACCACAAGCATGTTGATGTTGTGAGCAAACACGATGTGATTGGTGAGATTGAATGCTGTCTGGCAGACATTGTCACTGTGGGGCAGCAGTACACCAGAAATCTCAGACATAAAGGTGGGTGTATCAAGGTGGGTGTGTCAAGGTGGGTACGTTCAGGCTGCCTCTCAATACTGCACCAGCAGACGTTGCATTAGGGGTGTATCATTCTCTCTCCCAGAGACTGTGGAATGTTATGCACATATCCTATTCCTATGTCCTGTGCCCATGTATTATCTTGTCAGGTGTGTTTCATGCACCAGATAGGAGTGCGCGCGAATGTGCCACGTTAAATGCTGAGAAAGACTCACACAATATATTCCCTCAATGGTATGTGGTCATCCGAAGGCTGGTCCCAATACCAGCCAGTATCGGAGAAGTTGGGGGGGGGGGGGCGGGAGGAGTTGCATTCCCTAAAGATAGATTCATGCAGTCAATGAGCTGTAAAGGGTCGTATGATAGTGAGTGGTATATTATTTTTTTAAACATATGGTAGTTTGCGAGATAAGAAGTTTCAATACCATATGCTATGCACATGTCAGTTCCTGACCTTTGCACTCTATTCTATGCTCCTTAGTGGTCAAATGTGTGCTGACGTCCAGAATAGAGTATGGCATGTGCATGCTACGCAATTAAGCACCACTACACCTATGTGCACACATACATACGTGTGCACACACACACACACACACACACATCTTTAAAAGAGCGTCGCTACTCTATATGGACTGACTATTTAGTTGAGACATGCCTGAACTGGTGACTTGTCACAAGTGTGTGTGGATGTCATTAAACTGCTTCAAAGATTAATGAGTGAATGTGGTTGCTTGGGAATGCTTCTACCAGGGTGGTAACCAACCGGCAGAGATTTGGACCTTCCCTGTGGGTGCAACTGACAGAGAGAGAACTGAGTGCAAGTGCATACCTGGGACACACAGTATCTGGCTTAGCACGACAGGGTCTTCGCTCACAGTCAAGCCAACCATGCTGTCAGGGTGAGGAAGACAAGATGTGTCATCCACTGTTCCAAACCTCTTATCACCAGGAAAGTGTTTAGACTGGTTGATGTAAAGATGAAACGGCAACACAATATATTAGTAAATACATGACACAGCAGATGCCGCCAAGGTAAGTGTGTGTACTGGCATCAGCTGATGATCACCATTGTTGCTGCGCACTGGACCAACAACCAGTGAGTGCACCACCTGACTAACTCACTTCACACACCCTGACTAACTCACTCCACACCCCTGACTAACTCACTCCACACCGCCTGACTGACTCACTCCACACCTAATCATCAAATAGCTAACATCTGTTGACCAGACACATGAATTAGCAATGCAAATTGCTCGTCCTCCCACACTCACTCCTCCCACACTCACTCTTCCCACACTCACTCACTCTTCCCACACTCACTCTTCCATCTCTTCCCACACTTGCTCCTCCCACACTCACTCCTCCCACACTGCTTCTACATCAACTCTGTGCTGCCAGGCGTTGCCCCCAATGAACACTATTGGGTGTTGACACACTAGACTAGTTTGGTGGCAGCATAGTTGCCATGGTTGAGTGCCTGTCTGTGTGCACAGCTACATCATGTGCTGTCCTTCTCTTATGTGTGTTGTTCATTCCTGCTCTTCCTTGTTGCTCAAGTCCTCATGATGCTGGCTCTCCTCTCATTCCTGCAGTCTGTGTGTGCGTGTCTCCGTGCAGGTGTCTGTCCCTATGTCTCCATGTTGGGTCTGTAGATTCGGCTCAGTGATCAACCTCCACACTCGGATACCCACCGGCGGGAACCACAATGATCTGATAAAGAGTCACTTGTCACACAAGCACCACGAGAGGTGGTCTGGCAACATGTGGCTAGGTTGGGTCTTGTTTAATTAAGGGAGCGGCCAACCCCCGGGTACTTACTCACTAACATATGGTGGACAAATAGCAAATTTAATATTCTTGAACAAGTAGTAACAGCTGTGAATAGTGTTCTTTGGTGTTTCCAAGGATTGAAGAGATTACATCACGTAATAACCTTGCATGTTGTGGTTAGGTGTCTGTTGTTTTTGTTTGCTTTTTTTTTCTTCCAGATAAATATTTGTGGTTGCAGATGCAGCCATTAAATTGGTTGGAAAGGTTTAGGAAAAAAGGATTCAGAAATTCCAGGATGAGGTGTACCTCCAGTGGTCAGGCCTGCCAGGCAGTTGGTGCAAGGAGGTGGCACTCCCTGAGCCAGTTAGTCTGGTTGGTGTGAGCATCACTGGGTTGGAGCTGCAGCAGTAGTAACCTTGGCTCCTTCTCCTTTATCATGGAGTTCTGTTTTTCTCCGTCAGATCTCTAAACCTGGTAGCTTCTGCACATTGCGGAGGTTGGTAGCTAACTTACACCTTTATTTTGGTATTGCATAATGATTTTGAGTTCTGTTGTCATGGATGTGGTTATCTTGTAGTAATGCAATGTTAGTATACAATGATGGATTACATGACATGCATGCCTGTAGCTGGTATTCTTACTTCGATTGAACAGGAACTAGAGCACAGCTCTATTGTTTGAATAAATCCCTGAGGAGACATCTTCAGTCCATTAGCGTTCACTTTGCCACTGGAAGTGAGAGGTTTGTAAATGGATCAACCACTACCAACTAAAAGTGACCGCAATTAAATTTCTGGTGGATTAGGTATTTGAAGCTATTCCCCACCTAACAGCCAACAACCCAAACACACACCTTAGCTGATAGCACTAAGTTTCCGGAGTTCACTCTCTGATTTTTATAATTGGCCATCAGCTTCACCTCAAAGATAGAAACGTACACACACTCCTTATGTACAATAACATTTCATACATGTACGCATGCTCTGCAGAGCTGAAAGAAATTATGTTCACTCATTATATTATTGATAGAGGCATCATTAAAGGGATAACATATCCATCAATTGGAGTGTAATGCAGATCTGCAAGAAATGGTGGATAACTTGCAATCTAAAGCACGCGACAGCCAGAGCTCTTGAATGGGTGAATATTTCTTCTTGAAGGTGCAGCGTGAGTCCCATAGCAGTCAACACACGGAAGATGAGGCACGTATCCAAGAGCTCCTGGAGAAGAAGGCCCAGATGGAAGTGGAGCAGCAGAAGTGTTTAGATGAATTGGATAAGGTCAAGTCCCAGCTGATTCATCTGAGGAACGAGGGCTCACCAGGTTCAGCCTCAACTTTCAGCCCTCTTCGAATATCCGAGAATGAAATGGCCACTCCTTATAAGATGAGGTGCATGGAGAAAGAAAAGGAGGAAATGAAGAAGACCACGGAGACCCTGAAGCTGGTGCAGGCAAAGTAGTTGGTACAGGAGGAAGTCAACAAGAGGTTGACTGAGCAGACACACTCCTACTTGAAGGACATCCTCAAGCTCAAGGAAGATCTCCATCGCTGCAAGGCCAAATGTGAGAAGATGGAGAAGCTTCAGTTGGAGAAAAGGAGACTTCAACTTCAGCAAGAGGACGCAGATGCTGCCAGAATGGAGATCACCGAGTTGAAGACGCTAAATGCTCTTTTCTTTGAGACCATTCTCGTCCTCGAACGAGATGTGTGCATCCTGCTGGCGAAGCAGTAACAGTGCAGGTGCTCAGGGAAGGATAATACAGACGTCCGGTTCAGTCAGGAGTCCATGGAGCCTGAGTTGCTTGATGATAACTCGAGGATGCAGGAGCTCTTTAAGCACGACTTGCTGTTGGAATTTGACACAGACCTAAAGAATGCAGAAGCAAAGTTCTTGACACATTTATTCTCCAACAGATTCTGACAAAATCAGAGAACGTCTTAAAAAAGTAAGTCAATTTATTCACTCTTGTCTCTGATGTTACAATTTGTTAACCATCTTACTTAAAATTATTATAATTGAATGAAGAAAGCTGTGTATATACATATATATATATATGCATAGGAATAAATATATATATATACTAACTGTGATACTCAGTCCCTCTGCGAGACTTTCACTCCAAAATTTTTAGAGTAGACAACTTTGCTGGAGCTGCCATGTACGGTTGGAATGAGTATGAGGTGTATGGAATAGATTAATTTTACCTATGAACAATACCTGGACATCTCCTCATGATCAGCTTATGAAAATTAAGAATAAAGCCAGACAACGGATGATGTTTCGTTTCTCTCATTCACTAACTCTAAGCACTTTGGTAACTGATATCATCAGAACCATATTTCAAATACAATTTAAAGATGCTATATAATGAAGGCAGTTTTGAACTGAGGTTTTGTAAAGCAATATTAGCTGAATAGCCAGTTTGGTTGGCATACACGAGGTCATTATTCCCATCTAATAACACAAATTCAAATAAAGCTGCTGCATAACAAAAATGTAGATGGACTGAAAATAATTTTAAGTTCCACCTCTCTCTCCCCCTCACCCCCACCCCCCCCCCCTTAAATCCACTTCCCATACAGCTTACAGACGCTCACCACTACTCCACACTCCCACCTTCCGGAAGAGAGATAAGCCCACACTACTCGCCAACATGCTACCCTCCCTGCCCCAACCATCCCTCCACAGACCCTTTGGGGTTTTGTTCAGGTCATCAACCCACACCCGACGAACCCATGGCCAATGACAACCATCAAGAGCAAAACTACGGCCTACTACACACATCTTGCTAACAATAAAGCACACTTCTGCTAAGTAACGCACAGATCCATGTATACGTTTTTGCAAATAACAACGCATACTTTTACCAAATATCACACAGATTCCGGCCATAAAAATATGCCTCTGCCAACTACAACACACACTTCTGCCTACATAAAGAAAGTGCAACCACTGACACTTAGCCAACAATGCACAATTATTCTAACAAAAACACACGCTACAGCATAAAAACGCAAGCTTCAGCAAACTACACACAATCCTTCTAATGACAACAAACACTCTAACTAACAACAGGAACTCGTGCCGTCAATTCACTCTCCTGCCATGAAAACAAACTCTAGACTACAACACACACTAAAACCGTCAACACCAACTCTTGCAAACAAGAACACATACTTCTGTCAATAACATACATGCCAGCCTAAACCACACATTACTGCCAACAACAAAATCCCTTGCTAACAATAACACAAACTTGCAAACATCAATATATACTCCTTCAAACATCACACATTTCTGCCAACAACACTACACAATCTTGCAAACAACCTGCACTCGAGCAAACTACAAGAAAACATGCCTACAATGACGCACACTGTGGCAAAGATATTATCATGCAGTGAACAGCAAGGGTTTCAGCAGAAAATTTAAGACATACTTTCAAACTAGGCACATTTCTAACAACAACAATGCACTCTTTAAATATGGGTTGATAGATTTTGTCTCTGCTATCTGCCCTACCTACAAATTGGAAACACAAATGGGCCCTGGAATCCCCCAATCCTAATCGTGGACCCTGAAATCTTACCCTAACCTTACAACTGGGTCCTGAAATTACACATCCCCTCCCAACACAAGGCCCCTGGAATTTCCCCAACCACTTCTATATGTGGACCCTTTAATATTCCCCTACTCCTAAAACCTGACCAACTCAAGATATAGAAGTGCTTAGTTCCTATACAACGTAAGTTATCATTAAGTATATCATGAGATCATCAACTTTCAACATGGGAGCAAACGTACTGACAGCAAATCTGCACAACTACCAGTAGTCCCAAATAGAAACATCTGCAAGAAGTATTAATCAAATTACTTAGGATGGTTTGGAAAGGGTGGCTTTAGAATTGAAATTGCTATGGAGATAAGTAAATAAAATTCTTTCAAATAACACCAAAAAACATTTCTGCGTAGTAACAAATTCATATGCACCACAGTTACCCAGAATTGACTGGAACTTTTATTGAAAGAAAAGCAGTACAATATGAGAAAATGCAATATAAAAGATTAGAAGGGGCCAAATAGAAACATCTGTAAGAAGTATTAATCAAATTAATTAAGATAGTTTCGAATGGGGGTATTCAGAACTTCCATTGACGAGTAAATGAATCCTCGGAACTAATACCAAACAACAATTCTGTGTAGTAATAAACACATCCATATGCAGCACAGGTACCAAGAATTGACCGAGACTTTCTTTAGAAGGAAGCAAATACCCTATAAGAAGTGCCATATAAGGGATTGGAAGGGATAGGGCTAGGGCTAGGGCTAGCACTCATTCACTCACTCATTCACGTACTCACTCACTCACTCACTCACTCACTCACTCACAGGATCCTCAACTATGCAGTGATCCATGAGGCATTGTTGAGACCATATGCAAGATTCTGTGATTATATTGAATGGTGTGTTGCTTTTTCTGATTGAGTTGGTTGAATATCTTTAGGAGTGAAATCATTCTACTCTTTCAGTCTATTCTCCTTTATCCCTTCCAATCCCTTATATGGCACTTCCTTATATGGTATTTGGTTCCTTTTAATGAAAGTCTCGGTCAATTCTGGGTACCTGTGCTGCATATGGATGTGTTTATTACTACACAGAAATGTTGTTTGGTATTAGTTCCAAGAATTAATTTACTCATCAATGGAAATTTTGAACACCACCCATTCGAAACTATCTTAATTAATTTGATTAATACTTCTTTCAGATGTTTCTATTTGGCCCCTTCTAATCTTTAATATTTTACTTTCCTTTATGGTACTGGTTTTCTTTCAATAAAATTTCCTGGCAATTCTTGGTACCTGTGCCTCATATGGATGTGTTACTACGCAGAAATGTTGTTTGGTATTAGTTCCAAGAATTTTATTTACTTATCTCCTTTAGCAATTTATATTCTGAAGCCGTCCTTTCTAAACCATCCTAAGTAATTTGATTAATACTTCTGGCAGATGTTTCTATTTGGGACTACTGGTAGTTGTGCAGATTTGCTCTCAGTATGTCAGTAGCTAAATTATTATTTTTATTTTTGTAATCAATTGGAAAAAGTCTTGTATATTTGTGTCAATGTTATTTCACTACTGACAGCTTGCAGAGAAGAAGATCTGCATTCAAATGAAGTGGGATGTTAATGCACTTACCTTGGCAAACATCACTTGTGAGCTTTCCTTGAGACTCCTCACAGTCCTGACTGTCTTTGAGCAAGAAAAGCTGGTGCAACACTCTTTGATGTTGACCAACGTTTACCTTCCCAGTAATTTAAGAGAGCAATATAGAGAGATATATCAATTTCTCCTTTGACTTTCTCAATTTTCTATTTCACCCAGTCCTTTCAATCTTATGAACTTTCTTGCTCTCTATAGTTCAGTTGAGCTCTCTCTTGCCCTTACATCCAGCATCATCTGTAAATTAAGCATGCCTCATGGATACAGATTACGGTTTCATGTCCACCAGAAGTTCCCCTCCATCACTTATCGCCTGTGCCTGCTTGGCAGAATCCGGACTGTGTGGAAATCATGGAATATGAGACTGAAATTCATGATGTGAGTCTATTTTGAGTGTGTGTAAATGTCTGTGTTGCGTATCTGTGTTGGCAGGTATGCATTCGTATATGTGTCAAAAGAATTGAGAATCTTACTAATGAAAATTTCTTTTCAGTAAATTTGTTCCTCTCACTAAGAAATGCTTTGATAATATCTTCCTAATTTAGAGTTGGGTACAAAAATCTCTTGTTTCTTGGAGGCATGTGTAACCAATTAATATATTTGTAGTTTCTAATTAGTTGGGCCTAGCATGTTTATTTTACCTAAAATTGTATGCCTACTAATGGCATCAGTGAACACCTGTATTATAACAATTTTATTGGCATTGATGACTGGAAAAGCTATTTTTGAGAACTACAAATGCCTGGCAGATTTTGTGACATAATCGAGCAAGTCATTCGCACACACAGACAGCAGGAACGAGAAGTGAGCCAGTATCATGAGGACTTGAGCAACAAGGAAGAGCAGGAATGATTAATATCCATAAGAGTAGGACAGCACATGATGTGGCTGTGCACACAGACAGGCACTCAACCATGGCAACTATGCTGCCACTAAACTCTAACAGACACTAGTCTAGTGTGTCAACACCCAATAGTGTTCATTGAGGGCAATGCCTGGCAGCACAGAGTTGATGTAGAAGCAGTGTGGGAGGAGTGAGTGTGGGAGGAGTGAGTGTGGGAGGATCGAGTGTGGGAAGAGATGGAAGAGTGAGTGTGGGAAGAGTGAGTGTGGGAAGAGTGAGTGTGGGAAGAGTGAGTGTGGAAAGAGTGAGTGTGGGAGGAGTGAGTGTGGGAGGACGAGCAATTTGCTTTGCTAATTCATGTGGAGGAAACCAGCAGTCCAACCTGACGAGCACTGAAAGTGGTCTCAAAAGGAATTGTTGAAGAGTGCTACACCTTGAAAAAATGTACATATAAGGTCTGTAAATTTTTGAGCAGGCAGAGGATTTATAGAGAACTGAAGTAAGCAATGGCATGGGAACAATGCAGTGATTGCAAGGGTGGTAGGATAGCATCAGGGAACACAAACAAACAGACCGTCAGTGGACTAAAGTGAAGTAGCAAACCGATGGTAAGGTGAGTTGATAAGCCAGTTTCATTCTTCACCCTAAGACTAATCCAACACAGCTGCACCATGAGACAAACTCAACACAGCAGCACCATGAGACCAACCCAACACAGCTGCACCATGAGACCAACCCAACACAGCTGCACCATGAGACCAACCCAACACAGCTGTACCATGGACCAACCCAACACAGCTGCACCATGAAACCAACCCAACACAGCTGCACCATAAGACTAACCCAACACAGCTGCACCACGAGACCAGCCCAACACAGCTGCACCATGAGACCAACCCAACCAGCTGCAACATGTGACCAACCCAATGCAGCTGCACCATGACACCAATCCAACACAGCTGTACCATGAGACCAACCAACACAGCTGCACCAAGAGACCTAACCAACACAGCTGCATCATGAGACCAACCCAAAAATTGCCCCTTAACAATATCCATCCCATAATAGCGAAATAACTTGGTTCAACTATAGCACAATCAGCTCATACTCATGACCTCTTGTGAGCCTACTCCAAATTTAAACAAGCTGATATGGTACTAATTTTAAATGCTTGCATTATCAACCCCCCTACACCAAACACACACTAACACACACACACACACACAATCATTACCTGCACTTCTAATAGTTGAGAGTCCTCTCCTCTAATCCTGAAGAGGCATAGTCTGGACAATTCCACAGGGTTAGTTGGCAGTTTAGCCCTAATCTCATATAAATCAATATCTCTGTATTTATCCAAAAAATACATGATATTAATGCACTTTTCCAAGGGCCAAGTTTGTCCAAAAACATCCTTAATGATATCGTAGGTAACTAAACTGGTCTGACTCCCTTTTCTTCCATCTTTGTAAGTACTTCCATGCACAGCTCCATCTGGGGAGTAGATTTTGGCCAAAATGAATCCAACATGCTAATTGGAGCAAATCTTCCTCTTGGAAAGACGTTAAGTATTTTATTGTTGGTTTCAAGATCTTCGTCAAGTCCAAAGTCATCCATTTTCCTCATTGCTGTTGAATAAAAGCAACATGACCCCTTCTAGTCTTTTCCTTGACAAGGAACTCATTTAAAGCCACAGAAAATTGCTGACGTCTGCCCAACCCAGTCCTATCCTTCACTGAATCCATTAGCCTTGTGTAACCAGCCTTTGATTTAGATAGCTCACTGTTTGTAACAGTCAGCTTCCCCAGGAATTTTAAGAATTTTAACTTCGCCAAAAATTTACAGTATTTTAATGCATGTTTAAAAACTGGGTCAGATTCTTAATTGAAAAAAGTTATGAACCAATCAAATCGCTTTAAAACGGACCAATCAAATTGAACACCCTAGAATATAAGAGAATTGGAAAACCCCTTTACCAGACATTTTTACCGTGGGTAACTTTGTGGTATTACTTCTTTTTTCTTCCTCTGCGCTGCTGCATTTCGTTAATTTGGTCTACAGGGGAGATGGCACGTACTAAGCAAACGCCTAGAAAATCTACTGGAGGAAAGGCTCCTAGGAAGCAGTTGGCCACTAAGGTGGCAAAGATGAGTGCCCCTTCCACTGGAAGCGTGAAAAAGCCTTACCGCTACAAGCCTGGTACCGTTGCCCTGCGTGAGATTAGGCGGTACCAAAAGTCAACCGAACTTTTGATCCCGAAGCTGCCTTTCCAAAGGCTTGTGAAAAAAATCGCTCAAGGTGTGATAACGGACCTTCGCTTCCAGAGTGCTGCCATTGGTGCCCTACGGGTGAGGATATGCTTAATTGGTTTTATTTTGCGTGTTTTAATTGCTTTTGTTTGTGATTCACAGGAAGCTTCAGAAGCTTATCTTGTCGCTTTCTTGAAAGAGACCAACCTGTGTGCCCTTATCGCTAAACGTGTAACCATTATGCCAAAAGATATACAACTGGCCCGAAGGATCCGTGGGAAGCGTGCTTGAGTTTTCTTCATCAACTCAAAACCAATTTAATTTAATGCTGTTTAACTTTCCTGTTTTTTCCGCAAATTGATTCCCTGCTTATCTCAACCATGTATACAATTCTTCGGTGTCAATCCTAAAGAGTTTATTATTTGTGGGTGGGGACTGAAAAACTAATATTTCTTGTTGATGTTCTAATTGGCTGGCTTTATAAATATCCTTCTTGAAAGGATGATCCGCTGTCTAGCTTAGCAACCACTCATTACTGGAGGTTAAGGGGGGGGGGGGGGAGAGGGGTTTACTCCGTTGAAAATTTAAAAAGCTCCATGGGAGAATATAGCAAATATGCATAGATATACACATAAGGAGGTGGGGGTGTGTGGATATGGGAGGAATTGCTCCATTTCTGCATCTCTAGTGATTAGTGTCTTTTTTGAACTCTTTGTGTGATTGGTAAACAAATTTATCTAGAAATATTCTTTTGAATGGGATCATATTACACATGAACTATCACAATAATTACCTGAGGGACACAGGTCTAGGAAAGCTTGGAATAGTAAACAGGTACATCCACATTTTTGTCAAAAATGGATGTTTAACAAATTATTTACTGTATAAAAACAAGTTTGCTGTTACACTAAGTGGGTGGTTACTCATGAATAGAATAGTTTATTTAATGGATGTACACCCAAGGTAGCCCTAATCATGGTCTCCCTAAGAGGGGCCAGTTGTCCTGAAAGAAACCCCTGAAATTTTCAGGATGATTGGTCCAGGCATCAGGGAGAAGAGAGCAAATATGCATACATATGGACAAACTGACAATTATAGCACATCACAATTAATCTATCAACTGCATAGCACTTATTCCCCCTTATACACCCAATACCAAAAAAAAAAAAGGGTGAGTTGAATGCATGCATAGTTTTGAATGTGTTTATCAAAGTCTATATTATAGGTACAAAGTGATTATCAAATAGCTTCTCATTTCTCCATATTATTGGCTGCTCCAGATTCCATTGTTGCAACTGTTTCAAGTATGCTCTTGCATGTATTCCATGTCTCACCTGTTACATTTGATTTTCAGTAGTCTATGCATTGTGACGACCCTTTACAGAAATATTTATTTGGTTTCTGTTATTTAATTATTTCAAAACACGTCTGAATTCAAGTGTAAAGTATTTAATCATGTGACCAGCCAACTTCTTGTTTGCATGGAACACACCCCTAGACATCATCTTCTCCAAGTGTAATGGCTGCTGCGTCATCACAGGGCCCCATGTTCGCTCCCAGGGCTGTCTTTAGTGGAGTGGAACTGTCTGTCTCTTGCACTAATCTCAAGGATTTGGACTATTTTCTCCAAGAGCGACCCAGCTGTGTTTTTGTACGAAAAGAAGGGACAGAATTGGGATAAACTAGGTAGAAGTGAAGTGATAGAGAACAACCTGAATCCCGAGGTAGGTTTCCCCTAACTTCCCTATCTCCCATCAGCTCAGCAGTGAGCTCTCCAGGCAAGCAGGGTGTGATCAATGGTTGAGTGTATGTACATATTATAGTTGTGCAAGACATTCTTGATAGACTACCACTTTGAGGAGGTGCAGCAGTTGAAGTTCTCTGTGTACGATGTTGACGACCACAAGCGTGTTGATGATGTGAGCAAACACGATGTGATTGGTGAGATTGAATGCTGTCTGGCAGACATTGTCACTGTGGGGCAGCAGTACACCAGAAATCTCAGACATAAAGGTGGGTGTGTCAAGGTGGGTGTGTCAAGGTGGGTACGTTCAGGCTGCCTCTCAATACTGCACCAGCAGACGTTGCATTAGGGGTGTATCATTCTCTCTCCCAGAGACTGTGGAATGTTATGCACATATCCTATTCCTGTGTCCTGTGCCCGTGTATTATCTTGTCAGGTGTGTTTCATGCACCTGATAGGAGTGCGCGCGAATGTGCCACGTTAAATGCTGAGAAAGACTCACACAATATATTCCCTCAATGGTATGTGGTCATCCGAAGGCTGGTCCCAATACCAGACAGTATCGGAGAAGTTAGGGGTGGGGGGGGGGGGGCGGGAGGAGTTGCATTCCCTAAAGATAGATTCATGCAGTCAATGAGCTGTAAAGGGTCGTATGATAGTGAGTGGTATATTATTTTTTTAAACATATGGTAGTTTGCGAGATAAGAAGTTTCAATACCATATGCTATGCACATGTCAGTTCCTGACCTTTGCACTCTATTCTATGCTCCTTAGTGGTCAAATGTGTGCTGACGTCCAGAATAGAGTATGGCATGTGCATGCTACGCAATTAAGCACCACTACACCTATGTGCACACATACATACGTGTGCACACACACACACACACACACACACATCTTTAAAAGAGCGTCGCTACTCTATATGGACTGACTATTTAGTTGAGACATGCCTGAACTGGTGACTTGTCACAAGTGTGTGTGGATGTCATTAAACTGCTTCAAAGATTAATGAGTGAATGTGGTTGCTTGGGAATGCTTCTACCAGGGTGGTAACCAACCGGCAGAGATTTGGACCTTCCCTGTGGGTGCAACTGACAGAGAGAGAACTGAGTGCAAGTGCATACCTGGGACACACAGTATCTGGCTTAGCACGACAGGGTCTTCGCTCACAGTCAAGCCAACCATGCTGTCAGGGTGAGGAAGACAAGATGTGTCATCCACTGTTCCAAACCTCTTATCACCAGGAAAGTGTTTAGACTGGTTGATGTAAAGATGAAACGGCAACACAATATATTAGTAAATACATGACACAGCAGATGCCGCCAAGGTAAGTGTGTGTACTGGCATCAGCTGATGATCACCATTGTTGCTGCGCACTGGACCAACAACCAGTGAGTGCACCACCTGACTAACTCACTTCACACACCCTGACTAACTCACTCCACACCCCTGACTAACTCACTCCACACCCCCTGACTGACTCACTCCACACCTAATCATCAAATAGCTAACATCTGTTGACCAGACACATGAATTAGCAATGCAAATTGCTCGTCCTCCCACACTCACTCCTCCCACACTCACTCTTCCCACACTCACTCACTCTTCCCACACTCACTCTTCCATCTCTTCCCACACTTGCTCCTCCCACACTCACTCCTCCCACACTGCTTCTACATCAACTCTGTGCTGCCAGGCGTTGCCCCCAATGAACACTATTGGGTGTTGACACACTAGACTAGTTTGGTGGCAGCATAGTTGCCATGGTTGAGTGCCTGTCTGTGTGCACAGCTACATCATGTGCTGTCCTTCTCTTATGTGTGTTGTTCATTCCTGCTCTTCCTTGTTGCTCAAGTCCTCATGATGCTGGCTCTCCTCTCATTCCTGCAGTCTGTGTGTGCGTGTCTCCGTGCAGGTGTCTGTCCCTATGTCTCCATGTTGGGTCTGTAGATTCGGCTCAGTGATCAACCTCCACACTCGGATACCCACCGGCGGGAACCACAATGATCTGATAAAGAGTCACTTGTCACACAAGCACCACGAGAGGTGGTCTGGCAACATGTGGCTAGGTTGGGTCTTGTTTAATTAAGGGAGCGGCCAACCCCCGGGTACTTACTCACTAACATATGGTGGACAAATAGCAAATCTAATATTCTTGAACAAGTAGTAACAGCTGTGAATAGTGTTCTTTGGTGTTTCCAAGGATTGAAGAGATTACATCACGTAATAACCTTGCATGTTGTGGTTAGATGTCTGTTGTTTTTGTTTGTTTTTTTTTTCTTCCAGATAAATATTTGTGTTTGCAGATGCAGCCATTAAATTGGTTGGAAAGGTTTAGGAAAAAAGGATTCAGAAATTCCAGGATGAGGTGTACCTCCAGTGGTCAGGCCTGCCAGGCAGTTGGTGCAAGGAGGTGGCACTCCCTGAGCCAGTTAGTCTGGTTGGTGTGAGCATCACTGGGTTGGAGCTGCAGCAGTAGTAACCTTGGCTCCTTCTCCTTTATCATGGAGTTCTGTTTTTCTCCGTCAGATCTCTAAACCTGGTAGCTTCTGCACATTGCGGAGGTTGGTAGCTAACTTACACCTTTATTTTGGTATTGCATAATGATTTGGAGTTCTGTTGTCATGGATGTGGTTATCCTGTAGTAATGCAATGTTAGTATACAATGATGGATCCCATGACATGCATGCCTGCAGCTGGTATTCTTACTTCTATTGAACAGGAACTAGAGCACAGCTCTATTGTTTGAATAAATCCCTGAGGAGACATCTTCAGTCCATTAGCGTTCACTTTGCCACTGGAAGTGAGAGGTTTGTAAATGGATCAACCACTACCAACTAAAAGTGACCGCAATTAAATTTCTGGTGGATTAGGTATTTGAAGCTATTCCCCACCTAACAGCCAACAACCCAAACACACACCTTAGCTGATAGCACTAAGTTTCCGGATTTCACTCTCTGATTTTTATAATTGGCCATCAGCTTCACCTCAAAGATAGAAACGTACACAAACTCCTTATGTACAATAACATTTCATACATGTACGCATGCTCTGCAGAGCTGAAAGAAATTATGTTCACTCATTATATTATTGATAGAGGCATCATTAAAGGGATAACATATCCATCAATTGGAGTGTAATTCAGATCTGCAACATATGGTGGATAACTTGCAATCTAAAGCACGCGACAGCCAGAGCTCTTGAATGGGTGAATATTTCTTCTTGAAGGTGCAGCGTGAGTCCCATAGCAGTCAACAGACGGAAGATGAGGCACGTATCCAAGAGCTCCTGGAGAAGAAGGCCCAGATGGAAGTGGAGCAGCAGAAGTGTTTAGATGAATTGGATAAGGTCAAGTCCAAGATGATTCATCTGAGGAACGAGGGCTCACCAGGTTCAGCCTCAACTTTCAGCCCTCTTCGAATATCCGAGAATGAAATGGCCACTCCTTCTAAGATGAGGTGCATGGAGAAGGAAAAGGTGGAAATGAAGAAGACAACGGAGACCCTGAAGCTGGTGCAGGCCAAGTAGTTGGTACAGGAGGAAGTCAACAAGAGGTTGACCCACCAGACACACTCCTACTTGAAGGACATCCTCAAGCTCAAGGAAGATCTCCATCGCTGCAAGGCCAAATGTGAGAAGATGGAGAAGCTTCAGTTGGAGAAAAGGAGACTTCAACTTCAGCAAGAGGACGCAGATGCTGCCAGAATGGAGATCACCGAGTTGAAGACGCTAAATGCTCTTTTCTTTGAGACCATTCTCGTTCTCGAACGAGATGTGTGCATCCTGCTGGCGAAGCAGTAAAAGTGCAGGTGCTCAGGGAAGGATAATACAGCCGTCCGGTTCAGTCAGGAGTCCATGGAGCCTGAGTTGCTTGATGATAACTCGAGGATGCAGGAGCTCTTTAAGCACGACTTGCTGTTGGAATTGGACACAGACCTAAAGAATGCAGAAGCAAAGTCTTGACACATTTATTCTCCAACAGATTCTGACAAAATCAGAGCACGTCTTAAAAAAGTAAGTCTATTTATTCACTCTTGTCTCTGATGTTACAATTTGTTAACCATCTTACTTAAAATTATTATAATTGAATGAAGAAAGCTGTGTATATACATATATATGTATATGCATAGGTAAGGTATAAATATATATATATACTAACTGTGATACTCAGTCCCTGTGCGAGACTTTCACTCCAAAAATTTTTAGAGTAGACAACTTTGCTGGAGCTGCCATGTACGGTTGGAATGAGTATGAGGTGTATGGAATAGATTAATTTTACCTATGAACAATACCTGGACATCTCCTCATGATCAGCTTATGAAAATTAAGAATAAATGCCAGACAACGGATGATGTTTCGTTTCTCTCATTCACTAACTCTAAGCACTTTGGTAACTGATATCATCAGAACCATATTTCAAATACAATTTAAAGATGCTATATAATGAAGGCAGTTTTGAACTGAGGTTTTGTAAAGCAATATTAGCTGAATAGCCAGTTTGGTTGGCATACACGAGGTCATTATTCCCATCTAATAACACAAATTCAAATAAAGCTGCTGCATAACAAAAATGTAGATGGACTGAAAATAATTTTAAGTTCCACTTCTGTCTCCCCCTCACCCCCCCCACCCCCCCCCCCCCTTAAATCCACTTCCCATACAGCTTACAGACGCCCACCACTACTCCACACTCCCACCTTCCGGAAGAGAGATAAGCCCACACTACTCGCCGACATGCTACCCTCCCTGCCCCAACCATCCCTCCACAGACCCTTTGGGGTTTTGTTCAGGTCATCAACCCACACCCGACGAACCCATGGCCAATGACAACCATCAAGATCAAAACTACGGCCTACTACACACATCTTGCTAACAAAAAAGCACACTTCTGCTAAGTAACGCACAGATACATGTATACGTTTTTGCAAATAACGACGCATACTTTTACCAAATATCACACAGATTCCGGCCATAAAAATATGCCTCTGCCAACTACAACACACACTTCTGCCTACATAAAGAAAGTGCAACCACTGACACTTAGCCAACAATGCACAATTATTCTAACAAAAACACACGCTACAGCATAAAAACGCAAGCTTCAGCAAACTACACACAATCCTTCTAATGACAACAAACACTCTAACTAACAACAGGAACTCGTGCCGTCAACTCACTCTCCTGCCATGAAAACAAACTCTAGACTACAACACACACTAAAACCGTCAACACCAACTCTTGCAAACAAGAACACATACTTCTGTCAATAACATTCACGCCAGCCTAAACCACACATTACTGCCAACAACAAAATCCCTTGCTAACAATAACACAAACTTGCAAACATCAATATATACTCCTTCAAACATCACACATTTCTGCCAACAACACTACACAATCTTGCAAACAACCTGCACTCGAGCAAACTACAAGAAAACATGCCTACAATGACGCACACTGTGGCAAAGATATTATCATGCAGTGAACAGCAAGGGTTTCAGCAGAAAATTTAAGACATACTTTCAAACTAGGCACATTTCTAACAACAACAATGCACTCTTTAAATATGGGTTGATAGATTTTGTCTCTGCTATCTGCCCTACCTACAAATTGGAAACACAAATGGGCCCTGGAATCCCCCAATCCTAATCGTGGACCCTGAAATCTTACCCTAACCTTACAACTGGGTCCTGAAATTACACATCCCCTCCCAACACAAGGCCCCTGGAATTTCCCCAACCACTTCTATATGTGGACCCTTTAATATTCCCCTACTCCTAAAACCTGACCAACTCAAGACATAGAAGTGCTTAGTTCCTATACAACGTAAGTTATCATTAAGTATATCATGAGATCATCAACTTTCAACATGGGAGCAAACGTACTGACAGCAAATCTGCACAACTACCAGTAGTCCCAAATAGAAACATCTGCAAGAAGTATTAATCAAATTACTTAGGATGGTTTGGAAAGGGTGGCTTTAGAATTGAAATTGCTATGGAGATAAGTAAATAAAATTCTTTCAAATAACACCAAAAAACATTTCTGCTTAGTAACACATTCATATGCACCACAGTTACCCAGAATTGACTGGAACTTTTATTGAAAGAAAAGCAGTACAATATGAGAAAGTGCAATATAAAAGATTAGAAGGGGCCAAATAGAAACATCTGTAAGAAGTATTAATCAAATTAATTAAGATAGTTTCGAATGGGGGGTATTCAGAACTTCCATTGACGAGTAAATGAATCCCGGAACTAATACCAAACAACATTTCTGTGTAGTAATAAACACATCCATATGCAGCACAGGTACCCAGAATTGACCGAGACTTTCATTAGAAGGAAGCAAATACCATATAAGAAGTGCCATATAAGGGATTGGAAGGGATAAAGGAGAATAGACTGAAACAGTAGAATGAGTTCACCCCTAATGAAATTCAACCAACTCTATCAGAAAAAGCAACAAACCATTAAATATTATCACAGACTCTTGCATATGGTCTCAACAATGCCTCATGGGCAATTGCATAGTTGAGGATCCTGCAAGTGAGTGAGCGAGTGAGTGAGCGAGTGCGTGAGTGAGTGAGCGAGTGAGTGAGTGAGTGAATGAGTAAGTGACACCAATGACTTTCTTTTCTATGTTTAGTTCATATACCTTCAGTAGAAACAATATCCATCAAGTTCAAGTCATCTTAATATGTTTAAAAATTGATTAGACCATTTGCATCAACTTTTGAAGTTTGTATTGATTTTCCTCATTATAGACAATTACACATATATCTAAGATGGATTGACTATTTTTGTTTGTTTGTTTATTGTTTGATTTCTGCCTTTTTCAAGGTCTTCTCTCAGAAAAACAGCCTTTACAACCTGCCACTATTGTCAGCATATAGCAAAATCAGCTTGATAAAAACATATATTCAAAAAATTTAAATTGTACAAACAAATCTAATAAATAACAAACAAAAACTAAATATACACAGAAAACTCTGAAACATTTCATGAAGTAATCATATAATAATGGCATAAATGCTGGATGTAAATTCATTTTCAAAGCACTGTCAATTTTCATTTAATGTTATAATTTTAATTAATTAAAGTGATAAACACCTCATTTATCTAGTTTATTGATGAATTAACTCTGAAGCATTTTACTACCACTTACCTATAATCTTCTTCTCAAAGAATTGAAAGAAAAACCAAAAAAAATGTTCCACTGGCCCCTTCCACCCACCAACCCCCAGCCCCCCACCCCCCCCCCCCCCCCCCCAAACCCAAACCTATTGATTTGACAGGATCTTGTCCCTACAAATTCTTATTCTTATATTTTTTTACTTCTTGTCAATTCCAGTAATTGATGATAGTATTGCTGTGAAGCTGAATTTTCTAAACTAGATTTAATAAAATAGATTCCAAAACCAATGTCCCAAAAATGAATGGTCTTAAAAGTCTAGGATATCATCAAAATAAAATCTCTCTTTCATTAAGGTTTAATGCTTTCCAATTTTTCAAACTTAGTCGGTCCTGTAACCAAATCTTTAGTGAGAATCTAATATTGTGATGTGGAAAAACTGGTCAATAAAGATGAACAGGACTAATGGCACAGAGTTCTTGTATGGATTATGACATTTTTAGCCCTAAACTTACCTAATTGCAGATCCAAAATCTGCTATGCATAATACACTTGACCTTTAAGGAGCTTTAGCTATTGGATAGGCGTGGTCATATTTGAGGGCATTAATTGAGCATGGGCATTTCTTTGTTTTTTTTTGCTGCACATGCTAGACTTAGGTATACAAGTGGGGAGTACTCCGGGATTTATTTAATAAGGTAATTGTACCTTAGAAGTACACTGCTTCACTGCTTCACTGCTTTACTTCAACTTCAAGAAAATAATAAGCCATTTCAAGTGACTTTACACAAACTGAGGGAGGAATGTAAGTTAGAATGTAACTATTGCAACGATGCACCTTACGGATTCACCCTACAGTGTGTGTCAGCCTTAACTTGATATAATGAATAGGTAAATTCTGGAAGCTGAATAGATCAATGCTACAGGCTAGTCATTCAAAGAACCACCACCATTAGCCATGTTTATAAGAAGATAGTAAAGAAAAGAATGATAATAAACAAAATATAAAATAATATATGTGGGCAACTTCACCTAGTGTCAAACTCAATTGCCAAATGATGCCCAACGCTTGGCAGAATCCAAATAGAGCTGAATAATTTTCATTTCATTCAAACAGGAAGCATTCCAAAAACTGGGCTGGGTTTCATGAGGAATGTTATGGAATGGCATGTAGAGGATAGCAATTATAAAAGAGTAGTATTTTTCATTTGTGAGACTCCCCCACAAGTAGCCATCATAATGAGTGACCACTTTATTCATTGATCAGTGGCTTAGCCATGGGGGTGGGGGGAGGTGGGGTAAAGGGGCATATTCCTCCAATTTTTTCATAATTTTTTTTAATTTTTTTTATTTATTTTTTTTTTTAAGCTTAACCATATATTATAATTAATATGAGTCCAAAAAAATATACATATTGTGTATTAGAACCATAGGAAATCACTGCCAATAAATTTTCCAAATTTTTTACATTACAGAAATAGTTTCCTACCCTACTAGTAGCCTTTACATAGTTTGCAATAAAAATTTAATGGCAATGTTTGTTCAGGCTAAATTTTTTCTCACCTCTGGGTACCCAACTTTTCCTGGAAAAAAAAAGATGAATTTACTGCATTTACTGGAATAACTTAAACTTTTTGCAACAAGAACAACAAAAAAAAAAATAAATAAACAAATAAATAAAACCTCCAAACAAATGTTAGAATTTGTCTGTCACAACATATATGAGGGATCATATACATTTTTTATTATTATATTTCCATTAGTAGTAACTGATAATTTAAAATGCATCATAAACATAGTCATAATTGTTTGCCTTTGAACAACATTGACTCACCATTCAGAGAGTTTGACCCATAAGATTCATTCTGGGAGACGTGTGGTGATATTGCAGGCCATTGAGTCATCATGGCACTTTCAACCCTGCAATGATGAGAATATAGTGAAATAAATTGCAACTATAACAAAAATATTTATGAATACAATCAATCAATTGACAGTCCTTGCTGACCTGAGGTAAATATAAAGCTAATTCCCCATTCCCCCACCCCACCCCCCAGGTAATGCTGTATTTGAGTTTTGGAACCATGCCACTGATGGATACCTCCATCAATGGAAACATCATCCTGGATTGGATAAACATCGATGGCTTATAGGAAAAAATGTTATATTTCTTTTAATTAATTAACATCTGTGAAAATACATTAGATAAAATCATTATGCACTTTGATAATATAACATCAAGATGACACTTTATATTTGGAATCCACCTACAAGTTGTCTTTGCCTAAATGAATATATTTGTCACAAAATTTCATGTAACAAAATATAATCATGAAAAAATTGAAAAAAATGCTAATCCTGATAATGAATCACAAATATCAGTCATCTGTGTTCCTGGTATTCTTCTTGGCCACATGGACAAATTGTGATGAAAGTTTGCTTGAATATTTCCTATTACACCAGGATGTGACTGAAAAAAATTAAGTTTGGATTGGACTAGGGCATGAGCTTAGGCAAGAATTTTTCAGCATTTTGGTGAAGAGTTATCTTGATAAAGCACAGGATGGAGCAATAAATATTCCTTAATGCCCCAGTATGTAACCAAAAAAGTTTGATTTTGAAAAAAAAAAAAATATTTGACTGGAAAAAAAAAATAGAATTTATAGCTACACTTCTAAAATGAATTATGCATGCGCTGTAATATATTTTTTTTCTGGGATATTTCCCTCAAATCAATAGGTTTGGCTTTTGGGGGGGGGGAGGTGGTGGGTGGAAGGGGCCAGTGGAATCTTTTTTTAAAGTTTTTCTTTCAATTCTTCGAGAAGAACATTATAGGTAAGTGGTAGTAAAATGCTTCAGAGGTAAATAAACTAGATAAATTAGAAGGTGTTTATCACATTAATTAATTAAAATTATAATATTAAATGATAATTGACAGTGCCTTGAAATGAATTTACATCCAGCTTTTATACAGTTATTATATGATTACATTAAGAAATGTTTCTGAGTTTTCTATGTGTATATTTAGTTTTTGTTTGTTATTTATTAGATTTATTTGTACAATTTCAATTTTTCAAATATATGATTTTATCAAAGTCGAAGGCTGATTTTGCTATATGCTGACAATAGTGGCAGGTTGCAAAGGCTGTTTTTCTGATAGAAGAGCATGAAAAAGGCAGAAATCAAACAATAAGCAAACGAACAAAAATAGTCAAGCCATCTTAGATATAAGCGTAATTGTCTATGATGAGGAAAATCAATATAAACTTCAAAAGTTGATGCAAATGGTCTAATCAATTTTTAAACAGATTAAGTTGACTTGAACTTGACGGATATTGTTTCTACTGAAGGTATATGAACTAAACATTGAAAAGGAAGTCATTGGTGTCACTTACTCATTCACTCACTCATTCACGTACTCACTCACTCACTCACTCACTCACTCACTCAATCACAGGATCCTCAACTATGCAGTGATCCATGAGGCATTGTTGAGACCATATGCAAGATTCTGTGATTATATTGAATGGTGTGTTGCTTTTTCTGATTGAGTTGGTTGAATATCTTTAGGAGTGAAATCATTCTACTCTTTCAGTCTATTCTCCTTTATCCCTTCCAATCCCTTATATGGCACTTCCTTATATGGTATTTGGTTCCTTTTAATGAAAGTCTCGGTCAATTCTGGGTACCTGTGCTGCATATGGATGTGTTTATTACTACACAGAAATGTTGTTTGGTATTAGTTCCAAGAATTAATTTACTCATCAATGGAAATTTTGAACACCACCCATTCGAAACTATCTTAATTAATTTGATTAATACTTCTTTCAGATGTTTCTATTTGGCCCCTTCTAATCTTTAATATTTTACTTTCCTTTATGGTACTGGTTTTCTTTCAATAAAATTTCCTGGCAATTCTTGGTACCTGTGCCTCATATGGATGTGTTACTACGCAGAAATGTTGTTTGGTATTAGTTCCAAGAATTTTATTTACTTATCTCCATAGCAATTTATATTCTGAAGCCGCCCTTTCTAAACCATCCTAAGTAATTTGATTAATACTTCTGGCAGATGTTTCTATTTGGGACTACTGGTAGTTGTGCAGATTTGCTCTCAGTATGTCAGTAGCTAAATTATTATTTTTATTTTTGTAATCAATTGGAAAAAGTCTTGTATATTTGTGTCAATGTTATTTCACTACTGACAGCTTGCAGAGAAGAAGATCTGCATTCAAATGAAGTGGGATGTTAATGCACTTACCTTGACAAACATCACTTGTGAGCTTTCCTTGAGACTCCTCACAGTCCTGACTGTCTTTGAGCAAGAAAAGCTGGTGCAACACTCTTTGATGTTGACCAACGTTTACCTTCCCAGTAATTTAAGAGAGCAATATAGAGAGATATATCAATTTCTCCTTTGACTTTCTCAATTTTCTATTTCACCCAGTCCTTTCAATCTTATGAACTTTCTTGCTCTCTATAGTTCAGTTGAGCTCTCTCTTGCCCTTACATCCAGCATCATCTGTAAATTAAGCATGCCTCATGGATACAGATTACGGTTTCATGTCCACCAGAAGTTCCCCTCCATCACTTATCGCCTGTGCCTGCTTGGCAGAATCTGGACTGTGTGGAAATCATGGAATATGAGACTGAAATTCATGATGTGAGTCTATTTTGAGTGTGTGTAAATGTCTGTGTTGCGTATCTGTGTTGGCAGGTATGCATTCGTATATGTGTCAAAAGAATTGAGAATCTTACTAATGAAAATTTCTTTTCAGTAAATTTGTTCCTCTCACTAAGAAATGCTTTGATAATATCTTCCTAATTTAGAGTTGGGTACAAAAATCTCTTGTTTCTTGGAGGCATGTGTAACCAATTAATGTATTTGTAGTTTCTAATTAGTTGGGCCTAGCATGTTTATTTTACCTAAAATCTGTATGCCTACTAATGGCATCAGTGAACACCTGTATCATAACAATTTTATTGGCATTGATGACTGGAAAAGCTATTTTTGAGAACTACAAATGCCTGGCAGATTTTGTGACATAATCGAGCAAGTCATTCGCATACACAGACTGCAGGAACGAGAAGTGAGCCAGTATCATGAGGACTTGAGCAACAAGGAAGAGCAGGAATGATTAATATCCATAAGAGTAGGACAGCACATGATGTGGCTGTGCACACAGACAGGCACTCAACCATGGCAACTATGCTGCCACTAAACTCTAACAGACACTAGTCTAGTGTGTCAACACCCAATAGTGTTCATTGAGGGCAATGCCTGGCAGCACAGAGTTGATGTAGAAGCAGTGTGGGAGGAGTGAGTGTGGGAGGAGTGAGTGTGGGAGGAGCGAGTGTGGGAAGAGATGGAAGAGTGAGTGTGGGAAGAGTGAGTGTGGGAAAAGTGAGTGTGGGAAGAGTGAGTGTGGAAAGAGTGAGTGTGGGAGGAGTGAGTGTGGGAGGACGAGCAATTTGCTTTGCTAATTCATGTGGAGGAAACCAGCAGTCCGACCTGACGAGCACTGAAAGTGGTCTCAAAAGGAATTGTTGAAAAGTGCTACACCGTGAAAAAATCTACTTGTAAGAGTCTGTAAATATTTGAGCAGGCAGAGGATTTAGGAATTCATAGAGAACTGAAGTAAGCAATGGCATGGGAACAATGCAGTGAGTGCGAGGGTGGTAGGATAGCATCAGGAAACACAAACAAACAGACCATCAGTGGACTAAAGTGAAGTAGCAAACCGATGGTACGGTGAGTGATAAGCCAGTTTCATTCTTCACCATAAGACTAATCCAACACAGCTGCACCATGAGACAAACTCAACACAGCAGCACCATGAGACCAACCCAACACAGCTGCACCATGAGACCAACCCAACACAGCTGTACCATGGACCAACCCAACAGAGCTGCACCATGAGACCAACCCAACACAGCTGCACCATGAGACCAGCCCAACACAGCTGCACCATGAGACCAACCAACACAGCTGCACCAAGAGACCAAACCAACACCGCTGCACCATGAAACCAACCCAACAATTGACAATAACAATATCCATCCAATAATTGCGAAATAACTTGGTTCAACTATAGCACAATCAGCTCATACTCATGACCTCTTGTGAGCCTACTCCAAATTTAAACAAGCTGATATGATACTAATTTTAAATGCTTGCATTATCAACCCCTTCCACCAAACACACACAAACACACACAAACACACACACACACAATCATTACCTGCACTTTTAATAGTTGAGAGTCCTCTCCTCCAATCCTGAAGAGACATAGTCTGGACAATTTCACTGGGTTAGTTGGCAGTTTAGCCCTAATCTCATATGGATCAATATCTCTGTATTTATCAAAAAAATACATGATATTAATGCACTATTCCAAGGGCCAAGTTTGTCCAAAAACAGCCTTAATGATATTGTAGGTAACTAAACTTGGTCTGACTCCTTTTTCTTCCATCATTTTTTTAGTACTTCCATGCACAGCTCCATCTGGGGAGTAGCTTGTGGCCAAAATGAATCCAACATGCTAATTTGAGCAAATCTTCCTCTTGGAAAGACGTTAAGTATTTTATTGTAGGTTTCAAGATCTTCGTCAAGTTCAAAGTCATCCATTTTCCTCATTGCTGTTGAATAAAAGCAACATGACCCCTTCTACTCTTTTCCTTGACAAGGAACTCATTTAAAGCCACAGAAAATTGCTGACGTTTGTCCAACCCAGTCCTATACTTCACTGAATCCATTAGCCTTGTGTAACCAGCCTTTGATTTAGATAGCTCACTGTTTGTAACAGTCAGCTTCCTCAGGAATTTTAAGAATTTTAACTTCGCCGCCACCCCTTTAGTAAACCCCTTTAGTAAACGGTAACAAGACCTGTTTAGAAGATAGGGTTCTTTGCATACTAGTAGAAATCTCAAATATTACTTTGGTATAATAAAAATTTACAGTATTTCAATGCATGTTTAAAAACTGGGTCAGATTCTTAATTGAAAAAAGTTATGAACCAATCAAATCGCTTTAAAACGGACCAATCAAATTGAACACCCTAGAATATAAGAGAATTGGAAAACCCCTTTACCAGACATTTTTACCGTGGGTAACTTTGTGGTATTACTTCTTTTTTCTTCCTCTGCGCTGCTGCATTTCGTTAATTTGGTCTACAGGGGAGATGGCACGTACTAAGCAAACGCCTAGAAAATCTACTGGAGGAAAGGCTCCTAGGAAGCAGTTGGCCACTAAGGTGGCAAAGATGAGTGCCCCTTCCACTGGAAGCGTGAAAAAGCCTTACCGCTACAAGCCTGGTACCGTTGCCCTGCGTGAGATTAGGCGGTACCAAAAGTCAACCGAACTTTTGATCCCGAAGCTGCCTTTCCAAAGGCTTGTGAAAAAAATCGCTCAAGGTGTGATAACGGACCTTCGCTTCCAGAGTGCTGCCATTGGTGCCCTACGGGTGAGGATATGCTTAATTGGTTTTATTTTGCGTGTTTTAATTGCTTTTGTTTGTGATTCACAGGAAGCTTCAGAAGCTTATCTTGTCGCTTTCTTGAAAGAGACCAACCTGTGTGCCCTTATCGCTAAACGTGTAACCATTATGCCAAAAGATATACAACTGGCCCGAAGGATCCGTGGGAAGCGTGCTTGAGTTTTCATCATCAACTCAAAACCAATTTAATTTAATGCTGTTTAACTTTCCTGTTTTTTCCGCAAATTGATTCCCTGCTTATCTCAACCATGTATACAATTCTTCGGTGTCAATCCTAAAGAGTTTATTATTTGTGGGTGGGGACTGAAAAACTAATATTTCTTGTTGATGTTCTAATTGGCTGGCTTTATAAATATCCTTCTTGAAAGGATGATCCGCTGTCTAGCTTAGCAACCGCTCATTACTGGAGGTTAAGGGGGGGGGGGGAGAGGGGTTTACTCCGTTGAAAATTTAAAAAGCTCCATGGGAGAATATAGCAAATATGCATAGATATACACATAAGGAGGTGGGGGTGTGTGGATATGGGAGGAATTGCTCCATTTCTGCATCTCTAGTGATTAGGAACTCTTTGTGTGATTGGTAAACAAATTTATCTAGAAATATTCTTTTGAAAGGGATCATATTACACATGAACTATCACAATAATTACCTGAGGGACACAGGTCTAGGAAAGCTTGGAATAGTAGACAGGTACATCCACATTTTTGTCAAAAATGGATGTTTAACAAATTATTTACTGTATAAAAACAAGTTTGCTGTTACACTAAGTGGGTGGTTACTCATGAATAGAATAGTTTATTTAATGGATGTACACCCAAGGTAGCCCTAATCATGGTCTCCCTAAGAGGGGCCAGTTGTCCTGTAAGAAACCCCTGAAAATTTCAGGATGATTGGTCCAGGCATCAGGGAGAAGAGAGCAACTATGCATACATATGGACAAACTGACAATTATAGCACATCACAATTAATCTATCAACTGCATAGCACTTATTCCCCCTTATACACCCAATACCAAAAAAAAAAAAAGGGTGAGTTGAATGCATGCATTGTTTTGAATGTGTTTATCAAAGTCTATATTATAGGTACAAAGTGATTATCAAATAGCTTCTCATTTCTCCATATTATTGGCTGCTCCAGATTCCATTGTTGCAACTGTCTCAAGTATGCTCTTGCATGTATTCCATCTCTCACCTGTTACATTTGATTTTCATTAGTCTATGCATTGTGACGACCCTTTACAGAAATATTTATTTGGTTTCTGTTATTTAATTATTTCAAAACACGTCTGAGTTCAAGTAAAAGTATTTAATCATGTGACCAGCCAACTTCTTGTTTGCATGGAACACACCCCTAGACATCATCTTCTCCAAGTGTAATGGCTGCTGCGTCATCACAGGGCCCCATGTTCGCTCCCAGGGCTGTCTTTAGTGGAGTGGAACTGTCTGTCTCTTGCACTAATCTCAAGGATTTGGACTATTTTCTCCAAGAGCAAACCAGCTGTGTTTTTGTACGAAAAGAAGGGACAGAATTGGGATAAACTAGGTAGAAGTGAAGTGATAGAGAACAACCTGAATCCCAAGGTAGGTTTCCCCTAACTTCCCTATCTCCCATCAGCTCAGCAGTGAGCTCTCCAGGCAAGCAGGGTGTGATCAATGGTTGAGTGTATGTACATATTATAGTGTCCTGTGCCCGTGTATTGTCTTATCAGGTGTGTTTCATGCACCAGATAGGAGTGCGCGCGAATGTGCCACGTTAAATGCTGAGAAAGACTCACACAATATATTCCCTCAATGGTATGTGGTCATCCGAAGGCTGGTCCCAATACCAGCCAGTATCGTAGAAGTTAGGGGGGGGGGGGCGGGAGGAGTTACATTCCCTAAAGATAGATTCATGCAGTCAATGAGCTGTAAAGGGTCGTATGATAGTGAGTGGTATATTATTTTTTCAACATATTGTATTTTGCAAGATAAGAATTTTCAATACCATATGCTATGCACATGTCAGTTCCTGACCTTTGCACTCTATTCTATGCTCCTTAGTGGTCAAATGTGTGCTGACATCCAGAATAGAGTATGGCATGTGCATGCTACGCAATTAAGCACCACTACACCTATGTGCACACATACATACGTGTGCACACACACACACACACACACACATCTTTAAAAGAGCGTCGCTACTCTATATGGACTGACTATTTAGTTGAGACATACCTGAACTGGTGACTTGTCACAAGTGTGTGTGGATGTCATTAAACTGCTTCAAAGATTAATGAGTGAATGTGGTTGCTTGGGAATGCTTCTACCAGGGTGGTAACCAACCGGCAGAGATTTGGACCTTCCCTGTGGGTGCAACTGACAGAGAGAGAACTGAGTGCAAGTGCATACCTGGGACACACAGTATCTGGCTTAGCACGACAGGGTCTTCGCTCACAGTCAAGCCAACCATGCTGTCAGGGTGAGGAAGACAAGATGTGTCATCCACTGTTCCAAACCTCTTATCACCAGGAAAGTGTTTAGACTGGTTGATGTAAAGATGAAACGGCAACACAATATATTAGTAAATACATGACACAGCAGATGCCGCCAAGGTAAGTGTGTGTACTGGCATCAGCTGATGATCACCATTGTTGCTGCGCACTGGACCAACAACCAGTGAGTGCACCACCTGACTAACTCACTTCACACACCCTGACTAACTCACTCCACACCCCTGACTAACTCACTCCACACCGCCTGACTGACTCACTCCACACCTAATCATCAAATAGCTAACATCTGTTGACCAGACACATGAATTAGCAATGCAAATTGCTCGTCTTCCCACACTCACTCCTCCCACACTCACTCTTTCCACACTCACTCACTCTTCCCACACTCACTCTTCCATCTCTTCCCAAACTTGCTCCTCCCACACTCACTCCTCCCACACTGCTTCTACATCAACTCTGTGCTGCCAGGTGTTGCCACCAATGAACACTATTGGGTGTTGACACACTAGACTAGTTTGGTGGCAGCATAGTTGCCATGGTTGAGTGCCTGTCTGTGTGCACAGCTACATCATGTGCTGTCCTTCTCTTATGTGTGTTGTTCATTCCTGCTCTTCCTTGTTGCTCAAGTCCTCATGATGCTGGCTCTCCTCTCATTCCTGCAGTCTGTGTGTGCGTGTCTCCGTGCAGGTGTCTGACCCTATGTCTCCATGTTGGGTCTGTAGATTCGGCTCAGTGATCAACCTCCACACTCGGATACCCACCGGCGGGAACCACAATGATCTGATAAAGAGTCACTTGTCACACAAGCACCACGAGAGGTGGTCTGGCAACATGTGGCTAGGTTGGGTCTTGTTTAATTAAGGGAGCGGCCAACCCCCGGGTACTTACTCACTAACATATGGTGGACAAATAGCAAATCTAATATTCTTGAACAAGTAGTAACAGCTGTGAATAGTGTTCTTTGGTGTTTCCAAGGATTGAAGAGATTACATCACGTAATAACCTTGCATGTTGTGGTTAGGTGTCTGTTGTTTTTGTTTGTTTTTTTTTTCTTCCAGATAAATATTTGGGTTTGCAGATGCAGCCATTAAATTGGTTGGAAAGGTTTAGGAAAAAAGGATTCAGAAATTCCAGGATGAGGTGTACCTCCAGTGGTCAGGCCTGCCAGGCAGTTGGTGCAAGGAGGTGGCACTCCCTGAGCCAGTTAGTCTGGTTGGTGTGAGCATCACTGGGTTGGAGCTGCAGCAGTAGTAACCTTGGCTCCTTCTCCTTTATCATGGAGTTCTGTTTTTCTCCGTCAGATCTCTAAACCTGGTAGCTTCTGCACATTGCGGAGGTTGGTAGCTAACTTACACCTTTATTTTGGTATTGCATAATGATTTGGAGTTCTGTTGTCATGGATGTGGTTATCCTGTAGTAATGCAATGTTAGTATACAATGATGGATCCCATGACATGCATGCCTGCAGCTGGTATTCTTACTTCTATTGAACAGGAACTAGAGCACAGCTCTATTGTTTCAATAAATCCCTGAGGAGACATCTTCAGTCCATTAGCGTTCACTTTGCCACTGGAAGTGAGAGGTTTGTAAATGGATCAACCACTACCAACTAAAAGTGACCGCAATTAAATTTCTGGTGGATTAGGTATTTGAAGCTATTCCCCACCTAACAGCCAACAACCCAAACACACACCTTAGCTGATAGCACTAAGTTTCCGGAGTTCACTCTCTGATTTTTATAATTGGCCATCAGCTTCACCTCAAAGATAGAAACGTACACACACTCCTTATGTACAATAACATTTCATACATGTACGCATGCTCTGCAGAGCTGAAAGAAAGTATGTTCACTCATTATATTATTGATAGAGGCATCATTAAAGGGATAACATATCCATCAATTGGAGTGTAATGCAGATCTGCAACATATGGTGGATAACTTGCAATCTAAAGCACGCGACAGCCAGAGCTCTTGAATGGGTGAATATTTCTTCTTGAAGGTGCAGCGTGAGTCCCATAGCAGTCAACAGACGGAAGATGAGGCACGTATCCAAGAGCTCCTGGAGAAGAAGGCCCAGATGGAAGTGGAGCAGCAGAAGTGTTTAGATGAATTGGATAAGGTCAAGTCCAAGATGATTCATCTGAGGAACGAGGGCTCACCAGGTTCAGCCTCAACTTTCAGCCCTCTTCGAATATCCGAGAATGAAATGGCCACTCCTTCTAAGATGAGGTGCATGGAGAAGGAAAAGGAGGAAATGAAGAAGACCACGGAGACCCTGAAGCTGGTGCAGGCCAAGTAGTTGGTACAGGAGGAAGTCAACAAGAGGTTGACTGACCAGACACACTCCTACTTGAAGGACATCCTCAAGCTCAAGGAAGATCTCCATCGCTGCAAGGCCAAATGTGAGAAGATGGAGAAGCTTCAGTTGGAGAAAAGGAGACTTCAACCTCAGCAAGAGGACGCAGATGCTGCCAGAATGGAGATCACCGAGTTGAAGACGCTAAATGCTCTTTTCTTTGAGACCATTCTCGTCCTCGAACGAGATGTGTGCATCCTGCTGGCGAAGCAGTAAAAGTGCAGGTGCTCAGGGAAGGATAATACAGCCGTCCGGTTCAGTCAGGAGTCCATGGAGCCTGAGTTGCTTGATGATAACTCGAGGATGCAGGAGCTATTTAAGCACGACTTGCTGTTGGAATTGGACACAGACCTAAAGAATGCAGAAGCAAAGTCTTGACACATTTATTCTCCAACAGATTCTGACAAAATCAGAGCACGTATTAAAAAAGTAAGTCAATTTATTCACTCTTGTCTCTGATGTTACAATTTGTTAACCATCTTACTTAAAATTATTATAATTGAATGAAGAAAGCTGTGTATATACATATATATGTATATGCATAGGTATAAATATATATATATACTAACTGTGATACTCAGTCCCTGTGCGAGACTTTCACTCCAAAAATTTTTAGAGTAGACAACTTTGCTGGAGCTGCCATGTACGGTTGGAATGAGTATGAGGTGTATGGAATAGATTAATTTTACCTATGAACAATACCTGGACATCTCCTCATGATCAGCTTATGAAAATTAAGAATAAATGCCAGACAACGGATGATGTTTCGTTTCTCTCATTCACTAACTCTAAGCACTTTGGTAACTGATATCATCAGAACCATATTTCAAATACAATTTAAAGATGCTATATAATGAAGGCAGTTTTGAACTGAGGTTTTGTAAAGCAATATTAGCTGAATAGCCAGTTTGGTTGGCATACACGAGGTCATTATTCCCATCTAATAACACAAATTCAAATAAAGCTGCTGCATAACAAAAATGTAGATGGACTGAAAATAATTTTAAGTTCCACTTCTGTCTCCCCCTCACCCCCCCCACCCCCCCTCCCTTAAATCCACTTCCCATACAGCTTACAGACGCTCACCACTACTCCACACTCCCACATTCCGGAAGAGAGATAAGCCCACACTACTTGCCAACATGCTACCCTCCCTGCCCCAACCATCCCTCCACAGACCCTTTGGGGTTTTGTTCAGGTCATCAACCCACACCCGACGAACCCATGGCCAATGACAACCATCAAGAGCAAAACTACGGCCTACTACACACATCTTGCTAACAAAAAAGCACACTTCTGCTAAGTAACGCACAGATCCATGTATACGTTTTTGCAAATAACAACGCATACTTTTACCAAATATCACACAGATTCCGGCCATAAAAATATGCCTCTGCCAACTACAACACACACTTCTGCCTACATAAAGAAAGTGCAACCACTGACACTTAGCCAACAATGCACAATTATTCTAACAAAAACACACGCTACAGCATAAAAACGCAAGCTTCAGCAAACTACACACAATCCTTCTAATGACAACAAACACTCTAACTAACAACAGGAACTCGTGCCGTCAACTCACTCTCCTGCCATGAAAACAAACTCTAGACTACAACACACACTAAAACCGTCAACACCAACTCTTGCAAACAAGAACACATACTTCTGTCAATAACATACACGCCAGCCTAAACCACACATTACTGCCAACAACAAAATCCCTTGCTAACAATAACACAAACTTGCAAACATCAATATATACTCCTTCAAACATCACACATTTCTGCCAACAACACTACACAATCTTGCAAACAACCTGCACTCGAGCAAACTACAAGAAAACATGCCTACAATGACGCACACTGTGGCAAAGATATTATCATGCAGTGAACAGCAAGGGTTTCAGCAGAAAATTTAAGACATACTTTCAAACTAGGCACATTTCTAACAACAACAATGCACTCTTTAAATATGGGTTGATAGATTTTGTCTCTGCTATCTGCCCTACCTACAAATTGGAAACACAAATGGGCCCTGGAATCCCCCAATCCTAATCGTGGACCCTGAAATCTTACCCTAACCTTACAACTGGGTCCTGAAATTACACATCCCCTCCCAACACAAGGCCCCTGGAATTTCCCCAACCACTTCTATATGTGGACCCTTTAATATTTCCCTACTCCTAAAACCTGACCAACTCAAGACATAGAAGTGCTTAGTTCCTATACAACGTAAGTTATCATTAAGTATATCATGAGATCATCAACTTTCAACATGGGAGCAAACGTACTGACAGCAAATCTGCACAACTACCAGTAGTCCCAAATAGAAACATCTGCAAGAAGTATTAATCAAATTACTTAGGATGGTTTGGAAAGGGTGGCTTTAGAATTGAAATTGCTATGGAGATAAGTAAATAAAATTCTTTCAAATAACACCAAAAAACATTTCTGCTTAGTAACACATTCATATGCACCACAGTTACCCAGAATTGACTGGAACTTTTATTGAAAGAAAAGCAGTACAATATGAGAAAGTGCAATATAAAAGATTAGAAGGGGCCAAATAGAAACATCTGTAAGAAGTATTAATCAAATTAATTAAGATAGTTTCGAATGGGGGATATTCAGAACTTCCATTGACGAGTAAATGAATCCCGGAACTAATACCAAACAACATTTCTGTGTAGTAATAAACACATCCATATGCAGCACAGGTACCCAGAATTGACCGAGACTTTCATTAGAAGGAAGCAAATACCATATAAGAAGTGCCATATAAGGGATTGGAAGGGATAAAGGAGAATAGACTGAAACAGTAGAATGAGTTCACCCCTAATGAAATTCAACCAACTCTATCAGAAAAAGCAACAAACCATTAAATATTATCACAGACTCTTGCATATGGTCTCAACAATGCCTCATGGGCAATTGCATAGTTGAGGATCCTGCAAGTGAGTGAGCGAGTGAGTGAGCGAGTGCGTGAGTGAGTGAGCGAGTGAGTGAGTGAGTGAATGAGTAAGTGACACCAATGACTTTCTTTTCTATGTTTAGTTCATATACCTTCAGTAGAAACAATATCCATCAAGTTCAAGTCATCTTAATATGTTTAAAAATTGATTAGACCATTTGCATCAACTTTTGAAGTTTGTATTGATTTTCCTCATTATAGACAATTACACATATATCTAAGATGGATTGACTATTTTTGTTTGTTTGTTTATTGTTTGATTTCTGCCTTTTTCAAGGTCTTCTCTCAGAAAAACAGCCTTTACAACCTGCCACTATTGTCAGCATATAGCAAATCAGCTTGATAAAAACATATATTCAAAAAATTTAAATTGTACAAACAAATCTAATAAATAACAAACAAAAACTAAATATACACAGAAAACTCTGAAACATTTCATGAAGTAATCATATAATAATGGCATAAATGCTGGATGTAAATTCATTTTCAAAGCACTGTCAATTTTCATTTAATGTTATAATTTTAATTAATTAAAGTGATAAACACCTCATTTATCTAGTTTATTGATGAATTAACTCTGAAGCATTTTACTACCACTTACCTATAATCTTCTTCTCAAAGAATTGAAAGAAAAACCAAAAAAAATATTCCACTGGCCCCATCCACCCACCAACCCCCAGCCCCCCACCCCCCCCCCCCCAAAACCCAAACCTATTGATTTGACAGGATCTTGTCTCTACAAATTCTTATTCTTATATTTTTTTTACTTCTTGTCAATTCCAGTAATTGATGATAGTATTGCTGTGAAGCTGAATTTTCTAAACTAGATTTAATAAAATAGATTCCAAAACCAATGTCCCAAAAATGAATGGTCTTAAAAGTCTAGGATATCATCAAAATAAAATCTCTCTTTCATTAAGGTTTAATGCTTTCCAATTTTTCAAACTTAGTCGTTCCTGTAACCAAATCTTTAGTGAGAATCTAATATTGTGATGTGGAAAAACTGGTCAATAAAGATGAACAGGACTAATGGCACAGAGTTCTTGTATGGATTATGACATTTTTAGCCCTAAACTTACCTAATTGCAGATCCAAAATCTGCTATGCATAATACACTTGACCTTTAAGGAGCTTTAGCTATTGGATAGGCGTGGTCATATTTAAGGGCATTAATTGAGCATGGGCATTTCTTTGTTTTTTTTGGCTGCACATGCTAGACTTAGGTATACAAGTGGGGAGTACTCCGGGATTTATTTAATAAGGTAATTGTACCTTAGAAGTACACTGCTTCACTGCTTCACTGCTTTACTTCAACTTCAAGAAAATAATAAGCCATTTCAAGTGACTTTACACAAACTGAGGGAGGAATGTAAGTTAGAATGTAACTATTGCAACGATGCACCTTACGGATTCACCCTACAGTGTGTGTCAGCCTTAACTTGATATAATGAATAGGTAAATTCTGGAAGCTGAATAGATCAATGCTACAGGCTAGTCATTCAAAGAACCACCACCATTAGCCATGTTTATAAGAAGATAGTAAAGAAAAGAATGATAATAAACAAAATATAAAATAATATATGTGGGCAACTTCACCTAGTGTCAAACTCAATTGCCAAATGATGCCCAATGCTTGGCAGAATCCAAATAGAGCTGAATAATTTTCATTTCATTCAAACAGGAAGCATTCCAAAAACTGGGCTGGGTTTCATGAGGAATGTTATGGAATGGCATGTAGAGGATAGCAATTATAAAAGAGTAGTATTTTTCATTTGTGAGACTCCCCCACAAGTAGCCATCATAATGAGTGACCACTTTATTCATTGATCAGTGGCTTAGCCATGGGGGTGGGGGGAGGTGGGGTAAAGGGGCATATTCCTCCAATTTTTTCATGATTTTTTTTTTTTTTTTTTTTTTTTTTTTTTTTTTTTTAAGCTTAACCATATATTATAATTAATATGAGTCCAAAAAAATATACATATTGTGTATTAGAACCATAGGAAATCACTGCCAATAAATTTTCCAAATTTTTTACATTACAGAAATAGTTTCCTACCCTACTAGTAGCCTTTACATAGTTTGCAATAAAAATTTAATGGCAATGTTTGTTCAGGCTAAATTTTTTCTCACCTCTGGGTACCCAACTTTTCCTGGAAAAAAAAAGATGAATTTACTGCATTTACTGGAATAACTTAAACTTTTTGCAAAAAGAACAACAAAAAAAAAAATAAATAAACAAATAAATAAAACCTCCAAACAAATGTTAGAATTTGTCTGTCACAACATATATGAGGGATCATATACATTTTTTATTATTATATTTCCATTAGTAGTAACTGATAATTTAAAATGCATCATAAACATAGTCATAATTGTTTGCCTTTGAACAACATTGACTCACCATTCAGAGAGTTTGACCCATAAGATTCATTCTGGGAGACGTGTGGTGATATTGCAGGCCATTGAGTCATCATGGCACTTTCAACCCTGCAATGATGAGAATATAGTGAAATAAATTGCAACTATAACAAAAATATTTATGAATACAATCAATCAATTGACAGTCCTTGCTGACCTGAGGTAAATATAAAGCTAATTCCCCATTCCCCCACCCCACCCCCCAGGTAATGCTGTATTTGAGTTTTGGAACCATGCCACTGATGGATACCTCCATCAATGGAAACATCATCCTGGATTGGATAAACATCGATGGCTTATAGGAAAAAATGTTATATTTCTTTTAATTAATTAACATCTGTGAAAATACATTAGATAAAATCATTATGCACTTTGATAATATAACATCAAGATGACACTTTATATTTGGAATCCACCTACAAGTTGTCTTTGCCTAAATGAATATATTTGTCACAAAATTTCATGTAACAAAATATAATCATGAAAAAATTGAAAAAAATGCTAATCCTGATAATGAATCACAAATATCAGTCATCTGTGTTCCTGGTATTCTTCTTGGCCACATGGACAAATTGTGATGAAAGTTTGCTTGAATATTTCCTATTACACCAGGATGTGACTGAAAAAAATTAAGTTTGGATTGGACTAGGGCATGAGCTTAGGCAAGAATTTTTCAGCATTTTGGTGAAGAGTTATCTTGATAAAGCACAGGATGGAGCAATAAATATTCCTTAATGCCCCAGTATGTAACCAAAAAAGTTTGATTTTGAAAAAAAAAAAAATATTTGACTGGAAAAAAAAAATAGAATTTATAGCTACACTTCTAAAATGAATTATGCATGCGCTGTAATATATTTTTTTTCTGGGATATTTCCCTCAAATCAATAGGTTTGGCTTTTGGGGGGGGGGAGGTGGTGGGTGGAAGGGGCCAGTGGAATCTTTTTTTAAAGTTTTTCTTTCAATTCTTCGAGAAGAACATTATAGGTAAGTGGTAGTAAAATGCTTCAGAGGTAAATAAACTAGATAAATTAGAAGGTGTTTATCACATTAATTAATTAAAATTATAATATTAAATGATAATTGACAGTGCCTTGAAATGAATTTACATCCAGCTTTTATACAGTTATTATATGATTACATTAAGAAATGTTTCTGAGTTTTCTATGTGTATATTTAGTTTTTGTTTGTTATTTATTAGATTTATTTGTACAATTTCAATTTTTCAAATATATGATTTTATCAAAGTCGAAGGCTGATTTTGCTATATGCTGACAATAGTGGCAGGTTGCAAAGGCTGTTTTTCTGATAGAAGAGCATGAAAAAGGCAGAAATCAAACAATAAGCAAACGAACAAAAATAGTCAAGCCATCTTAGATATAAGCGTAATTGTCTATGATGAGGAAAATCAATATAAACTTCAAAAGTTGATGCAAATGGTCTAATCAATTTTTAAACAGATTAAGTTGACTTGAACTTGACGGATATTGTTTCTACTGAAGGTATATGAACTAAACATTGAAAAGGAAGTCATTGGTGTCACTTACTCATTCACTCACTCATTCACGTACTCACTCACTCACTCACTCACTCACTCAATCACAGGATCCTCAACTATGCAGTGATCCATGAGGCATTGTTGAGACCATATGCAAGATTCTGTGATTATATTGAATGGTGTGTTGCTTTTACTGATTGAATTGGTTGAATATCTTTAGGAGTGAAATCATTCTACTCTTTCAGTCTATTTTCCTTTATCCCTTTTAATCCCTTATATGGCACTTCCTTATATGGTATTTGGTTCCTTTTAATGAAAGTCTCGGTCAATTCTGGGTACCTGTGCTGCATATGGATGTGTTTATTACTACACAGAAATGTTGTTTGGTATTAGTTCCAAGAATTAATTTACTCATCAATGGAAATTTTGAACACCACCCATTCGAAACTATCTTAATTAATTTGATTAATACTTCTTTCAGATGTTTCTATTTGGCCCCTTCTAATCTTTAATATTTTACTTTCCTTTATGGTACTGGTTTTCTTTCAATAAAATTTCCTGGCAATTCTTGGTACCTGTGCCTCATATGGATGTGTTACTACGCAGAAATGTTGTTTGGTATTAGTTCCAAGAATTTTATTTACTTATCTCCATAGCAATTTATATTCTGAAGCCGCCCTTTCTAAACCATCCTAAGTAATTTGATTAATACTTCTGGCAGATGTTTCTATTTGGGACTACTGGTAGTTGTGCAGATTTGCTCTCAGTATGTCAGTAGCTAAATTATTATTTTTATTTTTGTAATCAATTGGAAAAAGTCTTGTATATTTGTGTCAATGTTATTTCACTACTGACAGCTTGCAGAGAAGAAGATCTGCATTCAAATGAAGTGGGATGTTAATGCACTTACCTTGACAAACATCACTTGTGAGCTTTCCTTGAGACTCCTCACAGTCCTGACTGTCTTTGAGCAAGTAAAGCAGGTGCAACACTCTTTGATGTTGACCAACGTTTACCTTCCCAGTAATTTAAGAGAGCAATATAGAGAGATATATCAATTTCTCCTTTGACTTTCTCAATTTTCTATTTCACCCAGTCCTTTCAATCTTATGAACTTTCTTGCTCTCTATAGTTCAGTTGAGCTCTCTCTTGCCCTTACATCCAGCATCATCTGTAAATTAAGCATGCCTCATGGATACAGATTACGGTTTCATGTCCACCAGAAGTTCCCCTCCATCACTTATCGCCTGTGCCTGCTTGGCAGAATCTGGACTGTGTGGAAATCATGGAATATGAGACTGAAATTCATGATGTGAGTCTATTTTGAGTGTGTGTAAATGTCTGTGTTGCGTATCTGTGTTGGCAGGTATGCATTCGTATATGTGTCAAAAGAATTGAGAATCTTACTAATGAAAATTTCTTTTCAGTAAATTTGTTCCTCTCACTAAGAAATGCTTTGATAATATCTTCCTAATTTAGAGTTGGGTACAAAAATCTCTTGTTTCTTGGAGGCATGTGTAACCAAATAATGTATTTGTAGTTTCTAATTAGTTGGGCCTAGCATGTTTATTTTACCTAAAATCTGTATGCCTACTAATGGCATCAGTGAACACCTGTATCATAACAATTTTATTGGCATTGATGACTGGAAAAGCTATTTTTGAGAACTACAAATGCCTGGCAGATTTTGTGACATAATCGAGCAAGTCATTCGCATACACAGACTGCAGGAACGAGAAGTGAGCCAGTATCATGAGGACTTGAGCAACAAGGAAGAGCAGGAATGATTAATATCCATAAGAGTAGGACAGCACATGATGTGGCTGTGCACACAGACAGGCACTCAACCATGGCAACTATGCTGCCACTAAACTCTAACAGACACTAGTCTAGTGTGTCAACACCCAATAGTGTTCATTGAGGGCAATGCCTGGCAGCACAGAGTTGATGTAGAAGCAGTGTGGGAGGAGTGAGTGTGGGAGGAGTGAGTGTGGGAGGAGCGAGTGTGGGAAGAGATGGAAGAGTGAGTGTGGGAAGAGTGAGTGTGGGAAGAGTGAGTGTGGGAAGAGTGAGTGTGGAAAGAGTGAGTGTGGGAGGAGTGACTGTGGGAGGACGAGCAATTTGCTTTGCTAATTCATGTGGAGGAAACCAGCAGTCCAACCTGACGAGCACTGAAAGTGGTCTCAAAAGGAATTGTTGAAGAGTGCTACACCGTGAAAAGATCTACATATAAGAGTCTGTAATTATTTGAGCAGGCAGAGGATTTAGGAATTCATAGAGAACTGAAGTAAGCAATGGCATGGGAACAATGCAGTGAGTGCAAGGGTGGTAGGATAGCATCAGGGAACAAAAACAAACAAACCGTCAGTGGACTAAAGTGAAGTAGCAAACCGATGGTAAGGTGAGTTGATAAGCCAGTTTCATTCTTCACCATAAGACTAATCCAACACAGCTGCACCATGAGACAAACTCAACACAGCAGCACCATGAGACCAACCCAACACAGCTGCACCATGAAACCAACCCAACACAGCTGAACCATGAGACTAACCCAACACAGCTGTACCATGGACCAACCCAACACAGCTGCACCATGAAACCAACCCAACACAGCTGCACCATAAGACTAACCCAACACAGCTGCACCACGAGACCAGCCCAACACAGCTGCACCATGAGACCAACCCAACCAGCTGCAACATGTGACCAACCCAATGCAGCTGCACCATGACACCAATCCACCACAGCTGTACCATGAGACCAACCAACACAGCTGCACCAAGAGACCAAACCAACACAGCTGCATCATGAGACCAACCCAAAAATTGCCCCATAACAATATCCATCAAATAATAGCGAAATAACTTGGTTCAACTATAGCACAATCAGCTCATACTCATGACCTCTTGTGAGCCTACTCCAAATTTAAACAAGCTGATATGGTACTAATTTTAAATGCTTGCATTATCAACCCCCCTCCACCAAACACACACTAACACACACACACACACACAATCATTACCTGCACTTCTAATAGTTGAGAGTCCTCTCCTCCAATCCTGAAGAGACATAGTCTGGACAATTCCACAGGGTTAGTTGGCAGTTTAGCCCTAATCTCATATAAATCAATATCTCTGTATTTATCCAAAAATTACATGATATTAATGCACTTTTCCAAGGGCCAAGTTTGTCCAAAAACATCCTTAATGATGTCGTAGGTAACTAAACTTGGTCTGACTCCCTTTTCTTCCATCTTTGTAAGTACTTCCATGCACAGCTCCATCTGGGGAGTAGATTTTGGCCAAAATGAATCCAACATGCTAATTGGAGCAAATCTTCCTCTTGGAAAGACATTAAGTATTTTATTGTAGGTTTCAAGATCTTCGTCAAGTCCAAAGTCATCTATTTTCCTCATTGCTGTTGAATAAAAGCAACATGACCCCTTCTAGTCTTTTCCTTGACAAGGAACTCATTTAAAGCCACAGAAAATTGCTGACGTCTGCCCAACCCAGTCCTATCCTTCACTGAATCCATTAGCCTTGTGTAACCAGCCTTTGATTTAGATAGCTCACTGTTTGTAACAGTCAGCTTCCCCAGGAATTTTAAGAATTTTAACTTTGCCAAAAATTTACAGTATTTCAATGCATTTTTAAAAACTGGGTCAGATTCTTAATTGAAAAAAGTTATGAACCAATCAAATCGCTTTAAAACGGACCAATCAAATTGAACACCCTAGAATATAAGAGAATTGGAAAACCCCTTTACCAGACATTTTTACCGTGGGTAACTTTGTGGTATTACTTCTTTTTTCTTCCTCTGCGCTGCTGCATTTCGTTAATTTGGTCTACAGGGGAGATGGCACGTACTAAGCAAACGCCTAGAAAATCTACTGGAGGAAAGGCTCCTAGGAAGCAGTTGGCCACTAAGGTGGCAAAGATGAGTGCCCCTTCCACTGGAAGCGTGAAAAAGCCTTACCGCTACAAGCCTGGTACCGTTGCCCTGCGTGAGATTAGGCGGTACCAAAAGTCAACCGAACTTTTGATCCCGAAGCTGCCTTTCCAAAGGCTTGTGAAAAAAATCGCTCAAGGTGTGATAACGGACCTTCGCTTCCAGAGTGCTGCCATTGGTGCCCTACGGGTGAGGATATGCTTAATTGGTTTTATTTTGCGTGTTTTAATTGCTTTTGTTTGTGATTCACAGGAAGCTTCAGAAGCTTATCTTGTCGCTTTCTTGAAAGAGACCAACCTGTGTGCCCTTATCGCTAAACGTGTAACCATTATGCCAAAAGATATACAACTGGCCCGAAGGATCCGTGGGAAGCGTGCTTGAGTTTTCATCATCAACTCAAAACCAATTTAATTTAATGCTGTTTAACTTTCCTGTTTTTTCCGCAAATTGATTCCCTGCTTATCTCAACCATGTATACAATTCTTCGGTGTCAATCCTAAAGAGTTTATTATTTGTGGGTGGGGACTGAAAAACTAATATTTCTTGTTGATGTTCTAATTGGCTGGCTTTATAAATATCCTTCTTGAAAGGATGATCCGCTGTCTAGCGTAGCAACCGCTCATTACTGGAGGTTAAGGGGGGGGGGGGGGGGAGAGGGGTTTACTCCGTTGAAAATTTAAAAAGCTCCATGGGAGAATATAGCAAATATGCATAGATATACACATAAGGAGGTGGGGGTGTTTGGATATGGGAGGAATTGCTCCATTTTTGCATCTCTAGTGATTAGTGTCTTTTTTGAACTCTTTGTGTGATTGGTAAACAAATTTATCTAGAAATATTCTTTTGAATGGGATCATATTACACATGAACTATCACAATAATTACCTGAGGGACACAGGTCTAGGAAAGCTTGGAATAGTAGACAGGTACATCCACATTTTTGTCAAAAATGGATGTTTAACAAATTATTTACTGTATAAAAACAAGTTTGCTGTTACACTAAGTGGGTGGTTACTCATGAATAGAATAGTTTATTTAATGGATGTACACCCAAGGTAGCCCTAATCATGGTCTCCCTAAGAGGGGCCAGTTGTCCTGTAAGAAACCCCTGAAAATTTCAGGATGATTGGTCCAGGCATCAGGGAGAAGAGAGCAACTATGCATACATATGGACAAACTGACAATTATAGCACATCACAATTAATCTATCAACTGCATAGCACTTATTCCCCCTTATACACCCAATACCAAAAAAAAAAAAAGGGTGAGTTGAATGCATGCATTGTTTTGAATGTGTTTATCAAAGTCTATGTTATAGGTACAAAGTGATTATCAAATAGCTTCTCATTTCTCCATATTATTGGCTGCTCCAGATTCCATTGTTGCAACTGTCTCAAGTATGCTCTTGCATGTATTCCATCTCTCACCTGTTACATTTGATTTTCATTAGTCTATGCATTGTGACGACCCTTTACAGAAATATTTATTTGGTTTCTGTTATTTAATTATTTCAAAACACGTCTGAGTTCAAGTGTAAAGTATTTAATCATGTGACCAGCCAACTTCTTGTTTGCATGGAACACACCCCTAGACATCATCTTCTCCAAGTGTAATGGCTGCTGCGTCATCACAGGGCCCCATGTTCGCTCCCAGGGCTGTCTTTAGTGGAGTGGAACTGTCTGTCTCTTGCACTAATCTCAAGGATTTGGACTATTTTCTCCAAGAGCGACCCAGCTGTGTTTTTGTACGAAAAGAAGGGACAGAATTGGGATAAACTAGGTAGAAGTGAAGTGATAGAGAACAACCTGAATCCCAAGGTAGGTTTCCCCTAACTACCCTATCTCCCATCAGCTCATCAGTGAGCTCTCAAGGCAAGCAGGGTGTGATCAATGGTTGAGTGTATGTACATATTATAGTGTCCTGTGCCCGTGTATTGTCTTATCAGGTGTGTTTCATGCACCAGATAGGAGTGCGCGCGAATGTGCCACGTTAAATGCTGAGAAAGACTCACACAATATATTCCCTCAATGGTATGTGGTCATCCGAAGGCTGGTCCCAATACCAGCCAGTATCGGAGAAGTTAGGGGGGGGGGGGAGCGGGAGGAGTTACATTCCCTAAAGATAGATTCATGCAGTCAATGAGCTGTAAAGGGTCGTATGATAAGGAGTGGTATATTATTTTTTCAACATATTGTATTTTGCAAGATAAGAATTTTCAATACCATATGCTATGCACATGTCAGTTCCTGACCTTTGCACTCTATTCTATGCTCCTTAGTGGTCAAATGTGTGCTGACGTCCAGAATAGAGTATGGCATGTGCATGCTACGCAATTAAGCACCACTACACCTATGTGCACACATACATACGTGTGCACACACACACACACACACACACACATCTTTAAAAGAGCGTCGCTACTCTATATGGACTGACTATTTAGTTGAGACATGCCTGAACTGGTGACTTGTCACAAGTGTGTGTGGATGTCATTAAACTGCTTCAAAGATTAATGAGTGAATGTGGTTGCTTGGGAATGCTTCTACCAGGGTGGTAACCAACCGGCAGAGATTTGGACCTTCCCTGTGGGTGCAACTGACAGAGAGAGAACTGAGTGCAAGTGCATACCTGGGACACACAGTATCTGGCTTAGCATGACAGGGTCTTCGCTCACAGTCAAGCCAACCATGCTGTCAGGGTGAGGAAGACAAGATGTGTCATCCACTGTTCCAAACCTCTTATCACCAGGAAAGTGTTTAGACTGGTTGATGTAAAGATGAAACGGCAACACAATATATTAGTAAATACATGACACAGCAGATGCCGCCAAGGTAAGTGTGTGTACTGGCATCAGCTGATGATCACCATTGTTGCTGCGCACTGGACCAACAACCAGTGAGTGCACCACCTGACTAACTCACTTCACACACCCTGACTAACTCACTCCTCACCCCTGACTAACTCACTCCACCCCCCCTGACTGGCTCACTCTACACCTAATCATCAAATAGCTAACATCTGTTGACCAGACACATGAATTAGCAATGCAAATTGCTCGTCCTCCCACACTCACTCCTCCCACACTCACTCTTCCCACACTCACTCACTCTTCCCACACTCACTCTTCCATCTCTTCCCACACTTGCTCCTCCCACACTCACTCCTCCCACACTGCTTCTACATCAACTCTGTGCTGCCAGGCGTTGCCCCCAATGAACACTATTGGGTGTTGACACACTAGACTAGTTTAGTGGCAGCATAGTTGCCATGGTTGAGTGCCTGTCTGTGTGCACAGCTACATCATGTGCTGTCCTTCTCTTATGTGTGTTGTTCATTCCTGCTCTTCCTTGTTGCTCAAGTCCTCATGATGCTGGCTCTCCTCTCATTCCTGCAGTCTGTGTGTGCGTGTCTCCGTGCAGGTGTCTGTCCCTATGTCTCCATGTTGGGTCTGTAGATTCGGCTCAGTGATCAACCTCCACACTCGGATACCCACCGGCGGGAACCACAATGATCTGATAAAGAGTCACTTGTCACACAAGCACCACGAGAGGTGGTCTGGCAACATGTGGCTAGGTTGGGTCTTGTTTAATTAAGGGAGCGGCCAACCCCCGGGTACTTACCCACTTACATATGGTGGACAAATAGCAAATCTAATATTCTTGAACAAGTAGTAACAGCTGTGAATAGTGTTCTTTGGTGTTTCCAAGGATTGAATAGATTACATCACGTAATAACCTTGCATGTTGTGGTTAGGTGTCTGTTATTTTTGTTTTGTTTTTTTTTCTTCCAGATAAATATTTGTGTTTGCAGATGCAGCCATTAAATTGGTTGGAAAGGTTTAGGAAAAAAGGATTCAGAAATTCCAGGATGAGGTGTACCTCCAGTGGTCAGGCCTGCCAGGCAGTTGGTGCAAGGAGGTGGCACTCCCTGAGCCAGTTAGTCTGGTTGGTGTGAGCATCACTGGGTTGGAGCTGCAGCAGTAGTAACCTTGGCTCCTTCTCCTTTATCATGGAGTTCTGTTTTTCTCCGTCAGATCTCTAAACCTGGTAGCTTCTGCACATTGCGGTGGTTGGTAGCTAACTTACACCTTTATTTTGGTATTGCATAATGATTTGGAGTTCTGTTGTCATGGATGTGGTTATCCTGTAGTAATGCAATGTTAGTAAGCAATGATGGATCACATGACATGCATGCCTGTAGCTGGTATTCTTACTTCTATTGAACAGGAACTAGAGCACAGCTCTATTGTTTGAATAAATCCCTGAGGAGACATCTTCAGTCCATTAGCGTTCACTTTGCCACTGGAAGTGAGAGGTTTGTAAATGGATCAACCACTACCAACTAAAAGTGACCGCAATTAAATTTCTGGTGGATTAGGTATTTGAAGCTATTCCCCACCTAACAGCCAACAACCCAAACACACACCTTAGCTGATAGCACTAAGTTTCCGGAGTTCACTCTCTGATTTTTATAATTGGCCATCAGCTTTACCTCAAAGATAGAAACGTACACACACTCCTTATGTACAATAACATTTCATACATGTACGCATGCTCTGCAGAGCTGAAAGAAATTATGTTCACTCATTATATTATTGATAGAGGCATCATTAAAGGGATAACATATCCATCAATTGGAGTGTAATGCAGATCTGCAAGATATGGTGGATAACTTGCAATCTAAAGCACACGACAGCCAGAGCTCTTGAATGGGTGAATATTTCTTCTTGAAGGTGCAGCGTGAGTCCCATAGCAGTCAACACACGGAAGATGAGGCACGTATCCAAGAGCTCCTGGAGAAGAAGGCCCAGATGGAAGTGGAGCAGCAGAAGTGTTTAGATGAATTGGATAAGGTCAAGTCCCAGCTGATTCATCTGAGGAACGAGGGCTCACCAGGTTCAGCCTCAACTTTCAGCCCTCTTCGAATATCCGAGAATGAAATGGCCACTCCTTCTAAGATGGGGTGCATGGAGAAGGAAAAGGAGGAAATGAAGAAGACCACGGAGACCCTGAAGCTGGTGCAGGCCAAGTAGTTGGTACAGGAGGAAGTCAACAAGAGGTTGACTGACCAGACACACTCCTACTTGAAGGACATCCTCAAGCTCAAGGAAGATCTCCATTGCTGCAAGGCCAAATGTGAGAAGATGGAGAAGCTTCAGTTGGAGAAAAGGAGACTTCAACTTCAGCAAGAGGACGCAGATGCTGCCAGAATGGAGATCACCGAGTTGAAGATGCTAAATGCTCTTTTCTTTGACACCATTCTCGTCCTCGAACGAGGTGTGTGCATCCTGCTGGCGAAGCAGTAACAGTGCAGGTGCTCAGTGAAGGATAATACAGCCGTCCAGTTCAGTCAGGAGTCAATGGAGCCTGAGTTGCTTGATGATAACTCGAGGATGCAGGAGCTCTTTAAGCACGACTTGCTGTTGGAATTGGACACAGACCTAAAGAATGCAGAAGCAAAGTTCTTGACACATTTATTCTCCAACAGATTCTGACAAAATCAGAGCACGTCTTAAAAAAGTAAGTCTATTTATTCACTCTTGTCTCTGATGTTACAATTTGTTTACCATCTTACTTAAAATTATTATAATTGAATGAAGAAAGCTGTGAATATACATATATATGTATATGCATAGGTATAAATATATATATACTAACTGTGATACTTAGTCCTTGTGCGAGACTTTCACTCCAAAAATTTTTAGAGTAGACAACTTTGCTGGAGCTGCCATGTACGGTTGGAATGAGTATGAGGTGTATGGAATAGATTAATTTTACCTATGAACAATACCTGGACATCTCCTCATGATCAGCTTATGAAAATTAAGAATAAATGCCAGACAACGGATGATGTTTCGTTTCTCTCATTCACTAACTCTAAGCACTTTGGTAACTGATATCATCAGAACCATATTTCAAATACAATTTAAAGATGCTATATAATGAAGGCAGTTTTGAACTGAGGTTTTGTAAAGCAATATTAGCTGAATAGCCAGTTTGGTTGGCATACACGAGGTCATTATTCCCATCTAATAACACAAATTCAAATAAAGCTGCTGCATAACAAAAATGTAGATGGACTGAAAATAATTTTAAGTTCCACTTCTGTCTCCCCCTCACCCCCCCCACCCCCCCTCCCTTAAATCCACTTCCCATACAGCTTACAGACGCTCACCACTACTCCACACTCCCACATTCCGGAAGAGAGATAAGCCCACACTACTTGCCAACATGCTACCCTCCCTGCCCCAACCATCCCTCCACAGACCCTTTGGGGTTTTGTTCAGGTCATCAACCCACACCCGACGAACCCATGGCCAATGACAACCATCAAGAGCAAAACTACGGCCTACTACACACATCTTGCTAACAAAAAAGCACACTTCTGCTAAGTAACGCACAGATCCATGTATAGGTTTTTGCAAATAACAACGCATACTTTTACCAAATATCACACAGATACCGGCCATAAAAATATGCCTCTGCCAAATACAACACACACTTCTGCCTACATAAAGAAAGTGCAACCACTGACACTTAGCCAACAATGCACAATTATTCTAACAAAAACACACGCTACAGCATAAAAACGCAAGCTTCAGCAAACTACACACAATCCTTCTAATGACAACAAACACTCTAACTAACAACAGGAACTCGTGCCGTCAACTCACTCTCCTGCCATGAAAGCAAACTCTAGACTACAACACACACTAAAACCGTCAACACCAACTCTTGCAAACAAGAACACATACTTCTGTCAATAACATACACGCCAGCCTAAACCACATATTACTGCCAACAACAAAATCCCTTGCTAACAATAACACAAACTTACAAACATCAATATATACTCCTTCAAACATCACACATTTCTGCCAACAACACTACACAATCTTGCAAACAACCTGCACTCGAGCAAACTACAAGAAAACATGCCTACAATGATGCACACTGTGGCAAAGATATTATCATGCAGTGAACAGCAAGGGTTTCAGCAGAAAATTTAAGACATACTTTCAAACTAGGCACATTTCTAACAACAACAATGCACTCTTTAAATATGGGTTGATAGATTTTGTCTCTGCTATCTGCCCTACCTACAAATTGGAAACACAAATGGGCCCTGGAATCCCCCAATCCTAATCGTGGACCCTGAAATCTTACCCTAACCTTACAACTGGGTCCTGAAATTACACATCCCCTCCCAACACTAGGCCCCTGGAATTTCCCCAACCACTTCTATATGTGGACCCTTTAATATTCCCCTACTCCTAAAACCCGACCAACTCAAGACATAGAAGTGCTTAGTTCCTATACAACGTAAGTTATCATTAAGTATATCATGAGATCATCAACTTTCAACATGGGAGCAAACGTACTGACAGCAAATCTGCACAACTACCAGTAGTCCCAAATAGAAACATCTGCAAGAAGTATTAATCAAATTACTTAGGATGGTTTGGAAAGGGTGGCTTTAGAATTGAAATTGCTATGGAGATAAGTAAATAAAATTCTTTCAAATAACACCAAAAAACATTTCTGGGTAGTAACACATTCATATGCACCACAGTTACCCAGAATTGACTGGAACTTTTATTGAAAGAAAAGCAGTACAATATGAGAAAGTGCAATATAAAAGATTAGAAGGGGCCAAATAGAAACATCTGTAAGAAGTATTAATCAAATTAATTAAGATAGTTTCGAATGGGGGGTATTCAGAACTTCCATTGACGAGTAAATGAATCCTCGGAACTAATACCAAACAACATTTCTGTGTAGTAATAAACACATCCATATGCAGCACAGGTACCCAGAATTGACTGAGACTTTCATTAGAAGGAAGCAAATACCATATAAGAAGTGCCATATAAGGGATTGGAAGGGATAAAGGAGAATAGACTGAAACAGTAGAATGAGTTCACCCCTAATGAAATTCAACCAACTCTATCAGAAAAAGCAACAAACCATTAAATATTATCACAGACTCTTGCATATGGTCTAAACAATGCCTCATGGGCAATTGCATAGTTGAGGATCCTGCAAGTGAGTGAGCGAGTGAGTGAGCGAGTGCTTGAGTGAGTTAGTGAGTGAGTGAGTGAGTGAGTGAATGAGTAAGTGACACCAATGACTTTCTTTTCTATGTTTAGTTCATATACCTTCAGTAGAAACAATATCCATCAAGTTCAAGTCATCTTAATATGTTTAAAATTTGATTAGACCATTTGCATCAACTTTTGAAGTTTGTATTGATTTTCCTCATTATTGACAATTACACATATATCTAAGATGGATTGACTATTTTTGTTCGTTTGTTTATTGTTTGATTTCTGCCTTTTTCAAGGTCTTCTCTCAGAAAAACAGCTTTTACAACCTGCCACTATTGTCAGCATATAGCAAAATCAGCTTGATAAAATCATATATTCAAAAAATTTAAATTGTACAAACAAATCTAATAAATAACAAACAAAAACTAAATATACACAGAAAACTCTGAAACATTTCATGAAGTAATCATATAATAATGGCATAAATGCTGGATGTAAATTCATTTTCAAAGCACTGTCAATTTTCATTTAATGTTATAATTTTAATTAATTAAAGTGATAAACACCTCATTTATCTAGTTTATTGATGAATTAACTCTGAAGCATTTTACTACCACTTACCTATAATCTTCTTCTCAAAGAATTGAAAGAAAAACCAAAAAAAATATTCCACTGGCCCCTTCCACCCACCAACCCCCAGCCCCCCACCCCCCCCCCCCCCCAAACCCAAACCTATTGATTTGACAGGATCTTGTCTCTGCAAATTCTTATTCTTATATATTTTTTACTTCTTGTCAATTCCAGTAATTGATGATAGTATTGCTGTGAAGCTGAATTTTCTAAACTAGATTTAATAAAATAGATTCCAAAACCAATGTCCCAAAAATGAATGGTCTTAAAAGTCTAGGATATCATCAAAATAAAATCTCTCTTTCATTAAGGTTTAATGCTTTCCAATTTTTCAAACTTAGTCGGTCCTGTAACCAAATCTTTAGTGAGAATCTAATATTGTGATGTGGAAAAACTGGTCAATAAAGATGAACAGGACTAATGGCACAGAGTTCTTGTATGGATTATGACATTTTTAGCCCTAAACTTACCTAATTGCAGATCCAAAATCTGCTATGCATAATACACTTGACCTTTAAGGAGCTTTAGCTATTGGATAGGCGTGGTCATATTTAAGGGCATTAATTGAGCATGGGCATTTCTTTGTTTTTTTTGGCTGCACATGCTAGACTTAGGTATACAAGTGGGGAGTACTCCGGGATTTATTTAATAAGGTAATTGTACCTTAGAAGTACACTGCTTCACTGCTTCACTGCTTTACTTCAACTTCAAGAAAATAATAAGCCATTTCAAGTGACTTTACACAAACTGAGGGAGGAATGTAAGTTAGAATGTAACTATTGCAACGATGCACCTTACGGATTCACCCTACAGTGTGTGTCAGCCTTAACTTGATATAATGAATAGGTAAATTCTGGAAGCTGAATAGATCAATGCTACAGGCTAGTCATTCAAAGAACCACCACCATTAGCCATGTTTATAAGAAGATAGTAAAGAAAAGAATGATAATAAACAAAATATAAAATAATATATGTGGGCAACTTCACCTAGTGTCAAACTCAATTGCCAAATGATGCCCAACGCTTGGCAGAATCCAAATAGAGCTGAATAATTTTCATTTCATTCAAACAGGAAGCATTCCAAAAACTGGGCTGGGTTTCATGAGGAATGTTATGGAATGGCATGTAGAGGATAGCAATTATAAAAGAGTAGTATTTTTCATTTGTGAGACTCCCCCACAAGTAGCCATCATAATGAGTGACCACTTTATTCATTGATCAGTGGCTTAGCCATGGGGGTGGGGGGAGGTGGGGTAAAGGGGCATATTCCTCCAATTTTTTCATGATTTTTTTTTTTTTTTTTTTTTTTTTTTTTTTTTTAAGCTTAACCATATATTATAATTAATATGAGTCCAAAAAAATATACATATTGTGTATTAGAACCATAGGAAATCACTGCCAATAAATTTTCCAAATTTTTTACATTACAGAAATAGTTTCCTACCCTACTAGTAGCCTTTACATAGTTTGCAATAAAAATTTAATGGCAATGTTTGTTCAGGCTAAATTTTTTCTCACCTCTGGGTACCCAACTTTTCCTGGAAAAAAAAAGATGAATTTACTGCATTTACTGGAATAACTTAAACTTTTTGCAACAACAACAAAAAAAAAAATAAAAAAAATAAACAAATAAATAAAACCTCAAAACAAATGTTAGAATTTGTCTGTCACAACATATATGAGGGATCATATACATTTTTTATTATTATATTTCCATTAGTAGTAACTGATAATTTAAAATGCATCATAAACATAGTCATAATTGTTTGCCTTTGAACAACATTGACTCACCATTCAGAGAGTTTGACCCATAAGATTCATTCTGGGAGACGTGTGGTGATATTGCAGGCCATTGAGTCATCATGGCACTTTCAACCCTGCAATGATGAGAATATAGTGAAATAAATTGCAACTATAACAAAAATATTTATGAATACAATCAATCAATTGACAGTCCTTGCTGACCTGAGGTAAATATAAAGCTAATTCCCCATTCCCCCACCCCACCCCCCAGGTAATGCTGTATTTGAGTTTTGGAACCATGCCACTGATGGATACCTCCATCAATGGAAACATCATCCTGGATTGGATAAACATCGATGGCTTATAGGAAAAAATGTTATATTTCTTTTAATTAATTAACATCTGTGAAAATACATTAGATAAAATCATTATGCACTTTGATAATATAACATCAAGATGACACTTTATATTTGGAATCCACCTACAAGTTGTCTTTGCCTAAATGAATATATTTGTCACAAAATTTCATGTAACAAAATATAATCAAGAAAAAATTGAAAAAAATGCTAATCCTGATAATGAATCACAAATATCAGTCATCTGTGTTCCTGATATTCTTCTTGGCCACATGGACAAATTGTGATGAAAGTTTGCTTGAATATTTCCTATTACACCAGGATGTGACTGAAAAAAATTAAGTTTGGATTGGACTAGGGCATGAGCTTAGGCAAGAATTTTTCAGCATTTTGGTGAAGAGTTATCTTGATAAAGCACAGGATGGAGCAATAAATATTCCTTAATGCCCCAGTATGTAACCAAAAAAGTTTGATTTTGAAAAAAAAAAAAAATATTTGACTGGAAAAAAAAAAATAGAATTTATAGCTACACTTCTAAAATGAATTATGCATGCGCTGTAATATATTTTTTTTCTGGGATATTTCCCTCAAATCAATAGGTTTGGCTTTTGGGGGGGGAGGTGGTGGGTGGAAGGGGCCAGTGGAATCTTTTTTTAAAGTTTTTCTTTCAATTCTTCGAGAAGAACATTATAGGTAAGTGGTAGTAAAATGCTTCAGAGGTAAATAAACTAGATAAATTAGAAGGTGTTTATCACATTAATTAATTAAAATTATAATATTAAATGATAATTGACAGTACCTTGAAATGAATTTACATCCAGCTTTTATACAGTTATTATATGATTACATTAAGAAATGTTTCTGAGTTTTCTATGTGTATATTTAGTTTTTGTTTGTTATTTATTAGATTTATTTGTACAATTTCAATTTTTCAAATATATGATTTTATCAAAGTCGAAGGCTGATTTTGCTATATGCTGACAATAGTGGCAGGTTGCAAAGGCTGTTTTTCTGATAGAAGAGCATGAAAAAGGCAGAAATCAAACAATAAGCAAACGAACAAAAATAGTCAAGCCATCTTAGATATAAGCGTAATTGTCTATGATGAGGAAAATCAATATAAACTTCAAAAGTTGATGCAAATGGTCTAATCAATTTTTAAACAGATTAAGTTGACTTGAACTTGACGGATATTGTTTCTACTGAAGGTATATGAACTAAACATTGAAAAGGAAGTCATTGGTGTCACTTACTCATTCACTCACTCATTCACGTACTCACTCACTCACTCACTCACTCACTCAATCACAGGATCCTCAACTATGCAGTGATCCATGAGGCATTGTTGAGACCATATGCAAGATTCTGTGATTATATTGAATGGTGTGTTGCTTTTACTGATTGAATTGGTTGAATATCTTTAGGAGTGAAATCATTCTACTCTTTCAGTCTATTTTCCTTTATCCCTTCCAATCCCTTATATGGCACTTCCTTATATGGTATTTGGTTCCTTTTAATGAAAGTCTCGGTCAATTCTGGGTACCTGTGCTGCATATGGATGTGTTTATTACTACACAGAAATGTTGTTTGGTATTAGTTCCAAGAATTAATTTACTCATCAATGGAAATTTTGAACACCACCCATTCGAAACTATCTTAATTAATTTGATTAATACTTCTTTCAGATGTTTCTATTTGGCCCCTTCTAATCTTTAATATTTTACTTTCCTTTATGGTACTGGTTTTCTTTCAATAAAATTTCCTGGCAATTCTTGGTACCTGTGCCTCATATGGATGTGTTACTACGCAGAAATGTTGTTTGGTATTAGTTCCAAGAATTTTATTTACTTATCTCCATAGCAATTTATATTCTGAAGCCGCCCTTTCTAAACCATCCTAAGTAATTTGATTAATACTTCTGGCAGATGTTTCTATTTGGGACTACTGGTAGTTGTGCAGATTTGCTCTCAGTATGTCAGTAGCTAAATTATTATTTTTATTTTTGTAATCAATTGGAAAAAGTCTTGTATATTTGTGTCAATGTTATTTCACTACTGACAGCTTGCAGAGAAGAAGATCTGCGTTCAAATGAAGTGGGATGTTAATGCACTTACCTTGGCAAACATCACTTGTGAGCTTTCCTTGAGACTCCTCACAGTCCTGACTGTCTTTGAGCAAGAAAAGCTGGTGCAACACTCTTTGATGTTGACCAACGTTTACCTTCCCAGTAATTTAAGAGAGCAATATAGAGAGATATATCAATTTCTCCTTTGACTTTATCAATTTTCTATTTCACCCAGTCCTTTCAATCTTTTGAACTTTCTTGCTCTCTATAGTTCAGTTGAGCTCTCTCTTGCCCTTACATCCAGCATCATCTGTAAATTAAGCATGCCTCATGGATACAGATTACGGTTTCATGTCCACCAGAAGTTCCCCTCCATCACTTATCGCCTATGCCTGCTTGGCAGAATCTGGACTGTGTGGAAATCATGGAATATGAGACTGAAATTCATGATGTGAGTCTATTTTGAGTGTGTGTAAATGTCTGTGTTGCGTATCTGTGTTGGAAGGTATGCATTCGTATATGTGTCAAAAGAATTGAGAATCTTACTAATGAAAATTTCTTTTCAGTAAATTTGTTCCTCTCACTAAGAAATGCTTTGATAATATCTTCCTAATTTAGAGTTGGGTACAAAAATCTCTTGTTTCTTGGAGGCATGTGTAACCAATTAATGTATTTGTAGTTTCTAATTAGTTGGGCCTAGCATGTTTATTTTACCTAAAATCTGTATGCCTACTAATGGCATCAGTGAACACCTGTATCATAACAATTTTATTGGCATTGATGACTGGAAAAGCAATTTTTGAGAACTACAAATGCCTGGCAGATTTTGTGACATAATCGAGCAAGTCATTCGCATACACAGACTGCAGGAACGAGAAGTGAGCCAGTATCATGAGGACTTGAGCAACAAGGAAGAGCAGGAATGATTAATATCCATAAGAGTAGAACAGCACATGATGTGGCTGTGCACACAGACAGGCACTCAACCATGGCAACTATGCTGCCACTAAACTCTAACAGACACTAGTCTAGTGTGTCAACACCCAATAGTGTTCATTGAGGGCAATGCCTGGCAGCACAGAGTTGATGTAGAAGCAGTGTGGGAGGAGTGAGTGTGGGAGGAGCGAGTGTGGGAAGAGATGGAAGAGTGAGTGTGGGAAGTGTGAGTGTGGGAAAAGTGAGTGTGGGAAGAGTGAGTGTGGAAAGAGTGAGTGTGGGAGGAGTGAGTGTGGGAGGACGAGCAATTTGCTTTGCTAATTCATGTGGAGGAAACCAGCAGTCCAACCTGACGAGCACTGAAAGTGGTCTCAAAAGGAATTGTTGAAGAGTGCTACACCGTGAAAAGATCTACATGTAAGAGTCTGTAAATATTTGAGCAGGCAGAGGATTTAGGAATTCATAGGGAACTGAAGTAAGCAATGGCATGGGAACAATGCAGTGAGTGCGAGGGTGGTAGGATAGCATCAGGAAACACAAACAAACAGACCATCAGTGGACTAAAGTGAAGTAGCAAACCGATGGTACGGTGAGTGATAAGCCTGTTTCATTCTTCACCATAAGACTAATCCAACACAGCTGCACCATGAGACCAACCCAACACAGCTGCACCATGAGACCAACCCAACACAGCTGTACCATGGACCAACCCAACAGAGCTGCACCCTGAGACCAACCCAACACAGCTGCACCATGAGACCAGCCCAACACAGCTGCACCATGAGACCAACCAACACAGCTGCACCAAGAGACCAAACCAACACAGCTGCACCATGAAACCAACCCAACAATTGACAATAACAATATCCATCCATTAATAGCGAAATAACTTGGTTCAACTATAGCACAATCAGCTCATACTCATGACCTCTTGTGAGCCTACTCCAAATTTAAACAAGCTGATTTGATACTAATTTTAAATGCTTGCATTATCAACCCCTTCCACCAAACACACACAAACACACACAAACACACACACACACAATCATTACCTGCACTTTTAATAGTTGAGAGTCCTCTCCTCCAATCCTGAAGAGACATAGTCTGGACAATTTCACTGGGTTAGTTGGCAGTTTAGCCCTAATCTCATATGGATCAATATCTCTGTATTTATCCAAAAAATACATGATATTAATGCACTTTTCCAAGGGCCAAGTTTGTCCAAAAACAGCCTTAATTATATCGTAGGTAACTAAACTTGGTCTGACTCCTTTTTCTTCCTTCATTTTTTTAGTACTTCCATGCACAGCTCCATCTGGGGAGTAGCTTTTGGCCAAAATGAATCCAACATGCTAATTTGAGCAAATCTTCCTCTTGGAAAGACATTAAGTATTTTATTGTAGGTTTCAAGATCTTCGTCAAGTCCAAAGTCATCCATTTTCCTCATTGCTGTTGAATAAAAGCAACATAACCCCTTCTACTCTTTTCCTTGACAAGGAACTCATTTAAAGCCACAGAAAATTGCTGACGTTTGTCCAACCCAGTCCTATACTTCACTGAATCCATTAGCCTTGTGTAACCAGCCTTTGATTTAGATAGCTCACTGTTTGTAACAGTCAGCTTCCTCAGGAATTTTAAGAATTTTAACTTCGCTGCCACCCCTTTAGTAAACCCCTTTAGTAACCAGTAACAAGACCTGTTTAGAAGATAGGGTTCTTTGTATACTAGTAGAAATCTCAAATATTACTTTGGTATAATAAAAATTTACAGTATTTCAATGCATGTTTAAAAACTGGGTCAGATTCTTAATTGAAAAAAGTTATGAACCAATCAAATCGCTTTAAAACGGACCAATCAAATTGAACACCCTAGAATATAAGAGAATTGGAAAACCCCTTTACCAGACATTTTTACCGTGGGTAACTTTGTGGTATTACTTCTTTTTTCTTCCTCTGCGCTGCTGCATTTCGTTAATTTGGTCTACAGGGGAGATGGCACGTACTAAGCAAACGCCTAGAAAATCTACTGGAGGAAAGGCTCCTAGGAAGCAGTTGGCCACTAAGGTGGCAAAGATGAGTGCCCCTTCCACTGGAAGCGTGAAAAAGCCTTACCGCTACAAGCCTGGTACCGTTGCCCTGCGTGAGATTAGGCGGTACCAAAAGTCAACCGAACTTTTGATCCCGAAGCTGCCTTTCCAAAGGCTTGTGAAAAAAATCGCTCAAGGTGTGATAACGGACCTTCGCTTCCAGAGTGCTGCCATTGGTGCCCTACGGGTGAGGATATGCTTAATTGGTTTTATTTTGCGTGTTTTAATTGCTTTTGTTTGTGATTCACAGGAAGCTTCAGAAGCTTATCTTGTCGCTTTCTTGAAAGAGACCAACCTGTGTGCCCTTATCGCTAAACGTGTAACCATTATGCCAAAAGATATACAACTGGCCCGAAGGATCCGTGGGAAGCGTGCTTGAGTTTTCATCATCAACTCAAAACCAATTTAATTTAATGCTGTTTAACTTTCCTGTTTTTTCCGCAAATTGATTCCCTGCTTATCTCAACCATGTATACAATTCTTCGGTGTCAATCCTAAAGAGTTTATTATTTGTGGGTGGGGACTGAAAAACTAATATTTCTTGTTGATGTTCTAATTGGCTGGCTTTATAAATATCCTTCTTGAAAGGATGATCCGCTGTCTAGCTTAGCAACCGCTCATTACTGGAGGTTAAGGGGGGGGGGGGAGAGGGGTTTACTCCGTTGAAAATTTAAAAAGCTCCATGGGAGAATATAGCAAATATGCATAGATATACACATAAGGAGGTGGGGGTGTGTGGATATGGGAGGAATTGCTCCATTTCTGCATCTCTAGTGATTAGTGTCTTTTTTGAACTCTTTGTGTGATTGGTAAACAAATTTATCTAGAAATATTCTTTTGAATGGGATCATATTACACATGAACTATCACAATAATTACCTGAGGGACACAGGTCTAGGAAAGCTTGGAATAGTAGACAGGTACATCCACATTTTTGTCAAAAATGGATGTTTAACAAATTATTTACTGTATAAAAACAAGTTTGCTGTTACACTAAGTGGGTGGTTACTCATGAATAGAATAGTTTATTTAATGGATGTACACCCAAGGTAGCCCTAATCATGGTCTCCCTAAGAGGGGCCAGTTGTCCTGTAAGAAACCCCTGAAAATTTCAGGATGATTGGTCCAGGCATCAGGGAGAAGAGAGCAACTATGCATACATATGGACAAACTGACAATTATAGCACATCACAATTAATCTATCAACTGCATAGCACTTATTCCCCCTTATACACCCAATACCAAAAAAAAAAAAAGGGTGAGTTGAATGCATGCATTGTTTTGAATGTGTTTATCAAAGTCTATGTTATAGGTACAAAGTGATTATCAAATAGCTTCTCATTTCTCCATATTATTGGCTGCTCCAGATTCCATTGTTGCAACTGTCTCAAGTATGCTCTTGCATGTATTCCATCTCTCACCTGTTACATTTGATTTTCATTAGTCTATGCATTGTGACGACCCTTTACAGAAATATTTATTTGGTTTCTGTTATTTAATTATTTCAAAACACGTCTGAGTTCAAGTAAAAGTATTTAATCATGTGACCAGCCAACTTCTTGTTTGCATGGAACACACCCCTAGACATCATCTTCTCCAAGTGTAATGGCTGCTGCGTCATCACAGGGCCCCATGTTCGCTCCCAGGGCTGTCTTTAGTGGAGTGGAACTGTCTGTCTCTTGCACTAATCTCAAGGATTTGGACTATTTTCTCCAAGAGCAAACCAGCTGTGTTTTTGTACGAAAAGAAGGGACAGAATTGGGATAAACTAGGTAGAAGTGAAGTGATAGAGAACAACCTGAATCCCAAGGTAGGTTTCCCCTAACTTCCCTATCTCCCATCAGCTCAGCAGTGAGCTCTCCAGGCAAGCAGGGTGTGATCAATGGTTGAGTGTATGTACATATTATAGTTGTGCAAGACATTCTTGATAGACTACCACTTTGAGGAGGTGCAGCAGTTGAAGTTCACTGTGTACGATGTTGACTACCACAAGCGTGTTGATGATGTGAGCAAACACGATGTGATTGGTGAGATTGAATGCTGTCTGGCAGACATTGTCACTGTGGGGCAGCAGTACACCAGAAATCTCAGACATAAAGGTGGGTGTGTCAAGGTGGGTGTGTCAATGTGGGTACGTTCAGGCTGCCTCTCAATACTGCACCAGCAGACGTTGCATTAGGGGTGTATCATTCTCTCTCCCAGAGACTGTGGAATGATATGCACATATCCTATTCCTGTGTCCTGTGCCCGTGTATTATCTTGTCAGGTGTGTTTCATGCACCAGATAGGAGTGCGCGCGAATGTGCCACGTTAAGTGCTGAGAAAGACTCACACAATATATTCCCTCAATGGTATGTGGTCATCCGAAGGCTGGTCCCAATACCAGCCAGTATCGGAGAAGTTAGGGGTGGGGGGGGGGGGCGGGAGGAGTTGCATTCCCTAAAGATAGATTCATGCAGTCAATGAGCTGTAAAGGGTCGTATGATAGTGAGTGGTATATTATTTTTTCAACATATGGTAGTTTGCGAGATAAGAAGTTTCAATACCATATGCTATGCACATGTCAGTTCCTGACCTTTGCACTCTATTCTATGCTCCTTAGTGGTCAAATGTGTGCTGACGTCCAGAATAGAGTATGGCATGTGCATGCTACGCAATTAAGCACCACTACACCTATGTGCACACATACATACGTGTGCACACACACACACACACACACACATCTTTAAAAGAGCGTCGCTACTCTATATGGACTGACTATTTAGTTGAGACATGCCTGAACTGGTGACTTGTCACAAGTGTGTGTGGATGTCATTAAACTGCTTCAAAGATTAATGAGTGAATGTGGTTGCTTGGGAATGCTTCTACCAGGGTGGTAACCAACCGGCAGAGATTTGGACCTTCCCTGTGGGTGCAACTGACAGAGAGAGAACTGAGTGCAAGTGCATACCTGGGACACACAGTATCTGGCTTAGCACGACAGGGTCTTCGCTCACAGTCAAGCCAACCATGCTGTCAGGGTGAGGAAGACAAGATGTGTCATCCACTGTTCCAAACCTCTTATCACCAGGAAAGTGTTTAGACTGGTTGATGTAAAGATGAAACGGCAACACAATATATTAGTAAATACATGACACAGCAGATGCCGCCAAGGTAAGAGTGTGTACTGGCATCAGCTGATGATCACCATTGTTGCTGCGCACTGGACCAACAACCAGTGAGTGCACCACCTGACTAACTCACTTCACACACCCTGACTAACTCACTCCACACCCCTGACTAACTCACTCCACACCCCCTGACTGACTCACTCCACACCTAATCATCAAATAGCTAACATCTGTTGACCAGACACATGAATTAGCAATGCAAATTGCTCGTCCTCCCACACTCACTCCTCCCACACTCACTCTTCCCACACTCACTCACTCTTCCCACACTCACTCTTCCATCTCTTCCCACACTTGCTCCTCCCACACTCACTCCTCCCACACTGCTTCTACATCAACTCTGTGCTGCCAAGCGTTGCCCCCAATGAACACTATTGGGTGTTGACACACTAGACTAGTTTGGTGGCAGCATAGTTGCCATGGTTGAGTGCCTGTCTGTGTGCACAGCTACATCATGTGCTGTCCTTCTCTTATGTGTGTTGTTCATTCCTGCTCTTCCTTGTTGCTCAAGTCCTCATGATGCTGGCTCTCCTCTCATTCCTGCAGTCTGTGCGTGCGTGTCTCCGTGCAGGTGTCTGACCCTATGTCTCCATGTTGGGTCTGTAGATTCGGCTCAGTGATCAACCTCCACACTCGGATACCCACCGGCGGGAACCACAATGATCTGATAAAGAGTCACTTGTCACACAAGCACCACGAGAGGTGGTCTGGCAACATGTGGCTAGGTTGGGTCTTGTTTAATTAAGGGAGCGGCCAACCCCCGGGTAGTTACTCACTAACATATGGTGGACAAATAGCAAATCTAATATTCTTGAACAAGTAGTAACAGCTGTGAATAGTGTTCTTTGGTGTTTCCAAGGATTGAAGAGATTACATCACGTAATAACCTTGCATGTTGTGGTTAGTTGTCTGTTGTTATTGTTTTGTTTTTTTTCTTCCAGATAAATATTTGTGGTTGCAGATGCAGCCATTAAATTGGTTGGAAAGGTTTAGGAAAAAAGGATTCAGAAATTCCAGGATGAGGTGTACCTCCAGTGGTCAGGCCTGCCAGGCAGTTGGTGCAAGGAGGTGGCACTCCCTGAGCCAGTTAGTCTGGTTGGTGTGAGCATCACTGGGTTGGAGCTGCAGCAGTAGTAACCTTGCCTCCTTCTCCTTTATCATGGAGTTCTGTTTTTCTCCGTCAGATCTCTAAACCTGGTAGCTTCTGCACATTGCGGAGGTTGGTAGCTAACTTACACCTTTATTTTGGTATTGCATAATGATTTGGAGTTCTGTTGTCATGGATGTGGTTATCCTGTAGTAATGCAATGTTAGTATGCAATGATGGATCCCATGACATGCATGCCTGCAGCTGGTATTCTTACTTCTATTGAACAGGAACTAGAGCACAGCTCTATTGTTTGAATAAATCCCTGAGGAGACATCTTCAGTCCATTAGCGTTCACTTTGCCACTGGAAGTGAGAGGTTTGTAAATGGATCAACCACTACCAACTAAAAGTGACCGCAATTAAATTTCTGGTGGATTAGGTATTTGAAGCTATTCCCCACCTAACAGCCAACAACCCAAACACACACCTTAGCTGATAGCACTAAGTTTCCGGAGTTCACTCTCTGATTTTTATAATTGGCCATCAGCTTCACCTCAAAGATAGAAACGTACACACACTCCTTATGTACAATAACATTTCATACATGTACGCATGCTCTGCAGAGCTGAAAGAAATTATGTTCACTCATTATATTATTGATAGAGGCATCATTAAAGGGATAACATATCCATCAATTGGAGTGTAATGCAGATCTGCAAGAAATGGTGAATAACTTGCAATCTAAAGCACGCGACAGCCAGAGCTCTTGAATGGGTGAATATTTCTTCTTGAAGGTGCAGCGTGAGTCCCATAGCAGTCAACACACGGAAGATGAGGCACGTATCCAAGAGCTCCGGAGAAGAAGGCCCAGATGGAAGTGGAGCAGCTGAAGTGTTTAGATGAATTGGATAAGGTCAAGTCCCAGCTGATTCATCTGAGGAACGAGGGCTCACCAGGTTCAGCCTCAACTTTCAGCCCTCTTCGAATATCCGAGAATGAAATGGCCACTCCTTCTAAGATGAGGTGCATGGAGAAGGAAAAGGAGGAAATGAAGAAGACCACGGAGACCCTGAAGCTGGTGCAGGCCAAGTAGTTGGTACAGGAGGAAGTCAACAAGAGGTTGACTGAGCAGACACACTCCTACTTGAAGGACATCCTCAAGCTCAAGGAAGATCTCCATCGCTGCAAGGCCAAATGTGAGAAGATGGAGAAGCTTCAGTTGGAGAAAAGGAGACTTCAACTTCAGCAAGAGGACGCAGATGCTGCCAGAATGGAGATCACCGAGTTGAAGACGCTAAATGCTCTTTTCTTTGAGACCATTCTCGTCCTCTAACGAGATGTGTGCATCCTGCTGGCGAAGCAGTAACAGTGCAGGTGCTCAGGAAAGGATAATACAGACGTCCGGTTCAGTCAGGAGTCCATGGAGCCTGAGTTGCTTGATGATAACTCGAGGATGCAGGAGCTCTTTAAGCACAACTTGCTGTTGGAATTGGACACAGACCTAAAGAATGCAGAAGCAAAGTCTTGACACATTTATTCTCCAACAGATTCTGACAAAATCAGAGCACGTCTTAAAAAAGTAAGTCAATTTATTCACTCTTGTCTCTGATGTTACAATTTGTTAACCATCTTACTTAAAATTATTATAATTGAATTAAGAAAGCTGTGTATATACATATATATGTATATGCATAGGTATAAATATATATATATACTAACTGTGATACTTAGTCCTTGTGCGAGACTTTCACTCCAAAAATTTTTAGAGTAGACAACTTTGCTGGAGCTGCCATGTACGGTTGGAATGAGTATGAGGTGTATGGAATAGATTAATTTTACCTATGAACAATACCTGGACATCTCCTCATGATCAGCTTATGAAAATTAAGAATAAATGCCAGACAACGGATGATGTTTCGTTTCTCTCATTCACTAACTCTAAGCACTTTGGTAACTGATATCATCAGAACCATATTTCAAATACAATTTAAAGATGCTATATAATGAAGGCAGTTTTGAACTGAGGTTTTGTAAAGCAATATTAGCTGAATAGCCAGTTTGGTTGGCATACACGAGGTCATTATTCCCATCTAATAACACAAATTCAAATAAAGCTGCTGCATAACAAAAATGTAGATGGACTGAAAATAATTTTAAGTTCCACCTCTCTCTCCCCCTCACCCCCCCCCCCAAACCTTAAATCCACTTCCCATACAGCTTACAGACGCTCACCACTACTCCACACTCCCACCTTCCGGAAGAGAGATAAGCCCTCACTACTCGCCGATATGCTACCCTCCCTGCCCCAACCATCCCTCCACAGACCCTTTGGGGTTTTGTTCAGGTCATCAACCCACACCCGACGAACCCATGGCCAATGACAACCATCAAGAGCAAAACTACGGCCTACTACACACTTCTTGCTAACAAAAAAGCACACTTCTGCTAAGTAACGCACAGATCCATGTATACGTTTTTGCAAATAACAACGCATACTTTTACCAAATATCACACAGATTCCGGCCATAAAAATATGCCTCTGCCAACTACAACACACACTTCTGCCTACATAAAGAAAGTGCAACCACTGACACTTAGCCAACAATGCACAATTATTCTAACAAAAACACACGCTACAGCATAAAAACGCAAGCTTCAGCAAACTACACACAATCCTTCTAATGACAACAAACACTCTAACTAACAACAGGAACTCGTGCCGTCAACTCACTCTCCTGCCATGAAAACAAACTCTAGACTACAACACACACTAAAACCGTCAACACCAACTCTTGCAAACAAGAACACATACTTCTGTCAATAACATACACGCCAGCCTAAACCACACATTACTGCCAACAACAAAATCCCTTGCTAACAATAACACAAACTTGCAAACATCAATATATACTCCTTCAAACATCACACATTTCTGCCAACAACACTACACAATCTTGCAAACAACCTGCACTCGAGCAAACTACAAGAAAACATGCCTACAATGACGCACACTGTGGCAAAGATATTATCATGCAGTGAACAGCAAGGGTTTCAGCAGAAAATTTAAGACATACTTTCAAACTAGGCACATTTCTAACAACAACAATGCACTCTTTAAATATGGGTTGATAGATTTTGTCTCTGCTATCTGCCCTACATACAAATTGGAAACACAAATGGGCCCTGGAATCCCCCAATCCTAATCGTGGACCCTGAAATCTTACCCTAACCTTACAACTGGGTCCTGAAATTACACATCCCCTCCCAACACAAGGCCCCTGGAATTTCCCCAACCACTTCTATATGTGGACCCTTTAATATTCCCCTACTCCTAAAACCTGACCAACTCAAGACATAGAAGTGCTTAGTTCCTATACAACCTAAGTTATCATTAAGTATATCATGAGATCATCAACTTTCAACATGGGAGCAAACGTACTGACAGCAAATCTGCACAACTACCAGTAGTCCCAAATAGAAACATCTGCAAGAAGTATTAATCAAATTACTTAGGATGGTTTGGAAAGGGTGGCTTTAGAATTTAAATTGCTATGGAGATAAGTAAATAAAATTCTTTCAAATAATACCAAAAAACATTTCTGCGTAGTAACACATTCATATGCACCACAGTTACCCAGAATTGACTGGAACTTTTATTGAAAGAAAAGCAGTAAAATATGAGAAAGTGCAATATAAAAGATTAGAAGGGGCCAAATAGAAACATCTGTAAGAAGTATTAATCAAATTAATTAAGATAGTTTCGAATGGGGGGTATTCAGAACTTCCATTGACGAGTAAATGAATCCTCGGAACTAATACCAAACAACATTTCTGTGTAGTAATAAACACATCCATATGCAGCACAGGTACCAAGAATTGACCGAGACTTTCATTAGAAGGAAGCAAATACCATATAAGAAGTGCCATATAAGGGATTGGAAGGGATAAAGGAGAATAGACTGAAACAGTAGAATGAGTTCACCCCTAATGAAATTCAACCAACTCTATCAGAAAAAGCAACAAACCATTAAATATTATCACAGAATCTTGCATATGGTCTCAACAATGCCTCATGGGCAATTGCATAGTTGAGGATCCTGCAAGTGAGTGAGCGAGTGAGTGAGCGAGTGCTTGAGTGAGTGAGTGAGTGAGTGAGTGAGTGAGTGAATGAGTAAGTGACACCAATGACTTTCTTTTCTATGTTTAGTTCATATACCTTCAGTAGAAACAATATCCATCAAGTTCAAGTCATCTTAATATGTTTAAAAATTGATTAGACCATTTGCATCAACTTTTGAAGTTTGTATTGATTTTCCTCATTATAGACAATTACACATATATCTAAGATGGATTGACTATTTTTGTTCGTTTGTTTATAGTTTGATTTCTGCCTTTTTCAAGGTCTTCTCTCAGAAAAACAGCCTTTACAACCTGCCACTATTGTCAGCATATAGCAAAATCAGCTTGATAAAATCATATATTCAAAAAATTTAAATTGTACAAACAAATCTAATAAATAACAAACAAAAACTAAATATACACAGAAAACTCTGAAACATTTCATGAAGTAATCATATAATAATGGCATAAATGCTGGATGTAAATTCATTTTTAAAGCACTGTCAATTTTCATTTAATATTATAATTTTAATTAATTAAAGTGATAAACACCTCATTTATATAGTTTATTGATGAATTAACTCTGAAGCATTTTACTACCACTTACCTATAATCTTCTTCTCAAAGAATTGAAAGAAAAACCAAAAAAAATATTCCACTGGCCCCTTCCACCCACCAACCCCCAGCCCCCCACCCCCCCCCCCCCCCCCCCAAACCCAAACCTATTGATTTGACAGGATCTTGTCCCTACAAATTCTTATTCTTATATTTTTTTACTTCTTGTCAATTCCAGTAATTGATGATAGTATTGCTGTGAAGCTGAATTTTCTAAACTAGATTTAATAAAATAGATTCCAAAACCAATGTCCCAAAAATGAATGGTCTTAAAAGTCTAGGATATCATCAAAATAAAATCTCTCTTTCATTAAGGTTTAATGCTTTCCAATTTTTCAAACTTAGTCGGTCCTGTAACCAAATCTTTAGTGAGAATCTAATATTGTGATGTGGAAAAACTGGTCAATAAAGATGAACAGGACTAATGGCACAGAGTTCTTGTATGGATTATGACATTTTTAGCCCTAAACTTACCTAATTGCAGATCCAAAATCTGCTATGCATAATACACTTGACCTTTAAGGAGCTTTAGCTATTGGATAGGCGTGGTCATATTTGAGGGCATTAATTGAGCATGGGCATTTCTTTGTTTTTTTTTTGCTGCACATGCTAGACTTAGGTATACAAGTGGGGAGTACTCCGGGATTTATTTAATAAGGTAATTGTACCTTTGAAGTACACTGCTTCACTGCTTCACTGCTTTACTTCAACTTCAAGAAAATAATAAGCCATTTCAAGTGACTTTACACAAACTTAGGGAGGAATGTAAGTTAGAATGTAACTATTGCAACGATGCACCTTACGGATTCACCCTACAGTGTGTGTCAGCCTTAACTTGATATAATGAATAGGTAAATTCTGGAAGCTGAATAGATCAATGCTACAGGCTAGTCATTCAAAGAACCACCACCATTAGCCATGTTTATAAGAAGATAGTAAAGAAAAGAATGATAATAAACAAAATATAAAATAATATATGTGGGCAACTTCACCTAGTGTCAAACTCAATTGCCAAATGATGCCCAACGCTTGGCAGAATCCAAATAGAGCTGAATAATTTTCATTTCATTCAAACAGGAAGCATTCCAAAAACTGGGCTGGGTTTCATGAGGAATGTTATGGAATGGCATGTAGAGGATAGCAATTATAAAAGAGTAGTATTTTTCATTTGTGAGACTCCCCCACAAGTAGCCATCATAATGAGTGACCACTTTATTCATTGATCAGTGGCTTAGCCATGGGGGTGGGGGGAGGTGGGGTAAAGGGGCATATTCCTCCAATTTTTTCATGATTTTTTTTTTTTTTTTTTTTTTTTTTTTTTTTTAAGCTTAACCATATATTATAATTAATATGAGTCCAAAAAAATATACATATTGTGTATTAGAACCATAGGAAATCACTGCCAATAAATTTTCCAAATTTTTTACATTACAGGAATAGTTTCCTACCCTACTAGTAGCCTTTACATAGTTTGCAATAAAAATTTAATGGCAATGTTTGTTCAGGCTAAATTTTTTCTGACCTCTGGGTACCCAACTTTTCCTGGAAAAAAAAAGATGAATTTACTGCATTTACTGGAATAACTTAAACTTTTTGCAACAAGAACAAAAAAAAAATAAATAAATAAACAAATAAATAAAACCTCCAAACAAATGTTAGAATTTGTCTGTCACAACATATATGAGGGATCATATACATTTTTTATTATTATATTTCCATTAGTAGTAACTGATAATTTAAAATGCATCATAAACATAGTCATAATTGTTTGCCTTTGAACAACATTGACTCACCATTCAGAGAGTTTGACCCATAAGATTCATTCTGGGAGACGTGTGGTGATATTGCAGGCCATTGAGTCATCATGGCACTTTCAACCCTGCAATGATGAGAATATAGTGAAATAATTGCAACTATAACAAATATATTTATGAATACAATCAATCAATTGACAGTCCTTGCTGACCTGAGGTAAATATAAAGCTAATTCCCCATTCCCCCACCCCACCCCCCAGGTAATGCTGTATTTGAGTTTTGGAACCATGCCACTGATGGATACCTCCATCAATGGAAACATCATCCTGGATTGGATAAACATCGATGGCTTATAGGAAAAAATGTTATATTTCTTTTAATTAATTAACATCTGTGAAAATACATTAGATAAAATCATTATGCACTTTGATAATATAACATCAAGATGACACTTTATATTTGGAATCCACCTACAAGTTGTCTTTGCCTAAATGAATATATTTGTCACAAAATTTCATGTAACAAAATATAATCATGAAAAAATTGAAAAAAATGCTAATCCTGATAATGAATCACAAATATCAGTCATCTGTGTTCCTGGTATTCTTCTTGGCCACATGGACAAATTGTGATGAAAGTTTGCTTGAATATTTCCTATAACACCATGATGTGACTGAAAAAAATTAAGTTTGGATTGGACTAGGGCATGAGCTTAGGCAAGAATTTTTCAGCATTTTGGTGAAGAGTTATCTTGATAAAGCACAGGATGGAGCAATAAATATTCCTTAATGGCCCAGTATGTAACCAAAAAAGTTTGATTTTGAAAAAAAAAAATATTTGACTGGAAAAAAAAAATAGAATTTATAGCTACACTTCTAAAATGAATTATGCATGCGCTTTAATATTTTTTTTTCTGGGATATTTCCCTCAAATCAATAGGTTTGGGTTTTGGGGGTGGGAGGTGGTGGGTGGAAGGGGCCAGTGGAATCTTTTTTTAAAGTTTTTCTTTCAATTCTTCGAGAAGAACATTATAGGTAAGTGGTAGTAAAATGCTTCAGAGGTAAATAAACTAGATAAATTAGAAGGTGTTTATCACATTAATTAATTAAAATTATAATATTAAATGATAATTGACAGTGCCTTGAAATGAATTTACATCCAGCTTTTATACAGTTATTATATGATTACATTAAGAAATGTTTCTGAGTTTTCTATGTGTATATTTAGTTTTTGTTTGTTATTTATTAGATTTATTTGTACAATTTCAATTTTTCAAATATATGATTTTATTAAAGTCGAAGGCTGATTTTGCTATATGCTGACAATAGTGGCAGGTTGCAAAGGCTGTTTTTCTGATAGAAGAGCATGAAAAAGGCAGAAATCAAACAATAAGCAAACGAACAAAAATAGTCAAGCCATCTTAGATATAAGCGTAATTGTCTATGATGAGGAAAATCAATATAAACTTCAAAAGTTGATGCAAATGGTCTAATCAATTTTTAAACAGATTAAGTTGACTTGAACTTGACGGATATTGTTTCTACTCAAGGTATATGAACTAAACATAGAAAAGGAAGTCATTGGTGTCACTTACTCATTCACTCACTCATTCACGTACTCACTCACTCACTCACTCACTCACAGGATCCTCAACTATGCAGTGATCCATGAGGCATTGTTGAGACCACATGCAAGATTCTGTGATTATATTGAATGGTGTGTTGCTTTTTCTGATTGAGTTGGTTGAATATCTTTAGGAGTGAAATCATTCAACTCTTTCAGTCTATTCTCCTTTATCCCTTCCAATCCCTTATATGGCACTTCCTTATATGGTATTTGGTTCCTTTTAATGAAAGTCTCGGTCAATTCTGGGTACCTGTGCTGCATATGGATGTGTTTACTACTACACAGAAATGTTGTTTGGTATTATTTCCAAGAATTAATTTACTCATCAATGGAAATTTTGAACACCACCCATTCGAAACTATCTTAATTAATTTGATTAATACTTCTTTCAGATGTTTCTATTTGGCCCCTTCTAATCTTTAATATTTTACTTTCCTTTATGGTACTGGTTTTCTTTCAATAAAATTTCCTGGCAATTCTTGGTACCTGTGCCTCATATGGATGTGTTACTACGCAGAAATGTTGTTTGGTATTAGTTCCAAGAATTTTATTTACTTATCTCCATAGCAATTTATATTCTGAAGCCGCCCTTTCTAAACCATCCTAAGTAATTTGATTAATACTTCTGGCAGATGTTTCTATTTGGGACTACTGATAGTTGTGCAGATTTGCTCTCAGTATGTCAGTAGCTAAATTATTATTTTTATTTTTGTAATCAATTGGAAAAAGTCTTGTATATTTGTGTCAATGTTATTTCACTACTGACAGCTTGCAGAGAATAAGATCTGTGTTCAAATGAAGTGGGATGTTAATGCACTTACCTTGACAAACATCACTTGTGAGCTTTCCTTGAGACTCCTCACAGTCCTGACTGTCTTTGAGCAAGAAAAGCTGGTGCAACACTCTTTGATGTTGACCAACGTTTACCTTCCCAGTAATTTAAGAGAGCAATATAAAGAGATATATCAATTTCTCCTTTGACTTTCTCAATTTTCTATTTCACCCAGTCCTTTCAATCTTATGAACTTTCTTGCTCTCTATAGTTCAGTTGAGCTCTCTCTTGCCCTTACATCCAGCATCATCTGTAAATTAAGCATGCCTCATGGATACAGATTACGGTTTCATGTCCACCAGAAGTTCCCCTCCATCACTTATCGCCTGTGCCTGCTTGGCAGAATCCGGACTGTGTGGAAATCATGGAATATGAGACTGAAATTCATGATGTGAGTCTATTTTGAGTGTGTGTAAATGTCTGTGTTGCGTATCTGTGTTGGCAGGTATGCATTCGTATATGTGTCAAAAGAATTGAGAATCTTACTAATGAAAATTTCTTTTCAGTAAATTTGTTCCTCTCACTAAGAAATGCTTTGATAATATCTTCCTAATTTAGAGTTGGGTACAAAAATCTCTTGTTTCTTGGAGGCATGTGTAACCAATTAATGTATTTGTAGTTTCTAATTAGTTGGGCCTACATATTTATTTTACCTAAAATCTGTATGCCTACTAATGGCATCAGTGAACACCTGTATCATAACAATTTTATTGGCATTGATGACTGGAAAAGCAATTTTTGAGAACTACAAATGCCTGGCAGATTTTGTGACATAATCGAGCAAGTCATTCGCATACACAGACTGCAGGAACGAGAAGTGAGCCAGTATCATGAGGACTTGAGCAACAAGGAAGAGCAGGAATGATTAATATCCATAAGAGTAGGACAGCACATGATGTGGCTGTGCACACAGACAGGCACTCAACCATGGCAACTATGCTGCCACTAAACTCTAACAGACACTAGTCTAGTGTGTCAACACCCAATAGTGTTCATTGAGGGCAATGCCTGGCAGCACAGAGTTGATGTAGAAGCAGTGTGGGAGGAGTGAGTGTGGGAGGAGTGAGTGTGGGAGGAGCAAGTGTGGGAAGAGATGGAAGAGTGAGTGTGGGAAGAGTGAGTGTGGGAAAAGTGAGTGTGGGAAGAGTGAGTGTGGAAAGAGTGAGTGTGGGAGGAGTGAGTGTGGGAGGACGAGCAATTTGCTTTGCTAATTCATGTGGAGGAAACCAGCAGTTCAACCTGACGAGCACTGAAAGTGGTCTCAAAAGGAATTGTTGAAAAGTGCTACACCGTGAAAAAATCTACTTGTAAGAGTCTGTAAATATTTGAGCAGGCAGAGGATTTAGGAATTCATAGAGAACTGAAGTAAGCAATGGCATGGGAACAATGCAGTGAGTGCGAGGGTGGTAGGATAGCATCAGGAAACACAAACAAACAGATCATCAGTGGACTAAAGTGAAGTAGCAAACCGATGGTACGGTGAGTGATAAGCCAGTTTCATTCTTCACCATAAGACTAATCCAACACAGCTGCACCATGAGACAAACTCAACACAGCAGCACCATGAGACCAACCCAACACAGCTGCACCATGAGACCAACCCAACACAGCTGTACCATGGACCAACCCAACAGAGCTGCACCATGAGACCAACCCAACACAACTGCACCATGAGACCAGCCCAACACAGCTGCACCATGAGACCAACCAACACAGCTGCACCAAGAGACCAAACCCACATAGCTGCACCATGAAACCAACCCAACAATTGACAATAACAATATCCATCCAATAATAGCGAAATAACTTGGTTCAACTATAGCACAATCAGCTCATACTCATGACCTCTTGTGAGCCTACTCCAAATTTAAACAAGCTGATATGATACTAATTTTAAATGCTTGCATTATCAACCCCTTCCACCAAACACACACAAACACACACAAACACACACACACACAATCATTACCTGCACTTTTAATAGTTGAGAGTCCTCTCCTCCAATCCTGAAGAGACATAGTCTAGACAATTTCACTGGGTTAGTTGGCAGTTTAGCCCTAATCTCATATGGATCAATATCTCTGTATTTATCCAAAAATACATGATATTAATGCACTTTTCCAAGGGCCAAGTTTGTCCAAAAACAGCCTTAATGATATCGTAGGTAACTAAACTTGGTCTGACTCCTTTTTCTTCCATAATTTTTTTAGTACTTCCATGCACAGCTCCATCTGGGGAGTAGCTTTTGGCTAAAATGAATCCAACATGCTAATTTGAGCAAATCTTCCTCTTGGAAAGACATTAAGTATTTTATTGTAGGTTTCAAGATCTTCGTCAAGTCCAAAGTCATCCATTTTCCTCATTGCTGTTGAATAAAAGCAACATGACCCCTTCTACTCTTTTCCTTGACAAGGAACTCATTTAAAGCCACAGAAAATTGCTGACGTTTGTCCAACCCAGTCCTATACTTCACTGAATCCATTAGCCTTGTGTAACCAGCCTTTGATTTAGATAGCTCACTGTTTGTAACAGTCAGCTTCCTCAGGAATTTTAAGAATTTTAACTTCGCCGCCACCCCTTTAGTAAACCCCTTTAGTAAACGGTAACAAGACCTGTTTAGAAGATAGGGTTCTTTGCATACTAGTAGAAATCTCAAATATTACTTTGGTATAATAAAAATTTACAGTATTTCAATGCATGTTTAAAAACTGGGTCAGATTCTTAATTGAAAAAAGTTATGAACCAATCAAATCGCTTTAAAACGGACCAATCAAATTGAACACCCTAGAATATAAGAGAATTGGAAAACCCCTTTACCAGACATTTTTACCGTGGGTAACTTTGTGGTATTACTTCTTTTTTCTTCCTCTGCGCTGCTGCATTTCGTTAATTTGGTCTACAGGGGAGATGGCACGTACTAAGCAAACGCCTAGAAAATCTACTGGAGGAAAGGCTCCTAGGAAGCAGTTGGCCACTAAGGTGGCAAAGATGAGTGCCCCTTCCACTGGAAGCGTGAAAAAGCCTTACCGCTACAAGCCTGGTACCGTTGCCCTGCGTGAGATTAGGCGGTACCAAAAGTCAACCGAACTTTTGATCCCGAAGCTGCCTTTCCAAAGGCTTGTGAAAAAAATCGCTCAAGGTGTGATAACGGACCTTCGCTTCCAGAGTGCTGCCATTGGTGCCCTACGGGTGAGGATATGCTTAATTGGTTTTATTTTGCGTGTTTTAATTGCTTTTGTTTGTGATTCACAGGAAGCTTCAGAAGCTTATCTTGTCGCTTTCTTGAAAGAGACCAACCTGTGTGCCCTTATCGCTAAACGTGTAACCATTATGCCAAAAGATATACAACTGGCCCGAAGGATCCGTGGGAAGCGTGCTTGAGTTTTCATCATCAACTCAAAACCAATTTAATTTAATGCTGTTTAACTTTCCTGTTTTTTCCGCAAATTGATTCCCTGCTTATCTCAACCATGTATACAATTCTTCGGTGTCAATCCTAAAGAGTTTATTATTTGTGGGTGGGGACTGAAAAACTAATATTTCTTGTTGATGTTCTAATTGGCTGGCTTTATAAATATCCTTCTTGAAAGGATGATCCGCTGTCTAGCTTAGCAACAGCTCATTACTGGAGGTTAAGGGGGGGGGGGGAGAGGGGTTTACTCCGTTGAAAATTTAAAAAGCTCCATGGGAGAATATAGCAAATATGCATAGATATACACATAAGGAGGTGGGGGTGTGTGGATATGGGAGGAATTGCTCCATTTCTGCATCTCTAGTGATTAGTGTCTTTTTTGAACTCTTTGTGTGATTGGTAAACAAATTTATCTAGAAATATTCTTTTGAATGGGATCATATTACACATGAACTATCACAATAATTACCTGAGGGACACAGGTCTAGGAAAGCTTGGAATAGTAGACAGGTACATCCACATTTTTGTCAAAAATGGATGTTTAACAAATTATTTACTGTATAAAAACAAGTTTGCTGTTACACTAAGTGGGTGGTTACTCATGAATAGAATAGTTTATTTAATGGATGTACACCCAAGGTAGCCCTAATCATGGTCTCCCTAAGAGGGGCCAGTTGTCCTGTAAGAAACCCCTGAAAATTTCAGGATGATTGGTCCAGGCATCAGGGAGAAGAGAGCAACTATGCATACATATGGACAAACTGACAATTATAGCACATCACAATTAATCTATCAACTGCATAGCACTTATTCCCCCTTATACACCCAATACCAAAAAAAAAAAAAGGGTGAGTTGAATGCATGCATTGTTTTGAATGTGTTTATCAAAGTCTATGTTATAGGTACAAAGTGATTATCAAATAGCTTCTCATTTCTCCATATTATTGGCTGCTCCAGATTCCATTGTTGCAACTGTCTCAAGTATGCTCTTGCATGTATTCCATCTCTCACCTGTTACATTTGATTTTCATTAGTCTATGCATTGTGACGACCCTTTACAGAAATATTTATTTGGTTTCTGTTATTTAATTATTTCAAAACACGTCTGAGTTCAAGTAAAAGTATTTAATCATGTGACCAGCCAACTTCTTGTTTGCATGGAACACACCCCTAGACATCATCTTCTCCAAGTGTAATGGCTGCTGCGTCATCACAGGGCCCCATGTTCGCTCCCAGGGCTGTCTTTAGTGGAGTGGAACTGTCTGTCTCTTGCACTAATCTCAAGGATTTGGACTATTTTCTCCAAGAGCAAACCAGCTGTGTTTTTGTACGAAAAGAAGGGACAGAATTGGGATAAACTAGGTAGAAGTGAAGTGATAGAGAACAACCTGAATCCCAAGGTAGGTTTCCCCTAACTTCCCTATCTCCCATCAGCTCAGCAGTGAGCTCTCCAGGCAAGCAGGGTGTGATCAATGGTTGAGTGTATGTACATATTATAGTTGTGCAAGACATTCTTGATAGACTACCACTTTGAGGAGGTGCAGCAGTTGAAGTTCACTGTGTACGATGTTGACTACCACAAACGTGTTGATGATGTGAGCAAACACGATGTGATTGGTGAGATTGAATGCTGTCTGGCAGACATTGTCACTGTGGGGCAGCAGTACACCAGAAATCTCAGACATAAAGGTGGGTGTGTCAAGGTGGGTGTGTCAATGTGGGTACGTTCAGGCTGCCTCTCAATACTGCACCAGCAGACGTTGCATTAGGGGTGTATCATTCTCTCTCCCAGAGACTGTGGAATGATATGCACATATCCTATTCCTGTGTCCTGTGCCCGTGTATTATCTTGTCAGGTGTGTTTCATGCACCAGATAGGAGTGCGCGCGAATGTGCCACGTTAAGTGCTGAGAAAGACTCACACAATATATTCCCTCAATGGTATGTGGTCATCCGAAGGCTGGTCCCAATACCAGCCAGTATCGGAGAAGTTAGGGGTGGGGGGGGGGGGGCGGGAGGAGTTGCATTCCCTAAAGATAGATTCATGCAGTCAATGAGCTGTAAAGGGTCGTATGATAGTGAGTGGTATATTATTTTTTCAACATATGGTAGTTTGCGAGATAAGAAGTTTCAATACCATATGCTATGCACATGTCAGTTCCTGACCTTTGCACTCTATTCTATGCTCCTTAGTGGTCAAATGTGTGCTGACGTCCAGAATAGAGTATGGCATGTGCATGCTACGCAATTAAGCACCACTACACCTATGTGCACACATACATACGTGTGCACACACACACACACACACACACATCTTTAAAAGAGCGTCGCTACTCTATATGGACTGACTATTTAGTTGAGACATGCCTGAACTGGTGACTTGTCACAAGTGTGTGTGGATGTCATTAAACTGCTTCAAAGATTAATGAGTGAATGTGGTTGCTTGGGAATGCTTCTACCAGGGTGGTAACCAACCGGCAGAGATTTGGACCTTCCCTGTGGGTGCAACTGACAGAGAGAGAACTGAGTGCAAGTGCATACCTGGGACACACAGTATCTGGCTTAGCACGACAGGGTCTTCGCTCACAGTCAAGCCAACCATGCTGTCAGGGTGAGGAAGACAAGATGTGTCATCCACTGTTCCAAACCTCTTATCACCAGGAAAGTGTTTAGACTGGTTGATGTAAAGATGAAACGGCAACACAATATATTAGTAAATACATGACACAGCAGATGCCGCCAAGGTAAGAGTGTGTACTGGCATCAGCTGATGATCACCATTGTTGCTGCGCACTGGACCAACAACCAGTGAGTGCACCACCTGACTAACTCACTTCACACACCCTGACTAACTCACTCCACACCCCTGACTAACTCACTCCACACCCCCTGACTGACTCACTCCACACCTAATCATCAAATAGCTAACATCTGTTGACCAGACACATGAATTAGCAATGCAAATTGCTCGTCCTCCCACACTCACTCCTCCCACACTCACTCTTCCCACACTCACTCACTCTTCCCACACTCACTCTTCCATCTCTTCCCACACTTGCTCCTCCCACACTCACTCCTCCCACACTGCTTCTACATCAACTCTGTGCTGCCAAGCGTTGCCCCCAATGAACACTATTGGGTGTTGACACACTAGACTAGTTTGGTGGCAGCATAGTTGCCATGGTTGAGTGCCTGTCTGTGTGCACAGCTACATCATGTGCTGTCCTTCTCTTATGTGTGTTGTTCATTCCTGCTCTTCCTTGTTGCTCAAGTCCTCATGATGCTGGCTCTCCTCTCATTCCTGCAGTCTGTGCGTGCGTGTCTCCGTGCAGGTGTCTGTCCCTATGTCTCCATGTTGGGTCTGTAGATTCGGCTCAGTGATCAACCTCCACACTCGGATACCCACCGGCGGGAACCACAATGATCTGATAAAGAGTCACTTGTCACACAAGCACCACGAGAGGTGGTCTGGCAACATGTGGCTAGGTTGGGTCTTGTTTAATTAAGGGAGCGGCCAACCCCCGGGTACTTACTCACTAACATATGGTGGACAAATAGCAAATCTAATATTCTTGAACAAGTAGTAACAGCTGTGAATAGTGTTCTTTGGTGTTTCCAAGGATTGAAGAGATTACATCACGTAATAACCTTGCATGTTGTGGTTAGTTGTCTGTTGTTATTGTTTTGTTTTTTTTCTTCCAGATAAATATTTGTGGTTGCAGATGCAGCCATTAAATTGGTTGGAAAGGTTTAGGAAAAAAGGATTCAGAAATTCCAGGATGAGGTGTACCTCCAGTGGTCAGGCCTGCCAGGCAGTTGGTGCAAGGAGGTGGCACTCCCTGAGCCAGTTAGTCTGGTTGGTGTGAGCATCACTGGGTTGGAGCTGCAGCAGTAGTAACCTTGGCTCCTTCTCCTTTATCATGGAGTTCTGTTTTTCTCCGTCAGATCTCTAAACCTGGTAGCTTCTGCACATTGCGGAGGTTGGTACTAACTTACACCTTTATTTTGGTATTGCATAATGATTTGGAGTTCTGTTGTCATGGATGTGGTTATCCTGTAGTAATGCAATGTTAGTATGCAATGATGGATCCCATGACATGCATGCCTGCAGCTGTTATTCTTACTTCTATTGAACAGGAACTAGAGCACAGCTCTATTGTTTGAATAAATCCCTGAGGAGACATCTTCAGTCCATTAGCGTTCACTTTGCCACTGGAAGTGAGAGGTTTGTAAATGGATCAACCACTACCAACTAAAAGTGACCGCAATTAAATTTCTGGTGGATTAGGTATTTGAAGCTATTCCCCACCTAACAGCCAACAACCCAAACACACACCTTAGCTGATAGCACTAAGTTTCCGGAGTTCACTCTCTGATTTTTATAATTGGCCATCAGCTTCACCTCAAAGATAGAAACGTACACACACTCCTTATGTACAATAACATTTCATACATGTACGCATGCTCTGCAGAGCTGAAAGAAATTATGTTCACTCATTATATTATTGATAGAGGCATCATTAAAGGGATAACATATCCATCAATTGGAGTGTAATGCAGATCTGCAAGAAATGGTGAATAACTTGCAATCTAAAGCACGCGACAGCCAGAGCTCTTGAATGGGTGAATATTTCTTCTTGAAGGTGCAGCGTGAGTCCCATAGCAGTCAACACACGGAAGATGAGGCACGTATCCAAGAGCTCCGGAGAAGAAGGCCCAGATGGAAGTGGAGCAGCAGAAGTGTTTAGATGAATTGGATAAGGTCAAGTCCCAGCTGATTCATCTGAGGAACGAGGGCTCACCAGGTTCAGCCTCAACTTTCAGCCCTCTTCGAATATCCGAGAATGAAATGGCCACTCCTTCTAAGATGAGGTGCATGGAGAAGGAAAAGGAGGAAATGAAGAAGACCACGGAGACCCTGAAGCTGGTGCAGGCCAAGTAGTTGGTACAGGAGGAAGTCAACAAGAGGTTGACTGAGCAGACACATTCCTACTTGAAGGACATCCTCAAGCTCAAGGAAGATCTCCATCGCTGCAAGGCCAAATGTGAGAAGATGGAGAAGCTTCAGTTGGAGAAAAGGAGACTTCAACTTCAGCAAGAGGACGCAGATGCTGCAAGAATGGAGATCACCGAGTTGAAGACGCTAAATGCTCTTTTCTTTGAGACCATTCTCGTCCTCTAACGAGATGTGTGCATCCTGCTGGCGAAGCAGTAACAGTGCAGGTGCTCAGGGAAGGATAATACAGCCGTCCGGTTCAGTCAGGAGTCCATGGAGCCTGAGTTGCTTGATGATAACTTGAGGATGCAGGAGCTCTTTAAGCACGACTTGCTGTTGGAATTGGACACAGACCTAAAGAATGCAGAAGCAAAGTTCTTGACACATTTATTCTCCAACAGATTCTGACAAAATCAGAGCACGTCTTAAAAAAGTAAGTCAATTTATTCACTCTTGTCTCTGATGTTACAATTTGTTAACCATCTTACTTAAAATTATTATAATTGAATGAAGAAAGCTGTGTATATACATGTATATGTATATGCATAGGTATAAATATATATATATACTAACTGTGATATTCAGTCCCTGTGCGAGACTTTCACTCCAAAAATTTTTAGAGTAGACAACTTTGCTGGAGCTGCCATGTATGGTTGGAATGAGTATGAGGTGTATGGAATAGATTAATTTTACCTATGAACAATACCTGGACATCTCCTCATGATCAGCTTATGAAAATTAAGAATAAATGCCAGACAACGGATGATGTTACGTTTCTCTCATTCACTAACTCTAAGCAGTTTGGTAACTGATATCATCAGAACCATATTTCAAATACAATTTAAAGATGCTATATAATGAAGGCAGTTTTGAACTGAGGTTTTGTAAAGCAATATTAGCTGAATAGCCAGTTTGGTTGGCATACACGAGGTCATTATTCCCATCTAATAACACAAATTCAAATAAAGCTGCTGCATAACAAAAATGTAGATGGACTGAAAATAATTTTAAGTTCCACCTCTCTCTCCCCCTCACCCCCCCCCCCCCCTTAAATCCACTTCCCATACAGCTTACAGACGCCCACCACTACTCCACACTCCCACCTTCCGGAAGAGAGATAAGCCCACACTACTCGCCGACATGCTACCCTCCCTGCCCCAACCATCCCTCCACAGACCCTTTGGGGTTTTGTTCAGGTCATCAACCCACACCCGACGAACCCATGGCCAATGACAACCATCAAGAGCAAAACTACGGCCTACTACACACATCTTGCTAACAAAAAAGCACACTTCTGCTAAGTAACGCACAGATACATGTATACGTTTTTGCAAATAACGACGCATACTTTTACCAAATATCACACAGATTCCGGCCATAAAAATATGCCTCTGCCAATTACAACACACACTTCTGCCTACATAAAGAAAGTGCAACCACTGACACTTAGCCAACAATGCACAATTATTCTAACAAAAACACACGCTACAGCATAAAAACGCAAGCTTCAGCAAACTACACACAATCCTTCTAATGACAACAAACACTCTAACTAACAACAGGAACTCGTGCCGTCAACTCACTCTCCTGCCATGAAAACAAACTCTAGACTACAACACACACTAAAACCGTCAACACCAACTCTTGCAAACAAGAACACATACTTCTGTCAATAACATACACGCCAGCCTAAACCACACATTACTGCCAACAACAAAATCCCTTGCTAACAATAACACAAACTTGCAAACATCAATATATACTCCTTCAAACATCACACATTTCTGCCAACAACACTACACAATCTTGCAAACAACCTGCACTCGAGCAAACTACAAGAAAACATGCCTACAATGACGCACACTGTGGCAAAGATATTATCATGCAGTGAACAGCAAGGGTTTCAGCAGAAAATTTAAGACATACTTTCAAACTAGGCACATTTCTAACAACAACAATGCACTCTTTAAATATGGGTTGATAGATTTTGTCTCTGCTATCTGCCCTACATACAAATTGGAAACACAAATGGGCCCTGGAATCCCCCAATCCTAATCGTGGACCCTGAAATCTTACCCTAACCTTACAACTGGGTCCTGAAATTACACATCCCCTCCCAACACAAGGCCCCTGGAATTTCCCCAACCACTTCTATATGTGGACCCTTTAATATTCCCCTACTCCTAAAACCTGACCAACTCAAGACATAGAAGTGCTTAGTTCCTATACAACGTAAGTTATCATTAAGTATATCATGAGATCATCAACTTTCAACATGGGAGCAAACGTACTGACAGCAAATCTGCACAACTACCAGTAGTCCCAAATAGAAACATCTGCAAGAAGTATTAATCAAATTACTTAGGATGGTTTGGAAAGGGTGGCTTTAGAATTTAAATTGCTATGGAGATAAGTAAATAAAATTCTTTCAAATAATACCAAAAAACATTTCTGCGTAGTAACACATTCATATGCACCACAGTTACCCAGAATTGACTGGAACTTTTATTGAAAGAAAAGCAGTAAAATATGAGAAAGTGCAATATAAAAGATTAGAAGGGGCCAAATAGAAACATCTGTAAGAAGTATTAATCAAATTAATTAAGATAGTTTCGAATGGGGGGTATTCAGAACTTCCATTGACGAGTAAATGAATCCTTGGAACTAATACCAAACAACATTTCTGTGTAGTAATAAACACATCCATATGCAGCACAGGTACCAAGAATTGACCGAGACTTTCATTAGAAGGAAGCAAATACCATATAAGAAGTGCCATATAAGGGATTGGAAGGGATAAAGGAGAATAGACTGAAACAGTAGAATGAGTTCACCCCTAATGAAATTCAACCAACTCTATCAGAAAAAGCAACAAACCATTAAATATTATCACAGAATCTTGCATATGGTCTCAACAATGCCTCATGGGCAATTGCATAGTTGAGGATCCTGCAAGTGAGTGAGCGAGTGAGTGAGCGAGTGCTTGAGTGAGTGAGTGAGTGAGTGAGTGAGTGAGTGAATGAGTAAGTGACACCAATGACTTTCTTTTCTATGTTTAGTTCATATACCTTCAGTAGAAACAATATCCATCAAGTTCAAGTCATCTTAATATGTTTAAAAATTGATTAGACCATTTGCATCAACTTTTGAAGTTTGTATTGATTTTCCTCATTATAGACAATTACACATATATCTAAGATGGATTGACTATTTTTGTTCGTTTGTTTATTGTTTGATTTCTGCCTTTTTCAAGGTCTTCTCTCAGAAAAACAGCCTTTACAACCTGCCACTATTGTCAGCATATAGCAAAATCAGCTTGATAAAATCATATATTCAAAAAATTTAAATTGTACAAACAAATCTAATAAATAACAAACAAAAACTAAATATACACAGAAAACTTTGAAACATTTCATGAAGTAATCATATAATAATGGCATAAATGCTGGATGTAAATTCATTTTCAAAGCACTGTCAATTTTCATTTAATGTTATAATTTTAATTAATTAAAGTGATAAACACCTCATTTATCTATTTTATTGATGAATTAACTCTGAAGCATTTTACTACCACTTACCTATAATCTTCTTCTCAAAGAATTGAAAGAAAAACCAAAAAAAATATTCCACTGGCCCCTTCCACCCACCAACCCCCAGCCCCCCACCCCCCCCCCCCCCCCCCCAAACCCAAACCTATTGATTTGACAGGATCTTGTCCCTACAAATTCTTATTCTTATATTTTTTTACTTCTTGTCAATTCCAGTAATTGATGATAGTATTGCTGTGAAGCTGAATTTTCTAAACTAGATTTAATAAAATAGATTCCAAAACCAATGTCCCAAAAATGAATGGTCTTAAAAGTCTAGGATATCATCAAAATAAAATCTCTCTTTCATTAAGGTTTAATGCTTTCCAATTTTTCAAACTTAGTCGGTCCTGTAACCAAATCTTTAGTGAGAATCTAATATTGTGATGTGGAAAAACTGGTCAATAAAGATGAACAGGACTAATGGCACAGAGTTCTTGTATGGATTATGACATTTTTAGCCCTAAACTTACCTAATTGCAGATCCAAAATCTGCTATGCATAATACACTTGACCTTTAAGGAGCTTTAGCTATTGGATAGGCGTGGTCATATTTGAGGGCATTAATTGGGCTAGGGCTAGGGCTAGGGCTAGGGCTAGGGCTAGGGCTAGGGCTAGGGCTAGGGCTAGGGCTAGGGTGATTGGCTGTCCAATTGAATGTGTATTTGTCTGGGCTACAACTTGAGAACCAGTGGACTGGATGAGCTCCACTTTTCAGGGGAGACTTGTGTGGACCACATGAACATTCCATCAGGCCACACCACTTACTATGGGCATTAGGAAAAAATGTCAAAAAAAAAAACCAAAAAAAAAAGAAAAAAAAAACAAGAAAGATATAAAAAAAGGGGTGCAAGTTCAAACATCAGCAGGGTTTCTCTTTTTTCCTTCTTCCACTTCCCCCCCCCCCCCCCCCCCCCCTTTCTGGGAAAGTTCCTGGAAAAATCCCTGCATGATGTAACTATGGATCATCATTACCTACTGCACTCTCACTTTTGAACCTTTGACCAAGTCACAGTAATCACAGCCTAACAGAATACAGAGGTCAATTAACTGTAGCAGATAGAAATAAAAACAAACATGGATTAAAAGAATGGCAAATAATACTTGACATACCAAAAAAACCCTAAGGCAGGCTAAAGGTTGATAATTTCTCTATGGAGCACACACGGGACCAACACCACATTGAGTTGAGGCAAGTTGAAGCAGGTTGACAATAGCTCTATGGCGATATGCTGGCCCAATACCACACTGGGTTGAGACAGGTTGAAGTAGGTTAATAACAGCTCTATGGGGCACAAACTGGACCAACACCACATTGAGTTGAGGCAAGTTGAAGCAGGTTGACAATAGCTCTATGGGGATATGCTGGACCAAAACCACTCTGGTTTGAGGCAGGTTGAAGTAGGTTAATAACAGCTCTATGGGGCACACACTGGACCAACACCACATTGAGTTGAGGCAAGTTGAAGCAGGTTGACAATAGCTCTATGGCGATATGCTGGACCAAAACCACACTGGGTTGTGGCAGGTTGAAGTAGGTTAATAACAGCTCTATGGGGCACCAACTAGACCAACACCACATTGAGTTGAGGCAAGTTGAAGCAGGTTGACAATAGCTCTATGGGGATATGCTTTACCAAAACCACACTGGTTTGAGGCAGGTTGAAGTAGGTTAATAACAGCTCTATGGGGCACACACTGGACCAACACCACATTGAGTTGAGGCAAGTTGAAGTAGGTTGACAATACCTCTATGGGGATACACTGGACCAACACCACACTGGGTTGAGGCAAGTTGAAGTAGGTTAATAACAGCTCTATGGGTTCCCTGATGCAGCATCACTAAAGTTTCTAAGTTGAAGGACTTAATATTTTTTTGAACAAGAAAAAAAGAAAACCAATCCATCTATGAATAGTTAGAGTCCTAGTGGGCTAGGCAACTGTTACACATGCCCAACACAACCCAAGGTGCCACAGGTAGATAGTGTGGACTGTGGGTTGGTGTTCTCTATGGAATGCCACATATAGAGGTAAGACAGAACACATTGCGTCCAGAAAATTGCTTTAAAAAAAAAAATTAGTTGGAAGAAGCCAGTATGGCAGCCCAGCCTCTGGAGGGAGGAAGGACCCTCCAGGTACTTACAATCAGTTCCATTCTCAAGCAAAGCACCAACATCTTCCGTCTAGGCCGTTCTGGTGCTGAAAACAATCAAGGGAAGTTCCCCTATCCCGTTTGGCAGAAAAAAAGGCCTTGCGCTGTCAGTGAAAATGTTTGAAGATATTTGTGGCCTGAGGATAGTGAGCCGCTGTGGTGGAGGTGGACATGCTATGCAGGCTGTTAGGAGCAGCCAAAAGATGTGACCTGCTGACCACAGTCAGAGGTTAGAGGTGAGGGTTCTGGAATATAACACAGTCATAGAATCTCTTATTGGTATGGCCTCATGTCAGATCAACCGGGTAAAAAGATCGCAGAGGTAAGTCTTGTTTTCAGATGTCAGAAGATGCCAAAAATATCAATGTGGATGATGTCTGAGGGACTGTAACAAATGTTGTCAAGACGAGCGCAAATGCGGCCACAGATGTTTGAGGACTGGCAGGCATGATATACTAGGCATAGTCAGTGGAGAACACACTCAAGGCCAAACCTGACGGAGAGAGCTCGCTGTGTTGGCTTGCAACATTTGTGGAGAGCTCAGCTGAAGATTTTGTGCCCACCCTCTTAAGCATTACCATTTTGGTAATGCTTAAGGGGGTGGGCACAAAAACCTCAAAAAAAAACCCCTGATGGAGTGTGAAGATAATAAAAAATTATTTAAAAAAAAGGAAGGAAAAAAAATCTTTCTAATTATTGAAGTACTTACTGTACTGATTCATTTTGTTCACGCCCTAGCCCTAGCCCTAGCCCTAGCCCTAGCCCAAGGCATCATCTTACTGACTTGACTTCCTCTTCATCTGATAAAACTGAGTTGCATTGGAAATTCAATTGATTTCTTTTACATAAATTAAGTTGAGGCTTTCTGAATAAATATCTAGACTGTAAAAACTATTGAGAGGCTTAATTATCGTATCTAAAATCTTTTTTTTTATTTTTTATTTTTTTATCAATGTTGATAGTAACTACCTTGGTAGATTCCCCACTGTGAATAGGTGCAAATTTATAGTCCAGGTGCTGAATAGGTTAAATAAAGTGCAGACACATCAAATATCCACAGTTGTGACTGAAAATACCAAATTATCATGATAAGATCTGAACTTTATCTATTAAGATTCGAAGAGAGCAGAAGTGCAGCTGACTAAAGATTATCAGTGAAGAAAAGATAATCGTATTATTCATGCCTTCAAATTCAGCTGTGTTGACTTGTAGAACAGTAAAACTGCATTGCCAATTATTCAGTATGTCAAAAGCTCAAGATTGCCAGAATAAAAACTTATGTAGCTACACATATGGGGGAGTGAGGGTGTTGTGTGCAATTTGTGCCTCTGCGTGTATGTGTATGCCCCCACCCCCATTTTTCCTCCTTCCTTTTCTTCTTTCTTGCTAGTTTTTCTTCTTTCTTTTCAACAGCTATTTTCCTTCTTCTTTTATATTTCTCTCCCAAATTATTTCCCTGAAAGTGGCACCCCTGGTAGCTCTGATCAACCAGGTGGGAAATCTTGTGTTAGAATCCAGGTCTGGGTTTTTTTGCCTTCCCACAATCCTTTTTTCTTTCATACCCCACCTTCTTTTTTCCTTCTTTCTTCTCTTCTCCCCTCTCGCACCCCTATTCTTCCCTTCCCTATTTTTCCTTGCCCCCCTCCCTTGTCTGAGCCCTTGGGTAAGCAGCTTTTCTCCCCTTTGGTAGTATTAACTGTTGGCAATGGAAAAAGCTTAACAGAGCCACATTTTTACTTCATTAATGGTTGCACTATTTATTGTTCGATTAGTATTTATTGCCTGCATAAAAACTTATGATTCAGAGAGGGACCGTAGAGGGAGTATTGTTAATGGTAGATGTGTTTTATCTCGATTTAAAAAAAAACAGATGCATGAGAGGACTTTAAGATACACTATAAATAACACAAAAAGATTCATGAAAGTTTTTTACAGGCCTAGTAAATTGTCAGAGGCATGCTGATTTGTTTGATATAAAATACACAAAAGCAAATGTATACACAGCTTTATGCTACTCATGTGAATATCAACTAAACTTATTTGCTCTTTTGTAGGATATTTCTTATTCCATTTAAAACCAGAATAATTTCAGTGCAACCTCAACAGCCTGATAAAAGTCTGCAGGAATGGCTAAATATGGTCATAATTGTGTGGCTTCACATGAATTTATTCCCACCAAAGAGGCAGGCTTCAGCAGATACCACAGAAGCACAGCTTCAATAGGCGACTATTCAACACCTCAAAGTGTAAGGTCAAACAAGTTTGTCAATGAAGTTCTGTACGAATGTTTGGCATGAGGTGATTAGAGATAAAATATCCAGATGAATGTCTACCTGAACGATATATCCTATAAACATAGCTGGGTTTTTTTTTTTCTGGTTTGCTTAATCATTCTCTTTTTTTTTTCTTTTCATTTATTTCTTTCCTCCTTTTCCCCCCTTTATTCATGCATAATTCTGTAGTCAAGCAGATTACATTTCTAGTTGCTCTCAAAAAGCAGGTGCATACCAAAGTCTTGTGTAGATGTTGATTGCTTTCCAATATCTGGATGTGTTATAGTCTCAGTGTGCATGTGTGCAAGGGAAGGGAAATCTGAGTATTCTAGAACTGTCCATATCAACCCAGATATGATCCAACACATAAAACTGTACCACCTCATGACTCAAACTTATGGTCTTTTAGCAAGAAATATCAAAAAATTATACAAAATTTCAATCGTACAAATATATTTTAAAATCGTATCCAATTTATAATCAACAAAGTTAATCAAAAATGAATTTATAAAATACTCGAAACAAATCTTTCTTCAATTGCAGGCTTCGGGCACTTGAAATTGCCATGGACTAATGGCAGAGTGTCAGAGAACGATTCAAAATAATAAAAGTTGGATTGTTCTGGTGTGTTCCTGTTGTACACGTAGGGAAAAGTAGAACTGTTGAGAGTTTGTCCAGACTGAGGTTTTTCCAACTCAAAACGAACATCTCCAATCTTAAATGGATAAGAACATGTTATAGACATCACACACTCATTTTTAGCTGAATTTAATGTTTATATATGATAGAGCTTATTATGTTTGTATATTTGTCCGTCAATTCCTCCCACAGTTCTCAAACAATCATGATCAAATATTCTGGGCAAACTAAGACTTCACTGGAATGAAACCTAAGAGGATTTAAAATTTTGAAATTCTAAGCACAAATGTGATTTCAGTTAAGAATAACGTTTGTACTTTTGATACTGTTTCAAACCATGTGCCATACCAATGCTTCCTTTTAATAAGCTATTCTTGATTTTATTTTTTTTTACAAAATACAACAATCTTGTTCCTTTGTATCTCCCTCTACCCTACATCCATCTCTATCTTCCCTACATCCATCTCCCTCTACCCTACATCCATCTCCAGCTTCCATTTTATCTTATTTTAAAAAAAAAACTCCAGCTATCACCAAAATAGATGTTATATAACTTCATTTCCTTATCTTCCCTAACCTGCTGCATTCTGAGGTGCCTGCAGGATTCCAACCCTCCTGACCATATCCCACCAGAATAATCTAAACTGGCACCAAGAGCATCAAACAATATGTAATTGTAAAGAAAAATTTTAAAATTAAACTTACCGTGATTCCCCACATATCATAATCTATATCACGGTGAGTTTTCTTTCCTGTGTAAGTGGCATCTTCTAGCCAGTTCCAGAATTTGGGCACTTCCATGTAGCTCTGGTCCTCTACTTGGCATTGAAAGTCAGACAAATCTCTGTAGCTGTGATAAGAACATATATTTTTTTTAATTTTTAAATAATTGAATATTATATTAAAAATTCTAGTGCATGTTTATTTAATAATCATGTCAAGCACGCCATTGATGCTGTTGTGACATATCTTTTTTTATTCCTAACTTAAGAAATGCTTTAAATTCTTCCACAGTATTGTATTAAATAAAATATTAACAACTAAATACCCAACACAGCTTAGTTTCACTTGTATGTTCATGTATGTACATGTATGTGACTCCATGTAAGTATATATTTAATGTATGTGCAAAACTGGTGCATGTGCTTGTATATGTGTGCTTGTGTACATGTCATGACCTTATTACAGATTAGGTGGTTTGAATAACCCATTTAGATTTTTTTTTGACATATCCACTAATCTCAATGGGCATTATATTCTGGAAAAGAAAGGTGTGAATGTAAAAAATGGAGAGTAAAAGACGCTTATGATATATATTACATTGCTCATCATAATAAATTATGTTTTACTAGTAGTTTCTGGTTCAGTTGATCCCAGGATAGATATCAGATAATTATCTTCATTTTTCATAGAATTTACTTCAGTTAATATTGCTTCACATGGCAAACGCAAATTACTAATAAATGAACAATGAGTGCTGCAGAAACATCTGGATGAAGAGTTTTTAGAACAAACATTCATAAAAGTCAGAAAAAAAATAGGAGAAACTAAAGGATCTTCTTATTTTTTCAATAGAACAAGAGTGAAGTGACCTTACTTTAACTTATGATTCACCTATCACCCATACAGCTATATCATATATAAAGGTTGTATCTGGATTCAGTATAAGGGATTCAACTCTGCCCAGATACGATACCTGGTATTTCCCAGAAGTGATATGCTTCAAAGTTTGAGCAACCAAGTCACTGTACAGTTTCCTAGTGTTTAAACAATCCTGGCGGAAACTTGACAGCACACTAACTACACTACCGATATATAAGAGTGGTAGCAAGGAAAGGAAAACATGGAACATCACACAGTTACTGAAGTGTTAATGCACAGATACTATATCTTTAATTCCAAGATAATAATAAATATTTGTGACTAATATAATGAAAAGTTACAATGGTTTGTCACCAAAGTGGTTTGAGGTGAAAATTGTCACAAAGAACTGTGTGGTCTTTGGTAAAGCTTCAGTCCACACAAACTTGTCTGTGAAGACAGTGGGTGCAGATATTTATAATTACTATTTTATATATCAAGCAAGAAAATTCATTATTGTGATAGTTGGTCTGGATTTTGAATAAAAATGGCATTTTAGGATGCCTTGACACTTCCTATGGAATGCAATCAATAATTTGTTTAAACTTTTTTTTTTGGATTTTCCTTTCATCCAGATGCCATAGTTCAGGCTGAATCAGGGTTGAAAAGTGCATCTGCAATAACAATTCTACAATGTAAAGAAATTCTAGTTATTTAATTTGAAGTATTTCTGCACTCAATTTTATATTCATCATAATATTTTATTTCTCTTCACAGAATACGTAGACAGAAAAATTCATTTAATATTATAATCCAACACCACTGCTCCTTCTATTTTCTCTATGAGATGAGTTTCTTCAACCTTTTTACAATGCAGATCAACAGATAATCACAGACAGTCAAACTATTTCAGAACTCATTGACCTTTCAGCAGCTATGAAAAGCTGGTGAGATTATATATCATTCTTTTTTTCAGTACAGGAATGTGAATAGCAATGAATTCATGTATTATAGCAAATGAATACCTATGCTCTATAATTGTGTACAATTTTATGTTATTTCAAATGATTATAGAATTATCACACCGGATTATGGCACCCTTAAAACAGTCAATAAAATCTTTCATAACTATATACAACATGTATTCTGTACAGAACTATGCATAGATTATAATATTGAGTGTGTGGCTACAAATACATCTACTTACCCTTGTATGTGGAAGGTCTTGCTAAGACCATATTGGCAGTGAGTGGCCATCACTCTGGCTTCTGCGAAATATTCAGAAATATTCATAAATATTCAGAAGGAGGTGGAATAGTATCTTCTTCATATCACTCTCTATAAAATGCTAATTTCTTCTCTTCATCTTTTGAATAGGAAACTAAAGCAAAAGGAAGGGGTGGAATTCAAGTTAGGAAATGGAAGCAAGGAGGATATATACAAAGGTTAACAAAGAGAATTTAGACACTAAATATTGAAATAACACACATTCATTAATATGATAACATAACTTGAATTAATGCATGCTAGAGTTTCATCTATTGCAATGACTACAGCTGTAAACTTATAGTGCCCACTGAACGTTCTACGTGGAATGTCACCCCCAATGTTCCATAGCCAAGAAAAGTTTCCGGCATATCTGGGGGAACTTGGGCATCAGTAAAACAAAAAGGCATAACACCTACCAGGATAAACACTACAAATAAAAGGCATCTTTCAGTTAGGACAGGGTGGAGTATCTCTTAAAATATATCCTTTAAAATGACACCAAATCACAACTTATTCAACCTGCGGAGTGCTAGGGATACAGCAAATTCTGCTAGTTGTAGTAATGATCCGCTTTCTTGCACATGCGCGATGTGGGCAGACCACCATTTTACAGTGGGAGCCTAATTTAATTATTCCCAGATCTATTAATAGTGGAATCTGGGAATAATTAATTTAGGCTAGCTGAGAGATAAGTCCCTCCACCAAAAGAAAAAGTGATGAATTTAATTTTTTTTTTTTTTTAATTTTTAATCCTAATAATAATACAACTGTGTTGGTCTCTCTTTGTGAACTTTTCCTTGATGACCACACTGATTTTGAAGATTCTTTGTATGAATATTCCCATGTTCTGGTAAAGGATCATCAATACAACACACCCACCACTTCAAACAGGCACTCCAAAAATAAACCAAAAGCCATCCAAGGATGAATTCAATAAGCCTCATGTTATTTGATATTTTAGAATGACCCAATATTATCATATAGCATGGTTTGTAGGATAACTTACTACTCAAACAATTATTCTTTAATAATCATCCTATTACAAATTAGGGGGGGGGGGTGCTCATCAAAAAATATAAGCTTATAGTATTGACAACCTGAGGGCAGGCAAATGAGTGAGATGCACCACAAAGATAGTGAACTTGGGGTCTTCATGAGTAAGATAAGCTGATTCACCACTGTTAAGAGGATATTGATAATTACACCCATCAATGCATTATTCTCCACTTTCAGTGATCATAATTATTTTTTTTTCTTCTTTTTAAAATATTTTTATTTTATATAAATACATGCTTCCATCACTTTTGAAAGGAGTAGATATCAGGATGTCAACTATGATCACCTTGGTAACATTTTGGAAAATTAATCCAACAGCTAAACATACCAGTTTGACATTGGAGTGGCTTTTACTCACATACACATCCAAAAATTACTGAATTTTTTTGCATCAAGCCTGAGACTTCTGGCTTCAAAATGATCCTTATCCTAATCAATATCATACAAAATTCTTTCTTTTGCTGCTTCAAAGTGTGGCAAGGTTAGTACTAGAAACTGATTTAGCCAGTCAGTTCAAAAACTCCTACAGCATATCCATACTGTGAACCCATAGCTAAGGCAGGAGTTCTTGATTGGTTGCTCTTTAGTAGGTGTTCAGTAAAAATACAGTAGAGCCTTATCTTTAGAACCACTTTGAAACCTAGAATACATTGGTAATCCTGCAGATATATATGTACCAAAAATTTAAGGAATTGTGCTTTTGATAATACGAGCATGAAATTTGGTGCACAGTAAGGGCATGCCTTGAGGAAGATTTCTTTTGATATAGGGGCATTTCTGAATTGACATTCAGTGCCCTCTTGGTACAAATAAGCATTTGAAATGTACTAGATTTTTCATTGTAAAATATGGTATTGACCAGATTTGATCAAGTTGTGTAAAGGTGACAAATGAAAGCCTACATAGAAAGGAGCAAGATGAGAATATGATTACATTTATATTTTTATCCATTCCTTAAAACCTTTTTCTTGTAAACACAGGATTTTCATATAGTAAAAAGCATTTATTCGTTACCACTTAATGTAACAGAGTAAAAAAAATTTGTTGAAAATCTATTCTTGAGAAAAACATATTGATGTACACTGCCTCTCCCCTCTCCCCCATCATTCCAAGTGTTTCTAAACCTGTGTGCCACAAATACAAATAAGTTTAATTCGAAATTCACTTGGCTTCTTTTATAATTGAGGATTTACGTAAAATATATTTCCACTGTAAATACTACTGAGTTTTAATTAATCATGTCTTAAAATGTATTCATTTGTTGATAGTGACTAACTTGATTGGCTTCCCACTATGCACTGGTGAATAGGTGCAGATCAGATAGTCCAGGTGCTGACTAGGTCAGATAAAGTGCAGACACATCAAATATCCACAGTTGTGACTGAGACAATACCAAATTATCATTATAAAATTTGAACACTTGTCATATTAGGGAGAAAAATAGCAGCAAACCAAGTTTATTAAAGGTTGATGTTGACCACAACTTGCCATTCTTCATGGTCCATACACATGTTGGTATCATGTATGCATGTGTTTGTGTGCGTGACAACAGGTTCAAACACAACCAGAAAGTTAACAAAGACTAAGGACACATATGTGAACATCAGCCAAAATTAAATATTACAGTTTTGACTACTTTCTCTTGAACTTGGAAGATCCTGTAAAGAGTTTTGGTTTCTTCTTCAGGACCCTTTACCAATACTGGCTCCTTGAACAAAAACAAAATAATTTAAGGTTATTATTTGAAGAATTTTTCATGCCTTCTTTATGAAAATTTCTTTAATAAATTTTAAAAAGAAAAGAAATCTTACCTATGAGATTGAAGGATTTTCTATGAGATTGAAGGATTTTCCATGCATTATTTTTAAGAAAATTGAAGAAGAAAAAGAAAGTAATTTTTTCTATGAGAAATTGACATGATGGAATTGGATAGAAGTCAGAACTGGTGTGCACTGTTAGTATGGAGACTTACTACATGCACTACATGAAGTTTAGTACATCACATGTGTTGTTGTTGTTGTGATTACTCCAACACTATAAACACATTGCGGTTCAGCAACACTGAGAATCAGTAATGGTCCACACAGAATAGGTAAGGGTACCTACATACCTCATCAAATGGGGTGTGGCCAGAAGAAAAGGAGCTAACTTTAGATGCTATTGTGGTAAAACACAAGATACCGAAGATACATTAATAAAAAAAAAATATATATATATATATATATATATATATTACTAATGATATCACATGCCCTGTTTGAAGGCACATGTTCCCAAAGATGAAGCCAATGAACTGCCAGGGTGTGGGTCATGTGTGGGTCATGTGTGGGTCATGTGTGGGTCATGTTATGCCAAGGAATTAAAGATGATCTTTCTTAACATAGATGGTAAGTATTTTAAAAACAAGTACAGGCCGCAGTTGGTGGCTTTGCATTTTAGTTTGAGAAATATTGATATGGTAAAACCAGAAATAACACAAGTTTCATTAGCAAATCATCCTTGAAAGCCAACTCTCAATAAATCCGAAAGTGGCAAAGATGAGATTAACATAGATAGATGATAGCTTCTACATGGATATTTGTGGGTAACTCGGTTGAACCTAATGAAATCTTCTTCAAATTTCACCAATTGTTGTAGCAAGAAAAAAAAAAGAAGGTAACCTTTGATTGGAGAACAGTGAAAATGCAGCTCTTAGCTGTTCACCTTACTGCTTGGATGGGTGTGGTTGGTTAGTTCTCCTGCAGTGTATAGCAGTTCCTTGCATGAAATTGGATAAATTTAAATAGAATACATTAAAAATGTCCAAATTGAAATCATATGTTCAGACTCAATGTGGACTTCCATGCTTGACTCATATTCTGCAGTGCTCACTCTCAAGGATTAGGGTTACCCAGGGACTGTCCTGAGAGCCCCAAAAAGCAGAGCTGGAACCACACAGAAGCATTGCACACTTGGAATTAAATCTTAGTTTTGTCTGATACTAATACTGACCAATTATTGAATTGCCCCCTTCCCACCCCCACCCTGACAAGTGTAGGACATGAATCTCTAATCCTCAGACCTATCTCTTGGCCACTGCATTAGGAGGTATGCTACAGTCATGAAGAAGGCATCCAGTCTGCCCTGGGTGGAACCCTGTCTGCATCTCTCCAACTTCTTAGATCCATTTCTCACTCAATCCTCTCTGTCCTTACAACACAAAGTAGAAGAGAGTGCAGCAGTGGACAGGAGTGGAGAAGAGTGGGGAGGAGTGGAGAAGAGTGGAGAGAAGTGGAGAGGAGTGGGGAGGAGTGGAGAGGAGTGGGGAGGAGTGGAGAGGAGTGGAGAGGAGTGGGGTGGATTGTGGAGGAGTAAGAAGGAGTTGAAAGGAGTGGTGAGGAGTAAAGAGGAGTGGGGAGGAGTAAGAAGGAGTGTGGAGGAATGGGGAGGAGTGGACTCACTTGCTGACTAGTTAACTAACTGACTTCTCTAACCTAGTATTATCAACTTTTGTTATGTGTTTTTGCATGAATATTATTATGCTACCAAAACATTAAGGTTGGCTTTTTTCACATAGGATTCTATTCCCTTGTATTGACAGTATGCATGCATGGGGCTATTGCAGGTGATGCGTACATGCAAAGATTTTCCCCCAGTCACTGTTGACCTAGTGGAACTGAGAAAGTAGCTTAATTGACTCTAAACTTTCAAAATGAGTGTATTGGCAAATCCCTTTCGTAACATTTGTCGTTATAATGTTTGGAGAGGCAGCAGCATAAGTAATGAACACTTACGCTTTTTTTTATTTTTAATTTTTTAATTCTCTTCACTATGCATCTGGTCCCAAATGAGGACCGTGAGCTTGTTTGAGATCAACGGAAAAGATGCAGTGAAGCCCTCTTCTAGGACAAATTAAGTAGAGCACATTGTTCCTTTAGAGAGTAGATTATGTTCTGGACAATGGTTGACAAATTCTGAGCACTTTTTAAAGTCGATGCCTCATTATTTTCAAACACAATTTAAACTATTGAAGACCAAAAATATGCTAAAAATATTATACCAAGAACTCTATGCTATTATTACATTAATATTGTTTATTTATTTACCTCTAATAAAGTAAAGCAGTCAAAGAGGTATATTAGCATCAATAATAATACATTCAGCATAAAAACATGGAGATTTGCTGCAATTTAATTCTGTTAATCTTTATCAACCAGTTTTTCCATATCACAATTGGATTCGTCTTCAAAATTTGGCTACACAGCTGAGTAAAATTTTGGTAAAAACATTTTGGATTACTGAAAATTAGTACAGCATTTACACTTAATGAAGAGATAGATTTAATTTTTAGAATATTCCAAAATTTTCAGGGGCATTTAGTTTTTGGGACATCATGCTTCTGAACTTAATTTGTGTAGTGTTAACAGGGAAAATTGGCTTCACAGCAGCACTATCATTGATTACTGGCTTCGAAGTCTTTTTAGAGACATGAACCACTCAAATGCAAATGTTAGGGGGGGGAGGGTGGGAAGATGTTTGATGATTTTTTTTTTTTTTTTTTTTTTTTTTCAATTCTTGGAAAGGAAGTTGTTAAATAAGTTGTAGTAAATGGCTTTGCAAATGATTGCTTGAGAACCTAGAGAAATCAGAAGGTTTTGTAAGTGATTAATTAAAGAAAACTATAAATGGTAATCCATAGTGCCTTGGAATGGATCTATATCCAACAGCTACACCAATTTCTATAACTTATAGCAAAGTCCCTTTATAAAATAAATAAATTGGTTTAAAATATAATATATTATGATTCTATTTTGAAAAAATTCAGAGTTTACCATTTGTACATTTTAAGTTTTTGTATGTTTGTTTATTTTTTGTTTTTTGTTTTTTGTTACACTTTGCATTAAGCAAATAATATGATTTATTGAAGTTGGTTACCATTTTAGCTGGGTGCTGACAACAGCATCAGGCTACAAAGTTTGTTTTTCTGATCAAATAGGATAAAAAAAGGCCAGAAATCAGACAATAAGCCAAAAAAGAGAGAGAAATCTAACCATCCTAGAAATTAACCTAGTTTCAAGCCAAACTAGGAAAGAATAAACCAAGTGCTATCAAAATGAGCCAGTTTCCAAAAATTTAACCTTAAAAAAAAAAAAAAAAAAAAAAAAACCTGTTGACAACCATGTTCTTGACAGGGCTTTTTCCTCATGTAATTAAAAATTTTATGAAATTTTATATTCAAACTGTTTATATTTGGTAAATATTGGGTCTAGTCTGTAATGTTTGTTTTGGCAGTAGAGTGGTCATCTCTCTGTGGCTCCTTATGAGGTGTGGGATGAGTTATTTGGGTGTGTAGGTAGTGGAGAGGTTGTCTCTATGTAGCTTCTTGTGAGGTGCAATGTGTTAGTTTATTACTAAGAAGCTGAATTTAGGCTATACATTTTTTTTTATATTGGGAGGGGTGATGTGTGTGTGGGGGAAGGAGGGGGGCCTGTCTTTGCTAGTGTAGGCAGTGGAAATATCATCTCTGTGTAGCTGCTTGTGAAGGTAGGGAGATATGTGGTTGTGTTAGCAGTAAAGAGGCAGACTATGTTTAGCTCCAATTGTGGAGCAAGGAGTGGTGGGGGAGGGGGGAGAAGGACAGTGGTCTCCTGTGGTGTTACCAGTGGAGAGTTTGTTTCTGTATAGCTCCTTGTAGGATATGAGGTGGGTGAAATCCCTGTTGGGTTTACAGTGGAGAAATCATCTATATGCAGCACCTTGTTCTGTGTGGAGGGTGTCTCAGGTTAAGTTAGCAATGGAGAGGTAGTCTCATGTAGCTCTTTGTGATGGTTGGTGGGGGCGGTGTCTTTGTTTGTGTCTGCAGTGGAGTGGTCATCTCTATGTAACTCCTTTTGATGGGTGAGGTGTCGGGGGGGGGGGGGGGGGTGGGGGGGGGGGGTGGATCTCTTGTAATGTTGCCAGTGCAGAGGCCATATTTATGTGCCACATTCGCAAGTGTGAATTGAGTGTGTAAAGGATCTTTGGTTGTGTCTGCAGTGGAGTGGTCATTTCTGTGTAACTCCTTGTGATGGGTGAGGTGTGTTGGGGTGGGGGTATGTCTCTTGTAATGTTGCCAGTGCAGAGGCCATCTTTATGTACCTCCTTGACAGGTGTGTAATGTGTGTGTGTGTGAAGGGTCTTTGGTTTTGTCTGCAGTGGTGTGGTCATATCTGTTTAACACCTTGTGATGGGTGAGGGGTGTTGGGGCAGGGGGGGTGGGGGTGGGAGGTGTCCCTTGTAATGTTGCCAGTGCAGAGGAAATCTTTATGTACCTCCTTGACAGGTGTGGAGTGTGTGTGTGTGTGAAGGGTCTTTGGTTGTGTCTGCAGTGGAGTGGTCATCTCTGTGTAACTCCTTGTGATGGGTGAGGTGTGTGTGTGGGGGGGGGGGGGTGGTGGGTCTCTTGTAATGTTGCCAGTGCAGAGGCCATCTTTATGTACCTCCTTGACGGATGTGAAGTGTGTGTGTGTGAAGGGTTTCTGGTTGAGTCTGCAGTGGTTAGTTGTCTCTGTATAGCACCTTATCAGTGGTGAAGTGTGTGTGTAAGTGTGTTGGTGTGGGGTGTGGGGGAGGGGCCTTAGGTTGTGTTGCCTGTGGAGAGGTTTTCTCTATGTAGCTCCTAGTGATTGGTGAAATATGTGTGTGCATATGTGGGGTGGGGGGTAGTGGGTGTTTGGTTGTGTTGGCTGTGGAAAGGTTATTTCTATGTAGCTCCTTGTGATGTAGCTCCTTGGTGCTTTGGGGGAGGGGAGGGGTGGGTGGTTGAATTTCTAATAGTTTTGGTAGTATAGAGGTCAGCTCTGTGTAGCTTCCTGTTAATGGTGAGATGGTGGAGATCTCTTGTAGTGTGGACAGGGGAGAGGTCATATCTGTGTAGCACCAGGTTAGGTGTGGAGTGGGGTCTCTGGTAGTGTCTGGCAGTGGAGAGGCAGTGTTTGTGAAGCTCCTTGTGAAGGTCTAGATGTGAGGGGAGTCTCTGGTTATGCTTCCAGTGGAGAGTTTGTATATGTGTAGATCCTTGTCATGTGTGAGGTGTGGGAGATCTCTGGTTGTAGCACATTATGAGGTGTGGGGAAGGTGTCTATTCTTACATTGGCAATGGAGAGGTAATCTTTGTGTTGCTCCTCATGAGGGTTGGGGGATTTCTGACTGTTTGCAGTAGAGAGGTTGTCTCTGTGTGGCTCTTTTTGATGAGTGATGTGTGGGGTGTCTCTAATAGTGTTGGGATTGCCCGTGTTGCATCTGTGAGGGTGGAGGGTTGGTGGGAGGGTGTCTCTGGTAGTGTAGGCAGTTTGTAGAGGCCATCTTAGTGTAGCTCCTTGTGATGGGTAAGGTGTGGGGGTAGGGTGTTGGATTGTGTTGGCAGTGAAAAGTCATTTCTGTTCATCTGATTGTATGATGTGAGTGGTGTGGGTGGGTGTTTTTGATTGTTTTTGCAGTGTAGAGATTATTTCTGTGTTGCTTTTGTGAGTTGTGTGGAGGTGTTTTTGGTATTAGGGTGAGGTAGGAGGGTCTTTGGTTATGTTGGCAGTGGAAAGATCATTTCTGTGTAGTTTCTTGGGAGGTGTAAACTGTGGGGGAGATGGGTGGTGGTGTCTCTGGTTGTTTTGGCAGTAGAGTGGTTATCTCTGTGTGGCTCCTTTTGAGTTGTGGGTTAAGTTATTTGGGTGTGTTGGTAGAGAAGAGGTTGTCTCTGTGTAGCTTCTTGTGAGGTGTGAAGTGTGGTGGGTCTCTGTTTATTTAGGGAGAGGAGAGGTCATCTCAGCGTAGCTTATTTGTGAGTTGTGTGGTGGAATTTTTTGTAGTATAGGCAATGGAGAAGTTCTCTCTTGTGAGGGCTGAGGTTTGGTGGGTATCTCTGGTTGTTTCCACTGTGGAGAGGGCGTCTTGGCTGTGAAAAAGTTGTCTCTCTGCAGCTCCTTGTGATTGTTGAGATTAGGGGGGGGAGGGTGTCTGATAGTGTATGCAGTGGAGAGCTCGTTTCTTGTGTAGCTCCTTGTGAAAGTTGGCAATCTCTAGTTTTATTGGCAGTGGAGAGGCCATCTGTGTGTAGCTCTTTGAGAGGGGTGAGGTGTGTGGGGGTGGGGTTTCTGGTTGTGTCGGCTGTGGAGGGTTGTTTCTGTATAGCACCAAATGAGTGGTGAAATGTGGGGATGGTCTTTGGTTGTGTTTGCAATGGAGTGGTCTCTCTTTAGCTCCTAATGAGAAGTGATGTGTGTGGGGGTGGTTTGGGGTCTCATGTTGTGTTACCTATGGAGAGGTTGTCTCTATGTAGCTCCTAGTGAGGGATGAGGTGTGAGAGGGGGGGGTGGGTGTTTGGTTGTTTTGGCAGTGGGGAGGTTATCTCTGTGTAACTCCTTGTGAGTTGAAGGGTGGGGTTTTTTTTGTAATACTGGTAATTGAATGGTAGTCTCTGTGTAGCTTCTGTGAGGTGTGAGGTGTGGTAGGTCTCTGTTTGTGTCGGCTGTGAAGTGTTCGTCTCTATGTAGTTCAAGTGAAGGGTGAGGTGGTGGATATCTCTTGTAGTGTTGACAGTAGAGAAGTCATATCTGTGTAGCCCTTTATGAGTTGTTGAGGAGGTCTCTGGTAGTGTTGGCAGTTGAGAGGTCATATATGTGTAGATCCACGTCATGTGTGAAGTGTTGGAGATCTCTGGTTGTAGCACCTTGTGAGGTGTGTGGAAGGTGTGTTTTGTTACATTGTCAGTGGAGTATAGCTCCTAGTGACGGGTGAGGTGTGGGAGATCTCTTGTAGTGTAGAGAGTGAAAAAGCAATTTCTGTGCAGCACCTAGTGATGGTTGAGATTTGGGGGATTTCTGGTTGTATCAGCAGTACAGAGTTTGTCTCTGTGTAGCTCCTTGTGATGAGTTAGTTTAGATGGTAGTCTCTAATAGTGTTCACAGTGGAGAGGCTGACTCTGTATAGCACTTAGTGAGGGATGAGATGTTGGGGTGATGGGGGGGGGGGGGTTATGTGGCTTCTGGTTGTGTTGCCAGTGGAGAGGTTGTGTCTGTGCAGCTCATTGTGAAGGTTGGGTGATCTCCGGTTGTGTCGGCAGTGAAGAGTTCGTCTTTGTGCAGCTCTTAATGTGGGGTGAGTTTTGGGGGGAGGTCTTTGGTTGTGTTGCCAGTGGAGAGGTTGACTTAGTGTAGGTCCTTCTGAGACATGAGGTGGGGAAGATCTCTGGTTGTGTTGACAGTGGAGTAAAGAAAATCATTCGACTATTCAGAGAATATGGAATATTTTGGTTCAGATGTTTCACATATCTAATTATTTAATACAAGGCCCTTTGTTCATATGTATGGAGTAGCTGCATTCCCCCCCCCTTGTTCTATTTCTAAGCTTAGTGTGAAACCCACATCATCTGACTATCCTAACAGCATTATCATTATCTTATGGGATGTGCATACACAAAGAATCGCTCACTTATACAGCCAAACATCTATTTTAATCACACCAGGAGAATGTTGGCCACAAGATATAAATTTCCTATTACTCATCCAAGAGGTTATTAAAAACAAATATGAGTAGTAAAAATGCAGCAAAATGCCACAACAGTGAAAACAATAAGATCAGCAAACCAAAATAGCCTTGTGTTGGCTACCATTTATCAAATGTCAAGAAATGTTTAAGCTGTTGTTTTCCACTGCAATAGATTTCATTTTACATGTTTTGTTTTATTAACTTGTAAATACCGTGGTATAAACACAATTTTAGTGCTGTTGTTTTAAAAACTCCGTTAACCCCCCTCCCCCCCCCCTCCCACACCACCAAATGGCGAGGATTTTGCATTTAAAATTGTGTTGTGTTTCCAGTGGGAGTGTTGATAACATTGTATGAGGGAGTTGGATGAGAAACAGGAAATTTATCTATTGTGTTGTGGCCTTGCTTACACATGATAAGTGTTTCAGAGCTAATAACAAGCATTGACCTATAAATTGGAAGTGCATTGAGTATACACTTTCATACTAATGCTGTCTCAATGTTTTCTTGAAGAATATATACATATTGCATATATGCTTTGTCCAGGCCTAAGCCATCAAGGTCACAGCTCAACTCATACCACAGACCATATTAACCATCTGCAGAGAAATAGGACAACATACAAGATGCAACTTGTTTATATCCAGACAGATTTAGAAAGTTGTCATCAGTCACATTTTCAATGTTTTGGTAAAAACTTTTACATTAAGTTTATACCCCATTCCTCCCACAAATACACAAAATGTCATTATTGTATTTCCAGTGATTGACTTCTATTTAAAATGGTAATAGAAAACAGCATAGGAATGGCATTCCTTGGCCTTCTGCATGTTGTTCATCACTTTCAGCTGGTAAATGTGACCAACAAGCCAGCTTTATGTGGCTGCTCAGTTCACTAGCTTAAAGTTGTAATTCATTCTCTCCCACATTAGGTAAGCTAGTGTTATCAATCACCATTTTCAGTTGATAGCAACTACTCTTTCTAAAGCTACCCCTTTAGAAAGCAAAGGTTGTCACTTCTCTTTGGTACAATTATCTCTTCATAAGACAGGCAAGAATTGACTATTTGCTTAACATGTTCAGAGTTAACAATGGTAAATCAAGGAAGTGAAACAATGATAAGTGGTGGCTTTGAAAAAGCCTGTTGAGAGAGAGAGAGTGGAAAAGTTTAGAGTTAAAATGTTTGGCTTTGTAAAGAACCTTTCTTGACACCAGACCCACTCTTCTTAGGCAAGGGAACAGCTAGGATGTTAGGGAGAACACCACCTTGAGCAATTGTCACACCGGCAAGGAGAGTGTCCAATTCATCATTATTGCGGATGGCGAGCTGAAGATGACTAGGGTTGATCCTCAACTTTTTGTTGTCCCAGGTAGCATTATCAGCTAACTCGAGGATCTCTGCAGTGAGGTATTCCAGCACAGCAGCGAGGTAGATGGGTGCACCTGCACCAACAGGCCCAGAGTAGTTGCCCCTTTTCAAATAGCGATGAATATGACCAACTGGGAACTGCAAGCCCACACGGGTAGAACGAGTCTTGCTCTTCACACGAGCCTTGCCTCCTTTCCTTCTTCCAGTCATTCTTGATACAAATTCGTCAGTACTTTAGAAACTAATATGCGGTAGTGAATTCAAGAGTGTCCTTCCTTTATAGCTTCTTATCCCGCCAAAATGTGCTGCACGGGTCAGCTGTGTGTAAATAAAGCACAAGTTGTACCATTGCTAATTGCATTCCAGTGGGTTGGTGTGGTGAGGACACCAGCCCCTTTCTGTTCATATTTTGAAAAATGTGAACCTTTGGACTAATGCAAACTAAGGTGCCATTCAGTCTGAACCCTGACCCCTTTATTTTTACCACCTACCTGATTGATGTACTCTATCACCAGCACACCAACAAGAAGGGCTAGGGCTAGAGGGTGTACTAACCCTCCTGGACACACTGTTGTGCTCTTGAGGTATCCTAGAACACAGTTGTGAACGATTTCTTCCCCCTCCTTTTTTTCATAATATTCATTATGTTTTGTGAAAAAATAGTTGAGGGTTTCTTAATAGTTGATGGCCTGGAGGCCTTTTGTACGAACCTTCAAGGTGTGTGTATCTGTCTGTCTGTGTGTGTGTGTGAGAGTGTGAGAGTGTGAGTGTGAGAGTGTGAGAGTGAGTGAGTGGTGGTGGGTGGGTAGGTGTGTGTGGTTGTTTTGAAATAATATCAGATTTATTTCTTCGCACGTAACTAGACCATCTTTACTTGAGACTAGAGGTCACTAGGTACACCTTAAGCATGTAGAGTGGAGGGGGAGGGGCTTGAGACTAGAGGTCACTAGGTGCACCTGCAGCGTGGAGAGTGGTGGGGGAGGGGCTTGAGACTAGGAGTCACTAGATACACCTGAAGCACAGAGAGTAGAGGGGGAGGAGCTTGAGACTAGGGTTCACTAGGTACAGGAGAATGGATGGGGAAGGCCTTGAGACTAGGGGTCACTAGGTACACCTGAAGCGTGGGGAGTGGAGGGGGAGGGGCTTGAGACCAGGGGTCACTAGGTACACCTGAAGTGTGGGGAGTGGAGGGGGAGGGGCTTGAGACTAGGGGTCACTATGTACACCTGAAGAATGGAGAATGAAGTGGGAGGAGCTTGAGACTAGGGGTCACTAGGTACACCTGAAGCGTGGAGAGGGAGGGGCTTGAGACTAGAGGTCATTAGGCAAACCTGAAGCATGGAGAGTGGGGGTTCATCACGGTGGCATGAAGTATGTATGGTTGGAGGACTAATTTTGCTCTGATAATGAATTCATATTTTGTGTGGTGGCTGTAACTTCCCTCTGTGGGCCTAGTGGCCTTCCCACAGAGAAGGAGAGAACTTGACAGAGTTTGCTGGGCAAGCAACCAGCCAGCGAGTCTGAGGATCTTAATAAGTGTGCACCTCCTAAAGAAATCAAACGTGAAACAATGTGTGTGTTATTTTTGTGATTCTAATGTTATTTTCTTGTGTTTATTTGGTGGTAATTTAATGATTACAGTAATCATTCCCTGTCTATGAAAAGGCTGTCATTTAGCATGTTCAGCTAATGCCGAACTCGTTTTGGAAGTGTCTCAGTCTGGAGATCAAGTTTATACATAGATTTGTCATTCATTTGTTTCAAATTTTCTTTGCTACCTAACATATGGCAGAATCCAAATAGAGCTGAATAATTTCAATTTCATTCAAACAGGAAACATTCCAAAAACTGGGCTGGGTTTCATGAGGAATGTTATGGAATGGCATGTAGAGGATAGCAATTATAAAATAGTAGTATTTTTTTTTATTTGTGAGACTCCTCCACAAGTAGCCATCTTAATGAGTGACAACTTTATTCATTGATCAGTGGCTTAGCCATGGGGGGGGGGGGGGGGGGAGGTGGGGTAAAGGGGCATATTCCTCCAATTTTTTCATGATTTTTTTTTTTTTTTTTTTTTTTTTTTTTTTTTTTAAGCTTAACCATATATTATAATTAATATGAGTCCCAAAAATATACATATTGAGTATTAGAACCATAGGAAATCACTGCCAATAAATTTTCCAATTTTTTTACATTACAGAAATAGTTTCCTACCCTACTAATAGCCTTTACATAGTTTGCAATAAAAATTTATTGGCAATGTTTGTTCAGGCTAAATTTTTTCTCACCTCTGGGTACCCAGCTTTTCCTGAAAAAAAAAGAAAGAAAGATGAATTTACTGCATTTACTGGAATAACTTAAACTTTTTGCATGTTATTTGGTGTGTGCCAAGGCAATCATTTGTGTTAGTACAGCTGTGTTAATGCGTGCATCTTGTTAGTGCATTTTGGTGTATGATTGTGGGTGTCTGATCAAAGGTGCGCGCTAAATGTTGGTGCATTCTGGTGTGTGCATGTAGCAGTGTGCCCGTTGGTATGTGCATGTTGTTATGGACATGCATAGTTGTGTGTATTTTTCTTATTATGTGTGTGTTGGTACTTATTATATATACTATTGCATCTATGTTGGTGCATGTGTGTAAGTTAGTGGTTGTGTGAGTGTGTGTTCATGTTGTTGTATGACTTGGTGTTTGCGCTTGCTTGATGTTGCTAATGTTTTAGTGCATGCAAATGTGTTTTTTTTGCATATGTTTTTGTGAACATGTTGGTGTATACATGTTTGAAAGTGTGTTATGTTTGCATGCCCTTTGCATGTGTTATTGCATGCCTTCTGCTGCCTAAATATGTGTCTGTGTGTGTGTATATATGTGCTAAAAAGTGATATTAAGCTTGTTGGTGCATACATGTTTATTGGTTCATTCAAATTGGTGTGTTTATGCATGAATCTTTATGTGTCATTTGAAGTGTGCTGAAGCGTACATGTAGTTTTGTGTGTCGGAACATGTTTGCCTTTTAGTGAGTGAGTGCATTTTTTGCATACTTAGTGCATGTGTTTATACATGCATATGCATTATTAAGTGTGAATTAGTGCATACATGTTGGAGCACATGTGTTGGTCTGAACTTTGTAGGTTCATGCGTGTTGGAGCTTGCATGTTGGTCTCTGCAAGTTGTTGTACATGTTTGTATTAGTATGTGTTGGTACTTGCTTATTTGTGCTTGCTTTTTTTGGGCAGGCATATTTTGGATTTTTTGTTGATTAGGGAAGGTTGGTGTGCACATTTTGGTGGATAATTGCATGTTAGTGCTAGTATATTTGTCTATATGTTAGTGGTGGTGTGTGTGCATGTTGGTGTGTGAATTTGTGCATGTAGGTGCATACTTGCATGTCGGTGTATGTGTTGGTTTTGATGTGTCCATCAATGCTTGTGTGCATTGGTACGATCATGCATGTTAGTATAGGCATATTGTTGCACACGTGTTGTTGGGCTGAATTATTTTGTGTGTATGGTTGCTCTGCATGCATGCTTATGCGCAATTAATGGTATGTGCCTGCTTGATGGAGCATCTGTATTTGTGGACGTTGGTGTGTGCGTGTGAGATGTTACATGTGTATTGACACTTATGTGCATGATTGTACGTCTCAGTTAGTATATTCATGAATGTTGGTGCTTATGTGTGTTAATGCATGTGTTTTAGTTCATCCCTTCATGTTGAAGCTTGGTTATTGTAGCTGGAGTGTTGATGTGACCTGTGTGTGTATAGTTTTGTGTGTTGTTCCTTGCATTCTGGTTGATGTGTGATCATTCATGTTGGTGCACGATGGGACATGCGTGAGTGGGCATTCATTCATGTGTTTTGGTTTGTGAGCATGTGCTTGTACAACCATGTTGTTACATGCATGTTGTTATGAGAATGTTGGAGCAAACATGGGCATTGGTGGGTTAGTGTTGGTATTCATGTTAGTTTGGTTTGTGCTTTCTTGAAGATGCATGCTTTGCGTCTGTGTTGGTTGAGCATATTCAAGTGACTAAAAATTTTTTTATTAGAGTTAGGTGAATGTTGCTATAAGTCTTACCATCAACAGGTAAACTCTCTGTTTGACTTTATGAAAAAAGTACTCTTCAGAAATGGACAAAATTTAGTTTTATGTTACTGATGAAAGTTATCATGTGCTGGTGTACCCTCAAGGTTTCGCTAATAGTTATTATTATTATGATGATGATTGTTATTGTTATTTATTATTATTATTATTATTATTATCGTTATTATTATTATTATTATTATTATTATTATTATTATTATTATTATTATTATAAGTGTTACGACTTGTGTAAGAACAGCAATAATGGTGTTTCGCTCATCATGCCTGTGGCTTGCTCTAGAGAAGTAATCCATTTGCTAGTTTTCTTCAGATGCAGAAACATCCAGCTCTCTCTATAAAAACATCAGAAAACTATACTTGTTAGGATTTCCAATATTTTCATGTAAGTATTGTTTAAGATATGGTGTTCCAGAAATAGAGAAATAACTTGCAATCTGTCTACCAGATGCACCTTATTGTAACTACCTCACCCATGAGCATAAGCATTGGTTTTCTATGCAGGTGGAACTCTGCACTTCTACCCCAATCTTAACCATCCCCCCATCCCCCCCCCCTCCCACTAACTGGGCAAGATGTGACCATTCTTTTTGAAGACCCTGCTCAATAGTCAGACAAAATAGATAGCATGTTCGAGGAAACCTCTGACAACTGATTATGTCAATATTGTTTTTGTTTGGTGGTTTGAGCTAATATAATCAATTACCTTTACAAATTTTGTTTAATTCTTAGGGGATGTATTAGCTACGCAACAATTAGGATGTTATGTTCCCTGGTGCATTGAAATCACATTCCAAACCTCCTGCATTTTGCATCCACCATCACCCCCACCCTCACTGTAAGTATTACAAACTGGACTGCATTCCCATTATATTTGGATTTTCTGCAAGCCATCATAAGGAATAGTTTGATTCCATGCTTATCTTTACTTTGGTATTGTTGAAAACAATTTGTTCACGTGTTTTCAGGTTTTTTCCCCGTTTTTCATGCCCCTCCTTTTTTTATTTTATTTATTTATTTATTTATTTATTTATACTTTTGGTTTTTTTTTTGTTTGTTTGTTTGTTTTTTTTTGTTTTTTTTTTGTTGTCTGTCTGTCTGTCTGTCTGTCTGTCTGTCTGTCTGTCTGTCTGTCTGTCTGTCTGTCTGTCTGTCTGTCTGTCTGTCTGTCTGTCTGTCTGTCTGTCTGTCTCTCTGTCTGTCTTCTGTCTGTCTGTCTGTCTGTCTGTCTCTCTCTCTGTCTGTCTGTCTCTGTTTTTTTGTTTGTTTGTTTATTTGTTTGTTTGTTTTTTTATTTTTTTTATTTATTCTTTATTTTAAACCGTTCCTTAGCAAACCAACGCACAAAAAAAACAAAACATTTCTGTGAAAAAGGAAAAGCTTTTGCCAAGGACAGGGATGTATTCTAAAGGTATGCTATTTTCTTGAGAAATGTTCCCCATTCAGTTTAGCGCTTCACCTTACTCTTTTCTCTCTAGATGATGGTAGGAGGGGCTGAGGTGAGCGTCAAAGTGCACCCAAAGTGCACCGGTTGGTGGCAAAATAAGAGGTCTAAAGAAAAAAAAAGAAGCCCACAGTTCCTGTAAGAGCTAGGTGTATCATAAAAGTTTACTGCATCAAACTGACCAACTGGTGAAGTTTCTGCAGTGGTAATTATTCATACACCATTTATTTTTGCTGTCTTTTAAGCTAAATGCTGTTTGTTCACTGCTTTGAACAAGAATATTGTCTTCCAAAGCATTCATAAGCATAACCAAATCGAAATGATTTCTTTTTATTCCTGACAAAATTAATTAAAATGAGGTGTATAATTGCATCATCATGTCCTTGTAGAAAGCATGCTGCCCAGCCCAAGCACAGTAGTATTATAGTCCATACAGTAACCAGTAATGTAGAATATACTTTAGCTTTAGCATCTAAGCTTTTGAACTAGCAAGAATGCACACACACTCTTTGATAATGAAAATACAATACCCTTTGTACCCCTGCATTATTAGATACAATTTGCATACATGATTGTAGTCTTGTGTGTGTATGTGAGTGTCAATTATGTTTCTTGTTGATGCAGGGCTAGGCTAAGTCTGGTATACATGCTAGTCATACTAAATTATATAGTTGATTTTTTAGAGAAACACCAGCGCTATGGTATCTCATTATATTCCTGGTCATGGTTAGGCTTTCCTTTCCCTTGTTTTACCAGTTTTTATTTACTTATTTATTTTCTTCCTTTTTTTTTCTTCTTTTTTTAATTACCCTCGATAAAGTCATTGTTAAGTCAAGACATTTAATCTTAAGTGGTGCGATTTTTGATAAGATATTTCCAGTCTCGTCGGCCCACCAACCGTAACCATAACCTTGATCATTATAGATGGGCAGATTGGGGTACATGTTGCTGATCAACACACGAAGACTATTAATGGACCTTATCTTCAGGGAAATTAATGATGTCTCCTGCTGTAACCAATGAGATGTTGACATCACTCATCCTGAGCAATGATACTGCAAACTGATGCTGCACTTGGATTTCATAGTGTTTGATGGGTCACTCATTAACTTGAGGTCAGCTTAGAAGGACAGAAGGAAGAAATGCGAAATGGGGGCAAGTTATACCAAACCAGAATACCAAAAAAAAGTGATGCCAAACCAAATCTCAGGGTGTGCGGTTAAGAATATTGGGTTACCTTTGATAGAGACACACTTGTTTTTCTACATCTAGATATCTTCCAAATATTATTCTAACCTTTGCAAATATGAGCATTGACAAATTCAAATGTCACTGAGATATGATGAAACATTCAACAGAAAAAGCTCTTAGGAAATCCTGCACCAAATTTTATAGAATTTATTGCTGGTTCATCACTATGTGAGAAACATGACTTTGAGCTCATTCTTTTGTATCATCTATGCCTAGCCAGTCAGATATTGCGCAATACTATAATGATTTTTATTATGTTTTCACTGCTAAGGTTTTTCAAAGAAGACGGAGATACCAGTGTGTAAGTTTTAGCTTCTCCAGTTCTATTGTCATCATAGCAGATGACCTTTCACCATGGATATTCCAGAATACAAGTAGATGACAATGTTCTCTTGTCATCTGCACACCCACTCGCCACCTATTCGGCAAATATATGACAAATTTTTAAGAGAAACAATTAACAAGATGAAATGATTTGAATGAAATTGTTTTCCCTTTTTATCACCTAATGACCAAAATATTTTTAAATCCAATAATTTGAACCCAAAGGAATAGTAGCATAATTAAAAGGAATCATGAGTTTGAGTAAAGCCTTGTCATTTTGTAATTACAGGAGAAGAGGTGAAATTGACATGAAATTACAGAAATTATATATGCTGCATGCAGGATGCCCTTGCTTCCCTGACAGTGTGACTACAAACCATCACCTAGATATCTCTTCTGCCGAAAATATCATGGTAAGTTATGTATGTGTAGGCAGTGTTCAGAATTTGTACTTAACTGGTTTTTCTCTCCCACTTACCACCACACCTCCCCTTCCCTTTGTTCCTTTCACATACCATAGTTCCGTTCAAGAGGATGAAGTTTCTTTTTTCCTTAATTTTCACTTTCTGAATAGCTACTATCCCATATGCATAAACCAGATTGGAGTGTTTTGTTGGCTGCAGACAACAAGTTGCAGGCTGATGTATAACATTAGTATTGGGCTCATATATCTTTACCAAGTGGCAGCCATAATATGTTGCTACGACAGGAGAGTTTGCTGTCCACATAAACTCCATGGTTAACATTGTCTGCACTAAAGATGCTTTTGTTGAGATGGACACGGGAATTGTATAAAATGTAATGGAATACTCAGATCATATTCCTTCTTTTACACTATTTGTAGTTATTGTACTGAAATAATACACCTATCTGTGCTACTCTCTGAACCCTTGCCTAATAAATGCATATATTTGCTTCATTTATCCAACATGCAAAAAATGCTAGGACAATGTGTCCGTCAGACAACATGCATGCTGTGTTATAGACTTGTGTAGTCAAGGTGATGATATTGCACTGTGCAGGTGAAGTGCAACATTCCTCCTAGTGTGGCAGAGTGAATGGAGACTGGTGGAAGATGTTTTTCGTATGGAGTGCTGTAACGAAACACTCTTTATCCATAAGTTAAACAATTCGTTTATTTTGAAATATTAGCATCTTTACTTAGCTGGAATAGACCAATGGCATCCAAGTTATGTGTTGGAGAAAAGAAGAATGAATGAGAAAACGAATCTATCAAATAAAATTTATTAGTTGCTCTTTTCAAACCTTCTTTGTTTACAGAAGAAAAGATCTAAGATGTATCTTAATTGCACTTTGATTTAATGCAAGCAACCATGGAAACCACCAGGAATTGTAGCTACAAATGTGTGCCATTTCTGTGACATAAGACCTCTTTTTTTTCTTAAGAATTTCTTTTTCATTTTGTGGAATGGTTTATCATAATTTAGGATTTGTTCACTACACTAACATTATGATGTTTTCAGCATGAAGTGCTACATGATAATCCTTGTTAATGACTATACTAAAGTGTTATGCTCATTACTGCCATATATGACATACACTGATGCTTTTGTGTTACAGGAAGCTCTTTGACACATTCATTCTCCAAAAGATTCTGACAAAATCAGAGCACTTCTTAGAAAAGTAAATAATTTTTTTCTCCCTAATCTCTGATGTTGCATTTTGTTATCCATTTTATTCAGAATTATTGCTATTGAATGATGAGTGCTGTATATATACATATATACTGGTGCGTATTTTTATATATATATATGCATAGGTATATATATATATATATATAAATATATATATATATATATATTTATTGTGTTACTCGGACCCTGTGCAGGACTTTCACTCTAACAATTTAGGAGTAGACAACATTGTTGGAACTGTCATGCACTGTTTGCACAAGTATGAGATGTACAGAAAAATTAATTTTACCTATTAAAATACCTGAACATCTCCACATGACCAGCTTATGAAAATGAAGAATAAACGCCATGCAACTGAAGATGTTTCGCTTCCCTCATTCACTAACTCTAATCACTTTAGTAACTGATATCTTCTGAAACTAATTTTAAATACAATATTAAAGATGCTTTGTTATGAGGACAGTTTTGTAACTGACTTTTTTTAACGCAATATAAGCTGAATAGACTATTTGGTTGGCCTCTATATATGGTAATTATTACCTTCTAGAAGTGTAAAATCAAATAAAGCTGCTGTATCTCAAATAATTAGATAGCCTGAAAATAATTTTTAGCTCTGACCGTTCATAGGTAATAATGCTGAATGGGATGCTTGGATTCCATACGGCCAATTTTGGCCTGATTAGCCAATAAATTAGTCTATGGGGTGGCTATGACCAAATAAAACCCATTACCGTACCCAGATATATTAAATAGTGCTCACCTGGGATCTTGGAGAGCACATGCCAAATTTTAGCAATTTTATTCCCAGTGTTTAGCAGTGATGCCTACACACACACTCACGAACTGAAATATATATTAAATTATGATCATAAATTTAACTTTTTCAATCCTAGCATTATTCATCATAATAATTTTTTTGGCACTATTTCACTTTATATACTGATGGAGAGAGGTGTAGCCAGGAGGAATTCTACCTGTGTCACTCCAAATGTGAAGTTGTTTTTGTGTGCCATATATTAAGTTTTGTTCATCTAAGGGTTTGTCTGGTCAAATTACCATTTTTTGGCTTCTTTTTTGCCTGACAATAAAAAAGTAAATGGTGTGGTCTTATACATGTACTCTAAACATTCCACAGAATATATCAATTCGAAGTATATATAGATTCATGGGTCTATCTCCCTTGTTGCAGAAATACAATTATTGCCATGTTTAGGTTACACAGGGAAAGTAAGAGATGTAGCCTAGCGGGACCCACACCAGGTTAATCCCTTAATGAGGCAGCATATGCTAGAGTTTTTCTGGATAAAATTAAATTTTTTCATTTACTCTTCATAATAATGCCAAGTACAGAAAAATATCCTTCCACAGGTTTGGCCTGAATACTGTTATAAATACACACAGAAGACAAAAAAAGAAAAAAGAAAAGAAATATCTTATATATATATATATATATATATATATATATATATATATATATATATCTATATATATATACATACATATATATATATATATATATACATATATATATATATATATATATATATATGTATATATATGTATTAAGATATTTCTTTTCTTTTTTTTTTCTTTTTTTTTGTCTTCTGTGTGTATGTTTATAACAGCATACTGGCCAAACCTGTGGATGGATTTATATAAATAAATAAATAAATAAATATATATATATATATATATATATATATATATATATATATATATGTATATATATGTTACAATTGCACCCATTCTGCGTCTATATAACCAAATTTGCTTTCCTGTTAAATTTAGGAAAATGTTCTGTCATAATTTCTAATCCAAACTATGAATACCATTAAAATTGGGCGTGACTCCGTTGTTATTTTTTTTCCATCAAACCCACAATAAAGCTTGGAGCCCTTCCCATTTATAACTGGGCAGGTGAGTATCTATCCCTTACTAGTTGCAAACTTCACAGATTGTAACCCCTCCGCCAGTTTAGAGAAATACTGAAGTTTCTTTGAATCAAGAAAATACATTTAAGTCCAGATGGAACCAGGGACATCCGAGGATTCTCAAGGTGAATCTACTAAAAGAGCATGGTCCCCTGACTCCATCAAAAGAGAAGAGGTAAGTTAGCTTATTTTCCACTTAATTAATGTTGATATGGGTAGTTGTGAGTGAGTAGTGTGAGTAGATTAGGGTTAGCAGGAATTATGTAAGTATTAAGTGTGAGAAGGTCAGTTTGAGTAAGTTGGTGAGTGATGGTGGCTCCCTGCATTTTTCTTGAATAACACATGATTAGCATATATCAAATATTATTATTTTTTGATGTTCTCCTTCAATTGTATGAGGATATTTACAAAGGGTTAGCATACATCAAATATTATTATTTTTTTATGACGCTCTCCTTTTGTCTGAGGTTATTTAGCAATGTTTATAGCCATGGTTTACTTTATGAAGTAGTCAGAATTGTAGATAACATTTGTTTTGCTATTTCATCTGATTTTCCTAACCTACATTATTATTTTTCTTACACATATTTAATAATGTTTTGAAGAAGCTTAAGTTTTTCAAACCTAGAACTGAAACGAACCCACCTTCTAAGCACATGTAAGTATTATTAGTTACAGAGCTACTATACACCTATAATTCAGATTTTGGGGAAATATTCATAAGAAATTGTTGGTCATAGTTTTTTCGATGAGTCATTGTGAATGAAAGGTAAAAAATTGAAATCTAATTGAATTTCAATTTTTTTTTAGACGACAATCAATACCCAACCAAAAATTGGTTGCTGATTGGCAAGTGAGTGAACATGACGAGTGCGACTTGCCCTTACATCCAGCATCATCTGTAAATTATGCATGCCTCATGAATACAGATTTCGGTTTCATGTCCACCAGAAGTTCCCCTCCATCACTTATCGCCTGTGCCTGCTTGGAAAAAGCTTTGCAGCAACTGCAGTCAGCCAAATATCCGGACTGTGTGGAAATCATGGAATATGAGACTGAAATTCATGGTGTGGGTATATTTTGAGTATGTGTAAATGTCTGTGTTGCGTATCTGTGTTAGCACGTATGCATTCGTATATGTGTCAAAAGAATTGAGAATATTACTAATGAAAATTTCTTTTCAGTAAATTTGTTCCTCTCACTAAGAAATGCTTTGATAATATCTTCCTAATTTAGAGTTGGGTACAAAAATCTCTTGTTTCTTGGAGGCATGTGTAACCAATTAATGTATTTGTAGTTTCTAATTAGTTGGGCCTAGCATGTTTATTTTACCTAAAATCTGTATGCCTACTAATGGCATCAGTGAACACCTGTACCATAATAATTTTATTGGCATTGATGACTGGAAAAGCTATTTTTGAGAACTACAAATGCCTGGCAGATTTTGTGACATAATCGAGCAAGTCATTCGCACACACAGACTGCAGGAAGGAGAAGTGAGCCAGTATCATGAGGACTTGAGCAACAAGGAAGAGCAGGAATGATTAATATCCATAAGAGTAGGACAGCACATGATGTGGCTGTGCACACAGACAGGCACTCAACCATGGCAACTATGCTGCCACTAAACTCTAACAGACACTAGTCTAGTGTGTCAACACCCAATAGTGTTCATTGAGGGCAATGCCTGGCAGCACAGAGTTGATGTAGAAGCAGTGTGGGAGGAGTGAGTGTGGGAGGAGTGAGTGTGGGAGGAGCGAGTGTGGGAAGAGATGGAAGAGTGAGTGTGGGAAGAGTGAGTGTGGGAAGAGTGAGTGTGGGAAGAGTGAGTGTGGAAAGAGTGAGTGTGGGAGGAGTGAGTGTGGGAGGACGAGCAATTTGCTTTGCTAATTCATGTGGAGGAAACCAGCAGTCCAACCTGATGAGCACTGAAAGTGGTCTCAAAAGAAATTGTTGAAGAGTACTACACCGTGAAAAAATCTACATATAAGGGTCTGTAAATATTTGAGCAGGCAGAGGATTTAGGAATTCATAGAGAACTGAAGTAAGCAATGGTATGGGAACAATGCAGTGAGTGCGAGGGTGGTAGGATAGCATCAGGGAACACAAACAAACAGACCATCAGTGGACTAAAGTGAAGTAGCAAACCGATGGTACGGTGAGTGATAAGCCAGTTTCATTCTTCACCATAAGACTAATCCAACACAGCTGCACCATGAGACAAACTCAACACAGCAGCACCATGAGACCAACCCAACACAGCTGCACCATGAGACCAACCCAACACAGCTGTACCATGGACCAACCCAACACAGCTGCACCATGAGACCAACCCAACACAGCTGCACCATGAGACCAGCCCAATACAGCTGCACCATGAGACCAACCAACACAGCTGCACCAAGAGACCAAACCAACACAGCTGCACCATGAAACCAACCAACACAGCTGCACCAAGAGACCAAACCAACACAGCTGCACCATGAGACTAACCCAACAATTGACCATAACAATATCCATCCTATAATAGCGAAATAACTTGGTTCAACTATAGCACAATCAGCTCATACTCATGACTTCTTGTGAGCCTACTCCAAATTTAAACAAGCTGAAATGATTCTAATTTTAAATGCTTGCATTATCAACCCCTTCCACCAAACACACACAAACACACACACACACACAATCATTACCTGCACTTTTAATAGTTGAGAGTCCTCTCCTCCAATTCTGAAGAGACATAGTCTGGACAATTTCACTGGGTTAGTTGGCAGTTTAGCCCTAATCTCATATGGATCAATATCTCTGTATTTATCCAAAAAATACACGATATTAATGCACTTTTCCAAGGGCCAAGTTTGTCCAAAAACATCCTTAATGATATCGTAGGTAACTAAACTTGGTCTGACTCCTTTTTCTTCCATCATTTTTTTAGTACTTCCATGCACAGCTCCATCTGGGGAGTAGCTTTTGGCCAAAATGAATCCAACATGCTAATTTGAGCAAATCTTCCTCTTGGAAAGACGTTAAGTATTTTATTGTAGGTTTCAAGATCTTCGTCAAGTCTAAAGTCATCCATTTTCCTCATTGCTGTTGAATAAAAGCAACATGACCCCTTCTAGTCTTTTCCTTGACAAGGAACTCATTTAAAGCCACAGAAAATTGCTGACGTTTGTCCAACCCAGTCCTATCCTTCACTGAATCCATTAGCCTTGTGTAACCAGCCTTTGATTTAGATAGCTCACTGTTTGTAACAGTCAGCTTCCCCAGGAATTTTAAGAATTTTAACTTCGCTGCCACCCCTTTAGTAAACCCCTTTAGTAAACAGAAACAAGACCTGTTTAGAAGATAGGGTTCTTTGCATACTAGTAGAAATCTCAAATATTACTTTGGTATAATAAAAATTTACAGTATTTCAATGCATGTTTAAAAACTGGGTCAGATTCTTAATTAAAAAAAGTTATGAACCAATCAAATCGCATTAAAACGGACCAATCAAATTGAACACCCTAGAATATAAGAGAATTGGAAAACCTCTTTACCAGACATTTTTACCGTGGGTAACTTTGTGGTATTACTTCTTTTTTCTTCCTCTGCGCTGCTGCATTTCGTTAATTTGGTCTACAGGGGAGATGGCACGTACTAAGCAAACGCCTAGAAAATCTACTGGAGGAAAGGCTCCTAGGAAGCAGTTGGCCACTAAGGTGGCAAAGATGAGTGCCCCTTCCACTGGAAGCGTGAAAAAGCCTTACCGCTACAAGCCTGGTACCGTTGCCCTGCGTGAGATTAGGCGGTACCAAAAGTCAACCGAACTTTTGATCCCGAAGCTGCCTTTCCAAAGGCTTGTGAAAAAAATCGCTCAAGGTGTGATAACGGACCTTCGCTTCCAGAGTGCTGCCA